>CM070841.1:15606666-16146666 GCA_036326025.1 Chrosomus eos | reverse complement strand
ATCCCTCCTGAACACTTTTATTGCTCTCCAACCCCCTCTTGTTCAGTTTTTCTTTTCTTTCTTTATTTTTCCACCTTTCCCTCTGGCTATATTGCAGCAGGCAGACGGTGATGTTAGAGCTCACCTCTCTCTCCCATGACCTGTATAAAACCGGTCCCGTATCAGATCATATTGCTTGTGTGAAACATGAGGTTTGTTTTTATTGGTGTGTGAATCCTTTGAATTGATTCTCTTTTCCCGCTACTCATTTGACTTATCTGTATTACAGAGTTTTATGTACAGTAACTGACAGGTTAACAGGTTAACTGCTACTATAAAAGTACCCGAGGCAAAAGCTTAGTAGTATGTTTTTTTTTTTTTTTTTTTTTACATTTTATTGATAGAAGCATGGGCGTAATTTCCTATGGGGACAGGGGGGACATGTCTCCCCCCACTTTTCAAAATCCCGTTTGTGTCCCCCCCCCACACTTTCAAGTTCGTTTATGATTTTTTTAACCGCACGCAGTCATCACCACGGAGGAGCAGATAGCCTGCGCCAATGCGCGCGTCCACACCATAGTAGTTCACACTCTAAAAAGAGCTCACTGAAAGTTCTAATGAGCAGGATTTTATATCACCATAGTACCATAGTCCCTAAATGTATGTAAATTCAGGAAATAGTATTCAAATCGGGAAAAAAAATTCCCCCATTTTGTGTCCCCCCCACTTCTCAAACCAAAGTTACACCCTTGGATAGAAGCAAAGGAGGTACTGTATATAGAGAAGGACATCTAAATAGTTGATAGGCTCAAGAGGTCAAAACACTGCTTGACAAGCTTAGAAACCCTTACAAATCTTTATGAACCTTCAAATCAGTGCTTCAGAGTCAAGTGATTTTAGCAAATTTAGCAGGGTGGTTTTGGTGGTTGATGTATGGCTCTAGTTTTATAATTTAATTTTATAAACACAAATCTTCAGAATCTTGTATAAAGTCTTAAAACCTATGTCTATAGAAATGTACTTGTTGCTACATAAAATAAGCTACAAATGCCATTTGTAGATTACTCTTTAAAGAAAACATTTGCAAATGTTTTTGTAGAGTATGTCATTGAAAATAGTTTTGCTGCATTTTCATTGCATTTACATGGCTTTAACCGTCAGTTGTCCAAGTTTCAAACAGCTTTGTGAAATGAAATGGGCTCTATGCACGGCGGTATTTCCGGTGACGGGTTAAGGATGCTCAATAACTTCCGCCGATCGTAGAGTCCAATGCAATACCAAGAATTTATATTGAATTTTATACTCCATGGTTTTACTAAAGAAACGTTAGTCACAAAAACAGACAAAACAGACACCCCTCGTTGTGTTTATGCTTCTTTTTAAAATCATATTAAATAAACATAACTATATATAAAATTACATCTAAACATATGAACGTTTCGTTTCAAAGACGGGAGGACAGTACATTTTGAAGACTCTGCCATAATCCCGTTTTCCTCAGTTCTCCTCCGCTTTAATCTCCCCAACCGGAAACGGAAGAGCATCCTTGCGTCAAATGCGGAACTTATGCGTGCATATAGCCTATTGGGACATGACAGGTCTGGACTAAAACTTTTCCTGGATTACATGTTGGAGCATACAATAAAAGCAAGGCTACTCCTGCAAAATTTTCTCACTTTATTTAGAATAATAACTTTTTAACATATAAAGATGAGAGTAGTGTTAGTAAAGATCTTAATTCGCATTGTGTCATCTTGTCATCAAGGCAATGTGCTCTGCCAGGCTGCTGGCCTGTGCTTCGGCATATATCGCTCCCATATGTTAGTCTTACCAGCCAGTCTTACCCATTATCATAAGATGTCCTCATTGACTCTATTTGCTGCACTTGGCCCGATATCCACAGAGAGGGGGAAAGATGTAACATGGTAAAAAAATACATTGCCAAAATAACCTAAATGTTATTATACTGTTTTTCATCTGTGATTAAGATCATTCAGAATAGATGATTGCCACTGATTATTTTTTAGGTTCAATCACTGTAGGGGGGGGGGGGGGGTGTAATCCTGACAAATGTGTACATAAAATACTCGTTACTTAGATCATTGATTTTTGAATTGCATGCAAGGCACCATTGCATTGCCAAGTATTAAACTAAAAGTTTTCCCAAGTATTAAAGGGGTGGTTGATTATGATTCCACTTTTCTAACTTTAGTTAGCATATAATGTTGCTGTTTGAGCATAAACAACATCTGCAAATTTACAACGCTCAAAATTCAAAGCAAAGGTAGATATTTGATTTTAAAAAAGTCTTTTTTTAGGATGTCAACAAACGGCTGGTAGGGACTACACAACATTCCTCCCAGGCTAGTGACATCACTAACCCTATAATTCACATAAACTCCACCCCGGGAACACAGTCCATGTTGAGAAGAGGAAGAGTTGTTGTAGAGCACATTTGTGAGTCTGCTCAAGCTGTCACATTTGTCTTTTCACATGCAATACAGTGTTACACAAATGCAATAGCATGCCACTCTGTATGCATCATACAACAGTTCCCACACGAGCGATTTATAGATTATCATGACAGAATATGCTAACTAAAGACTTGAAGATAGCTAACTCCACATCAGTAACATAAATTCATCAACAAACCATTCAGAAACGTCCTGTTGCATTCTGTTGTCACTTCTTCTTGAGTATAAAGAATATTACATCCCTATATATTACATCCCTGCCCAGGGACAGCAGATGTAAACTAGCTATTAGCTAATTCTGGTGCAATTACTTTAATTGTGCATTGTCCCTGTAAAAATAAACAATAAAATGAAATGAAATGAATGAAAAATGAGTCTCTCCAGCATTGTCTGACTCCAGTTTAAACATAAAAGGCAGAAGAGTTGTCTGTTTGTCTGCGTGAGGTAATCGGAGTTGCTAACACACACAAGCTCATGAAGCTCGGCCCTCTTTGCCAGGAGCAGCAGCTCATTTGCATTTAAAGGGACATACACAGTGTTGCCAGATTGGGACGGTGATTTCCAGCCCAAAAGCTCACCAAAAACCGCCTACTCCGAGAAAAAAACCGCCCAAAATTTTACTGCCAAAATAATGTGATATAATTGTATTGCCATGTCATTCAAGGTTGATAAGCACCATTTTTATCTCCTTAAAACAAAATAACGATGATAAAATACAATAAAAAATAAATAAATTTCCCAGGAAAACGGATCAAAACAGTGCAATAATTAAGGAGAATTAGCAAATATGACTAAAATGTCCAGATGGACACTGTCAAAACGGCAATCAAGAAATGTACCGATGACTTTAACCCTCAGAAGTAGCTGTTACACATTGTAGAACATAATGCAGAATTTAGCAGTCAAAACTGATTCATTGTTGATCAAACATTTTTCAGCAGCTGTCAGGGACAGTTCATGCAGTCTGGACGGTGTAAACGTTGCAGATGTCTGGTTAGGCACATGGATCATGGACAGGAGTCGTCCCATATTCGATTCCAATTCAAGTATTTCAAATGAACTTTGCTCTCCTCTCAGAGTTAACCATCGAGTCATCTCCTCCCACCACATGTGTACGTTTTTAGAGTTGATCACTATCTTACTCTTTACTGTAGATACAACTTACTGGTCACTTTGGCATTATCGATCACTAGAATTTACAGCTGCCTACAAGTTATCGCGCTAAATTGCGTTTGCCTGCTGATCGCTGATTGGCTATAAGTGCGTGCGTGCTCGTCGGTGACGTCAACACCAACGCCAGCTGACTCTGCATGTGTGTTTGTCATGATGACAGCACATGCACGCTTTAGTTTAGTTTTTTAACCAATTAGACTTTAATAAGTAGATGTTTGAAAACCGCCGAACTCACCCCAAACCAGCCCAAATTTTGTCCACCCGCCCAAACCCTTTTTTACCCGCACAATCAAATTCAAAACCGCCCAATTGGGCGGGAACCCGCCCAATCTGGCAACACTGGACATACACGAAACGATGCATTTTTACTGACCCTCAAAAAGGAAAACATGTAACATGCTGTGAAAATGTTTGAGCTAAAACTTAACTCTGGGGACAACAGAGACTTATTATACCAATCAATCAATCAATCAATCAATCAATAAATCATTTATTTATAGACCACATTTACGACACAACCAAGGTTGACCAAAGTGCTTTACAAAGATTAAAAGACACACAGACCTAGCATTTACAAATACAAAGAAAAATAGGTAATCAATAAAAAATCATTTTCAAACAGAAGGTAGCTATAGTGTTAAAAGCCAAAGAGAATAAATAAGTCTTAAGCTGAGTTTTAAAAGTGGAGATAGATGGAGCATGCCTAATAGACAGAGGAAGGCTGTTCCACAGCCTCAGTCCAGCAGCGACAAAGGCGCGGTCACCACGTTTTTTAAATTTTACTTTAGGGACAGTTAAAGTGAGGCCATGGTCACTGGATCTCAGGTTTCTAGAATACCACCCCTTTAAACTTTTGCAATTAATTCAGCCCAAACCACATAGACTCTACTTTCTGTTTGATTTCTACCTTTGGTTTGTTTGTTTGTTTTTGGTTGTTTGTTTGGTTGTTTGTTTGTTTGTTTGTTTGTTTGTTTGTTTGTTTGTTTGTTTGTTTGTTTTTGTAAACTTTATTCTTTTTTATGAATTTTAAGGCCGAAACAGACGCCATTCTACCGTGTCAGTCACTGGGATTTTCTTCCTTGCATATACTTAAAGGAGAACTCCGGTCAATTTTAACATTGAGCTAATTTTTTTGTACATTTGGAGTGCTGTCAGTACAGACAAAAACAACAAAAATCGGTGTTTCCTACACCGTGTTATCCTCTTTTTAAAATTTGCACCCTGTTGACTTCAATGGGGCAAGTTCTAAACCTGATTTTAGCCTCTTAACATTCTTGATTTGTCATTACAAGTGCACAGCCAGTGAGTGGTGTTATTAAGAGTGACCACGGTGAATCTGACTGCAGTAGATGTGAAAGATATGAATAAAAATGATGTTTATTCAGCCAGCCAGCCCATTCTCACCCCAAGGCGTCATCTAACTGACGCCTTGGGAATCAGTTTGACCATGCTTCAATATTCGACGCTAAAGGTACCCTTTAGCGTCAGTTAGTTGACGCGATCCCAGGGCGTCATCTAACTGACGCGTTACCCTTAGCGTCAGTTAGATGACGCCCTTCTACCCAGACCTAAACCTACCCGCGTCATCTAACTGACGCGTTACCCTTAGCGTCAGTTAGATGACGCCATGGGATCGCGTCAACTAACTGACGCTAAAGGGTACCTTTAGCGTCGAATATTGAAGCATGGTCAAAATTGTCAGTTAGATGACGCCTTGGGGTGAGAATGCGTTGCAGCCAGCTCACATACCTGTGTTTTCTTCCTGTTTTCGATCGAAGTCCACAGTAGTCAATTGTCGAGTTCGCGCGCGCGATCATTGGTAACTAGATAACTAAGAATCGCGCGCGCGCGCGCACTCGACAATCGACTACTGTGGACCTCGACCGAAAACAGGAAGAAAATACAGGTATGTGAGCTGGCTGAATAAACATAATTTTTATTCATATCTTTCACATCTACTGCAGTCAGATTCACCGTGTTCACTCTTAATAAAACCACTCACATGGCTGTGCACTTGTAATGACACATCAAGGATGTTAAGAGGCTAAAAGCAGGTTTAAAACTTGCCCCTTTTAAGTCAACAGGGTGCAAAGTTTAAAAAGAGGATAACACGGTGTAGGAAACACCGATTTTTGTCGTTGTTCTCGCACTCCAAATGTACAAAGAAATGAGCTCAATGTTAAAATTGACCGGAGTTCTCCTTTAAAAGTGCATTTTTTAAATGTTTTATGTGACTATATTTTACATTTTGAGTAGGCTACAGCTGACAGAGAACAAGAGCCACTGATTATCATACTAATGTCAAAACAAGTATTTCCTTAGTTGCCTTTCTTTATTTCCTTAGTAAATGCTAATCTACAGTATTAACGATTATAAAGGCAATTTTTTGATGTGTGATTCTACCACAGGAACCATTGACCTGGTCCACCTCTGCTTTATAACCCACACTCCTGGGACGCGGTGTTGAGAGATGAAGTTGCCTGAACATGAATAAAGGATGAACTGCAAATCTCTTATTTTTACAAGGTGATGCTTTACCTCCTTATGGCACCAGTGGTCCTTCTCTTTAGAAGTGGGTGATTTATTTAACCATCAGCATATTTATTTGTCTTTTTGGACCTTTTGAGAAATTGATTTCCCCCTGGAGAGTGCTGGATTTGACCTATCTATGGTTCCAGACAAACCTCCTGCGCACTATCACTGGCAGATCAAGTTGCTGGAGAGATCAGACCAGGCATTATGCTCTGGAAGTCACAAGAGACTTTATCCAGAGCCCTGCCAACCTGATCAGCTCGCAAATATGATAAACACTGACAGAAGGAAGAAATGACTCCATGTTGGGCTGAATATGGAGTTCAACACATTGCCTAAATCCATTAATTCATCTGAAGTCTGCAAGAGGTTTATAGGGGGGGGGGGGGGTGATGGGGCTTAGGTCTGAGCGGTGCTGGATCATTCTTTTTTAAAAAAAAGCCTGAAATGGATGTAAAGTTTGCTGGGAAAGGTAAAGACAAAAAAGGGTGCACACTTTTAAAGTCACGCAATCTAAAAGGCTTCACCTAGAATATTTTCAACTGTGTAATTTCATCCAAGTGCAAGTCACGCACCTCTGCTGTTTTATCCGCTAATAGTCATCGAAGCAAAAAGCATGATTCAGCTCCAGGGAAATAAAGTCCATCTGTATGGTTACAAGACATCAGATGTAGTGTGAATCACTGACATGTTGCATGCTTTGATTTCATTTTCTCATGCCACTGCGTGCCAAACAGCCTCTTGTTTTTCAGCGGACACACAGGAAAGAGTTACTGATTTCCCAAAAGTGACGTGATTCTTGTCTGGCAGAGTATACAGCAAAAAATAACTCTGTACAAACACAACTATGAGTTTTGTTCAAAACAAAGTAGAGAGTAGAGTAATGCTCTCACTCATTATATCAGTGAAAGATTTCTAGCAGAGCACTTGTGATGTGTTACAGTAAAATCGCCTCTTTGAGAACCAGATTAACAAAAAGATCACTGGAAACAGAACAAAATATAAAAATGAAGATGTAGGACGTTTTTAAAATATCCGCTGTTTTATTGTATCAGTGTATATGGATGAGGTTTAACTTCTCTGATGTTTGCATATTTGATATTTTTATCACATAAAAAAAAGGAAATCAATTATAATAATGAGTGAGCACACTGTGCTGATTAGTAACTGGTTATTATATGCAATCTAGGTTATGTAATCAGATTCCAAAAAATAAGTACTTGTAATTAGATTATATTACATTTTAAAATACTTGTTATCAGACTAAAGTCAGTTTTTTATTGATTACATGTTGACAAAAAAGAATGGAAAATATTTTCTTTCTCTTTATATTTTTACATCAATATGGTACAAGATTATCCTATTCAAATCCAAAAATTATATTACCTTAAATGTATAATGTAATGGATCACTTTAATAACTACAATTTTTGTCAGTAACTGGCAACAATTTGTGTAAGTAATTTACCCAGCCCTGCCAGGCCACATCTATGACATTTTTTAAACTCTGATATGTTTTTAAGGATTAGTTCAACCAAAATGTTTCTCTAAAATTCATTCTTTTAAACTGTTAAAGTTTAAATTAATATTATTGTTATTGCTTTTTTGGAGCTTCAAAGCTCTAGTCCTTTGTGTTTCATAGAAGAAAGAAAATCATTCAGGTTTGGAAATGACATAAGGGTGAGTAAATTATGATTTTTTTTTGAATGAACTATATGTTAAAGTTACTTAGTTTTAATTTAACAGTTTTTTTTTTGATTTTTGTTTTTTAAATGTGCCCTCATTAATACTGATACTCTGTTTCTCCCACTCTCGCCTCTTAGCCTGTGTATATCCCTTCTTTGAGGCGGTATTAGCTGGCTAAGAGGAGAGAAAGTGATGGAATGCAATAAGAACATGGATGCTGGGTCGGGGAGACAAGCAAAAACCAAACACACTTGGTACCCTTATAAGGGCTTTACCATTGTGATTATAGCTTTGCTGACACATTCGCTCAAGATATGAGCTGAGCTGGGTTTCCTCAGGATGGTTTCCTCATGTGGAGTGCTGCATAATGAGAGACTGTGTCTTGACGGTTTATGAAAGCTGAACGCTAGAACGTTCTGGTGGTTTATTGTTTGGGATTGGTCACAGCTCACACCTTACAGCTATTTCTGCATGTGCTCGACATGTGTGTGGAGACTCAAACACAGTGCGCTCTCTCTCTCTCTTATAATTTCAGATCTGCATATAATCTCTTAAAAAGGTATTGTTGAAAAAATGTGGCAACATGATGCATTGAACTGTCATGCCAATGTAATAATAATTACCTGAAATATTCTGTTTAGTCTGTGTATTTGTTCATCCACTTAATGCTATATTTGATGTTCAGCTAATAAATAATTTTGTCAAAGGTAATTATTGTTCAGAAATGAGTAAATATTATCTTTAATATTATTCTTGTTTTATGTTTATTTTAGATTTTTTTTGTTTGTTTTAGATTTATTGTTAAGAAAATCAATTAGCTAACACAGACATTACATTTCTCACTATTTGATTTGGTTTTACCGTATACTTTTATATGAAAACTCGCACCTAAAGAAGAGAAACTTGCAAAGTAAAAACATTAAGTGCAATATAATTTTCTATAAGACCTCAGTTAAACTTTTAAAATTAACGAGTATGCCAATGCAAACCTCAATGATGGTGACAGTCGACATCATTAAGCGAAATGATGAGCTCTTAACATCACCACAACTGATGAAAATGAGACTAAAACACTAAATCCATAATTTATTTATTCTGCAATACATGCAGGGAGCTTGGAAGTCAGTGACATTATTCAGTATAAATTTTTGTTTGTCAGACATTGTTAGGCTATAAACATTTAGGGGAATATTGTTGGTGTGCTATTTTATAATGAGGTACTATAGTTTTATTAATATTTTGAATTAGTTTTTATTTTCATATTTACGTTTTAATTGAGAAGTTTTTGTAATTTCGCTGCATTTTTGTTGGTTTTTTTGTCCATATAGTTAATTTTTTATTAAATGTGCAATGTTGCAATGTTGAGAAAACACTTCTTAAAAGTGAAATGATTTCTGTAAATCCAGTGCTGCAATTCCACAAATCTGCAAGACCTTCACGTATAAGGATAAGGCTTTTTTTAGAAAGGAAAATTTATAAGATAATAGTAGGGAGAATAAATGAATTAAGAATAATTTACTGCCATTGTGAGCATGACATGTAATCAACAAAAAGTAACTGTAGTCTGATTACGAGTATTTTAAAATGTATAATCTAATTACAAGTCCTTCGTTTTTGGAATCTGATTATGTAATCCACAAAATCCAACATAAAATCCACATGTAATCAATTACTACCCAGCACTGTAATGTAACATAGGCTTTCAATGTCATGCTGCATTTTCTAGATATTTGCTCTAGACAACATCTTTTTATTCTCAGTATTCACTTAAGCAGAAAAAATAAAACAAAAACAACAGACCGGGTGAACATATCTGAAGATGTGGGAAACATTTCTAAAGTCCTTTTAGATATCTAAACCTGAATAAACAGAATGGCTATTATAAATAATATCTCTACAAAACCTGTGGCCTATAAAACGAAATTTAGTGGCTGCTCTTTTCATCATTGTCCTTAAAGCAAGAGTGGGAGAGTTTAGGCAATGAGTAGTCTGGAAGAGAATGCTAAATCTAGATGATTTATATACTCTGTGTTTAGTCGAATGGCTGTGGGTGCAAATAACCAAAGAAGCGAATCGTTATTCACTTACAGGTGTTCACACATTATAAGAGACTGACCTTAAGCGGTGCCTCCCTTCAATTCCCAAACCACTGAGGCCCAATGTATCTATAGGACCCCATCATGGGTCAAATGTCACCCCTTTGCATTTATTTATCAGTACATCTTTCAGAAAGCAGCTCCGGATCAGATGACATCGGAGAGGAGTGTTCTGGAAAAGTTATTTGTTTTTGTCCAGCTACGTGTTTTATTTAGAGAGAGAGGCTTGTCATTTTAAGAGGAGCTAAGGGAATGTTTGCTCACCCTCTTAATGACTTTGTTGAGGAAGACCATCCATCTTTCTCTCTGCGCATTACAGGACTGAACTCCAGGAGGTGACCGCCTGGCAGAGACACACGGTTTACACAAAGCCGGGCTGGAGACAATGCTATGGGAAACACAACATCAAAAGGAATGAATGCCTTTCAGTTTTGGAATGATAAATATTAGCAGATTTTGAATATTAGTACGCAAACACTTAAATCTAGATTATTATGGCTACAGGCCTGAACATGCTATTTATACTTGATGAATCGAGTTGATTCATTTGAAATTAAACAAAATGAGGCATCTAGTGTGCCATAACATTTTAGCATGCTAGCATTAAAGCAAGATTTTAATTGAAAGCCATATAGTGTGACAAACAGGGCTTGACATTCACACCTACCGGGTGTATTTCAGCAGTGGCGTGTAATGCAGTCACTCCTACTTGCCACTTTGGCGGGTTGAATTTTATATTTTTCAATAGTCTTTTAAAGGGGTCATATAATGCCATTTTCATACAAGTTAATTTGATTCTTTAGGGTCTAAATGAAAAGTTTGTAATATACTTTAATTAAAAATTCTCATTAGTATTTTAAGAAAACACTCATTTTACCTGGTCAAAAACAGCTCTGTTTTCAGCACGCCGTTTAAGTGCATATGCCGGTAACACTTTAGAACACTGTATCTTACTTACTGCATAACTAATAAGGAATTATTGAAGAACTAGTAGGTATTTCTTCATTAACTACTTCTTCACTACTGTTAACTACTAAGGAAGATGTGTTAACTAATCAGTATGTAATAGAATTTTATGATTGTGTTAAGTTACAGTTAGTTAATCAATAACTAATGAATTCTGTCATACCTCCTGAAGAACTACCATTAATTATCTATTAATTAATGTTCAAGAAAAATAACTAAGTAGTAACTACTAATGAACAGTCATACACAGTAATCCATTTTTTTTTTTTTTTTAGCATTGTAGTGGTGGAAGAAGTACACAACTCAAGTGCTTGAGTAAAAGTACAGATATACCACAATAAAATATTACTCCAGTAAAATTATAATTAGGCCATTTTCAAAATTACCTTAGTAAAAGTAAAAAGGTAATTCATTTTTAAAGTACTTAAAAAGTAAAAAGCATATTATTATACTAGTTCTTATACATTTTAAACTTATTTTGCACCATTCAAGTTCGGCAATATCACGGTAGCATACATTTTACAGTGATTTGGTGATGCAAGAGCGCGGGCATTTGCATCCTCTTCTGGAGAGTTCTCAGCTCCGCCGATTTGGTGCATTTCTTCTGCGAAATACAGGATTGTGTACGTTTTATTTAATCTATTAAATCATTACTGTGCTGTAAATCATTTTATTTTATGCAAGGCAACATACAAGGACACGAGGTCAGTTAGCCTACCTAGCTGAGTTGGTCTTTTTTGCGTGATGGAAACGCATGATCCCTTGCATAAAACACACATTATTTTATTAATAAAGATAGTAAATCTATTTACATCAGATGTTAAAATATGTTCTTAGAGCTGTTTGTTAAACGAGTTTAAATGTAGGCAGTATACATGTTAAAACAAAAATATCATCTGAAATAAAGGAAGATATCATGTAGCTTAAACGAGTCGTAGTGTATTTTAGAAAGGTTATGGATGATTACGTTAATAGTGTTTTTTTTTTACAGTAAGTTTTATTTGAGTAAGAAGTATGTGGTAATTCTTTATTAGTTACTAATGGGTTCCCTATATTTTCACTTTAGAATACTGTTTCAGGTTATAAGTAATTCCTGAAGAATTATCTAATAATTCTTTATTAATTAATAATAAGTTCCCTAATTTTTCACTTTAGAACACTGTTTCAGGTTAAAAGTAGCCTAATTCCTGGATAATTATTTGATAATTATTTATTAATTACTAATGGGTTCCCTGTATTTTCACTTTAGAATACTGTTCCAGGTTATAAATTATTCCTGAAGAATTATCTAATAATTCTTTATTAATTAATAATAAGTTGCCTATATTTTCAGTTCCCCTCAGTTGTTGCCTAAAATACATGAATTTACTCAATGGCATTCTATGCTGAGGAAAACAGACACACACAGTACTGTATATAAAATATAAAATTAATCTGAGGTTAGTTTTGTATGACTGTTCATTAGTTACTTCTTAGTTATTTTTCTTGAACATTAATTAATAGATAATTAATGGTAGTTCTTCAGGAGGTATGACAGAATTCATTAGTTATTGATTAATTAACTGTAACTTAACACAATCATAAAATTCTATTACATACTGATTAGTTAACACATCTTCCTTAGTAGTTAACAGTAGTGAAGAAGTAGTTAATGAAGAATTACCTACTAGTTCTTCAATAATTCCTTATTAGTTATGCAGTAAGTAAGATACAGTATTCTAAAGTGTATATGCCTTTAAATGATAATGAGCTTCGCTCACCCCGTCCCTCTGTTCTGCGGGCGCTTTGACACAACCAGTGTTGGGGAAAGTTACTTTTAAAAGTAATGCATTACAATATTGCGTTACTCCCAAAAAAAAGTAACTAATTGCGTTACTTAGTTACTTTTTATGAAAAGTAATGTGTTAAATTACTTTTGCATTACTTTTTCTCATTTGGGCTGGGCTTACTTGTTTGTTTTTTAATAACAACAAAAAAAGTTCTATTTTTGGCAAATGTTAAGGCCCTTTCACACCAAAAGTGATAAATGCAAGGAAATGCATGTTTAATCCTGTACAGTAGAGGGCGCCGCTCAAACAACTGTTCAGCCATTCTTCATTACAGAACAATAGGATACAGGAGAAGGAAGTTCAACATGCTTATTTCTACATCTAATCTTGAGTAATTTTTGCCTATTAGTATAGTTGAATTAGATAATTGAAGGTTAGCAGCATTGGTTAATAAATTGAGATTAAATACATAAAATATATTTGTGTAATTTACTATAGTTAATTATAAAAGTTTTGCATAAAATTCTGAGATTGCATTTTAATGTTTTTATTCATTTTGAGGAATGCTGAATGTTTTCCTGCAAGTGAGATGAGTAAATGCATGTTCATATTTAGTCTAGAACTACAATAAGCATCATGTTTACTCTGCACGCACACACACACACACACACACACACACACACACACACACACACACACACACACACACACACACACACACACACACACACACACACACACACACACACACACACACACACACACACACACACACACATACGTCTGGTGCGCTATCTTTATGAGGACTCTCCATAGACATAATGGTTTTTATACTGTACAAACTGTATATTCTGTCCCCGTACACTAACCCTACCCTAAACCTACCCATCACAGAAACCTTTCTGCATTTTTACATTTTTTAAAAAACTCATTCTGTATGATTTATAAGCTTTTGTGCCCATGGGGACCTCTATTTAGGTCCCCACAGTGACTCGAGTCCCCATGAGTCTGTGTGCATTCGGGTTTAAGTCCCCACCAGGATAGAAAAACATGTCCACACACACACACACACACACACACACACACACACACACACACACACACACACACACACACACACACACACACAACACACACACACAACACACACACACACACACACACACACACACAACACACACACACACACACACACACACACACACACACACACACACACACACACACACACACACACACACACACACACACACACACACAACCTCCTCACTTTGTTTCTATCAATATGAGGACAGGAGAATTGTCAGTCCATACATGTGAAAAAGTAACTAGCGTTACTTATTTGAAAAAGTAACTCAGATATTTTGTTGCAAATTGAAAAAGTAATGCGTTACTTTACTAGTTACTTGCAAAAGTAATCTGATTACGTAACTCAAGTTACTTGTAATGAGTTACCCCCAACACTGGACACAACGCACGTGGAGTGTTGACATGACAACAGTTGAGGCCGGGTATATTTTGGAGAAAGAACATAGAGAGAAAGAATGGCAGCAGGATTCTCTCTGAGGACACATCTGTGCAACCGTATCAGTTTGAACCGGAGTCGGGCCCGGAACAAGATGACGGCCGCAAAAGGCTCGAACAGGACGTTTCTGAATGGTTGGGTAAGGTAATGTCATATGTCACTTTGATCTATTTTTGTACTGGCAGGGTAACGTTAGAGTAACTTAGTGAGATGTACGAACGCTATGTGTTTACTGATACTTACTCAGTTTGTAATAACACAATAACCATAACGCGTTGTTCATTATAAACGTGGGAATTATAACGTCGTACATAGAAAACATGCCGTAATGTACCCTGAGTGTAAATCTTAGCCGCATTCATCGTGAAGCATGCAAGCGATTTGCAAAGATTAATATAAAAGTTAATACAATTTTACACTCAATTCTTCTGGAGGTGCAGCAGGGACATAGTTGGTACCGATTCTTTTTTCAGGAGCAGCTTTTTAGCAAAACCAGCTTATACTGACCCTCCTCGTTTATAAAGCAGTCTGGTGAGAAATGATTCGCAAACATGAACATTGACGTTGCTCGTGGGGAATATTCCCATCGAAAACAAAACTCAGCCACTGCGTCTTCAGCAGTTCGGATTTAAGAACATCAAAATGACTGCTGTGTTCGTTATTACACCCAAGAACAGAACACCACAATCGCGTAGACGCCATTCTGCTCCAGTGTATCAACCGCTATCAACCACAATGACGGACTATGAGGACAGCTGCTCGCTCAGGGCGGGTCTGTGTTGAAACACTGCTGTCAATCAACAATCGTGGGAGGGGCGTCCGACCGTGTGACGTCACACGGTCGAACGGCTCAATTTGAGGCAGGGGAAAACATATTAAAGGAGATTAAAACAAAAACACTGGATAGATTTTTACTGCCAACACACATTTCAGTACAATCAACTTGAAAAAGTGCATGTACCATTATATGACCCCAAAGGCACCTGCAATAATAAATGAAGTGCAATGTAGTGTTGTCAAAAACTACTATAGGCTATTGAAATATATGAAACGCTTACAATACTCATTTTACACAGAATATACACGATCCCAGGTGTGCTTTGTCACTGTTACGATTACCAGTGAGAGTGCCCATCATTAGCTACCACCAGAGGGCACTCCACCCCGGACTATTGTCATTCCCTAATGAAACTACATTTCCCATAACTCTCTGCCTAGACTCATCATCCCTGATTACATCCACTTGTGTCTCATTGCCTTGTTTAACTGACCCTATAATAGCCTGGTTTTCACATTTACTCCCGGTCAAGTCTTGTAACACTGCATTTCTGAGCGTTTCCACTGTTTTCCATGTTCCTGGTTTCCTGTTTCTGTCTCACCCTCTGGATTTGTTCGTCATTGTTTGGACTGATTACCCTGTGCTTTAGACCCCAACCTGTTATTTTTTCATTCATACCTAAAAACTCCTTGAGATTAAAAATCAAGAGTGTCCTGGCAAAAAATGGTTATACGGTTTATGGATTTATTATTGGATTTTCCCATTTAAAATTGCATTTGGTTCCTCAACCTTCGTCTCGGAGCAGTTTGTAACAGTCATTCTCTCATCTCTCCAATAGTGAGTTGACACACAAACCCTCCTCCCCTCAACTCATTTGCTCCGGATGAATATTGTTGGTGTTACAGGTCTTGAATTCGGCGTGGAATTGCACGTATTGCACATAATTTTACTCAGTTCCACAGATTTTGTGCTTACACCCAAAGTGCACGCACATAAAGCCACCTCTCAGTAACTCTTTTTCACTACTTATTGACCTAAGCAGTCAAATACCAGACAGATCTCATGAAACTGCGTATGTATGACACGCCAATTCGTATTTCCATTTTTGGCGTGCTATCAACACGCAAAATGGCTTTTCAGCGTGTTTATGAACGCCGTTGACTTAACGTTACATTACTGTATATAAAAATATATGACCTACCCCAACCCCGTCCCTAAACCTACCTGTCACTGGTTAATACCATTTTTGAGTCTTTCCCTACCATCCTAGTAAGAAAAATATCGCTCCCCAAGATGTATATCAAAATTTGGCTTTATTTCGCTCGGATTTTTAACAGCGTGTACATACACGCGGAATCACTCGGACATAACGGCGTAGATATACACGCATACACGCGGATAGCTCAAAATGCGTATAAATAACATGCCACTTGACTTGAAAGTGGCGTGTATGTTTACGCAAAAGTCATGATGTCATGTTGCAAATACACACAAAATAACGTCAAAATGAGTATCCACATAAAAAGTTATATTTTAAGTGAAAGTAAAAATAAAACAGTTAAATTAAACAGTTAAAAAATAAAATGCATGTGTAACAGGATAATGGATCTGTGTGTCAGGTCTTAAAGTGACAGCAGGTATAATAACCTGCTGCCAAATTATGAGATAATATATATTTTTAAAATCTATATGGTAGTTTTTGCCCATGGTATAGATGTCAAAATTGTGGCCAGTGAAAATGCTGAGAGTATAACTTTGGAAAACCACTAGCCACAGTGGCTGATGAGCAAAAAGGTTAATGTACAAGCTCTGGAGAAAATTCTGACTCAAGGGGGTGAGATTTGAGATCAAAATTTCTTGTTTTGAATCAACTACTGAGACGCTGCCTTAAGCAAACAGATTTGACTCCAGTTTGGTTTCAGCCCTATGGTTTTGATTGAATGTGAAATGGTAAAGCGGTGACAAAAGATATCCTGACATAACACATCAATCTTGCTTTTACTCTTGCTTTTCACGTTTTAGTTTCTTGAGACAATTTATTGATGGATCTCACAGGACACACCTGTATTCACAGCTGTAAATCTGCTCTTTCCTTCTCTCTCGCCCACTTCGTATAAACAAATAACGTCTACCATGTGAATTCTTTCTTAATTTAGCGTGTATTGAGAGGCAAATGAATTACAGATCTCTAATGATAAAGGCTTAGATAAATTAAGTCATTTTGGGTCTAGATTTTGCTCCACAGATATGGTTAGGTGATTTAAGGGGAACGTTTAGATTCCTTGGGCAGAGACAGCTCTGTGGAGAAAACAAGCTGAATTTCTGCAGCTGCTGAGTTGCGTGTGAACACTTTGTCACAGAGTAATCTCCCACAAACACAGATGCACACACACATGCGCAAATACTCTCTCCTGCTATGCTCACAGAGAAAAACTTCAAACTGTGGAGGGCAAAGCCACATAGACTTTTACCTCATGGTGTTTGGAACGAGCGAGAGCTCAGTGCTTCTAAAATACAACAGCCCTGTTTCTCGTTTAACTTTGCGGTTTAGATGCCTTGGCAATGTATTTGTGGCTTTTTGGCAGCAGTTTGGCAACCATGCACTGTTAAATGGGTGAACGTGAAAGCTTCTCAAGCCATCCATGAGAGTTGAAATCATTAAGGAAATTGTGGGAAGGCTCTTTGTGCAATTGCCTAAAGGGGCTGTAAATTGTTTAAATGCTTTAAATGAAATTTCTAACAAAAACATGATAAAATATGTATATATCTATATCAATTAACATATTACATAATAAACAATATTTAAAGGTGGGGTATGTGATTTTCTTTTTTGACCATTTTTTCAAAATCACTTGAAATCCTATTCCTAACCCACTTACTGGCTGTAAATTAGAAGCACTGAAATGAAAATTAAGCAATTTAATCATCTGTGGAACGGGCAGGACTCGAAAAACTCCAGCCAATCATTTTCCAGACCGTCAGGAATCATTGGACAGAAAATGCGTCACTCAAACGGTTGTACCATGTTTTAATAATTTTAGTGTTAGTTCTGTTAAAAATAACAAAGCCAGACCGGAACTATAACTGCTGTATAATAAATTACATTCCCTAATTAATTTACACAATGTTATCAGTATATTTTGCACAGAACTTTTTGAATTTAACTTGTGCCAGAGGAGTTTTAACAACAGCCAGCTCTGACATACGAAGACAAACTGGTGCTGCGTCTCGTGGGAGCTGGTTTGGATCAGTCAGCAGCCTCTGATGTACCATGTCTCTGTGCTCTCTGGAGGGTGATTTGGGGCGAGAGCTGTGGGCCGAGAGCAAGGGGCTCCAGCAGCTGCTTCTATTTGTGCTTCTTTGTGCAAATACACACATATGAACATCCATACCGGTATGTCCGTGTTCATACACACGCAGACCGAAATGGCATCTGGATCCTCATGAAAGATATCGAGGTGGGATGTTGGGGTCATCCGTTGAGCCGGGAGAGCAGTTTGGTACTTAATCTCATAAACATGACTCTGGATTCTACACAAGTGATGGCAGCATTCCAGAGTTGATCCCACAGGCTGCCGTAGCACTCGGCATCCAGGAATCAGTCATCTGCGCTTTGGTCTGGACCCAAGTAACAAGAACCACACTGAGGGGAGATCAAGTACATAGGTGTAATGTGTCTTCTTGTTGCTGTAGCTCAGCTGGTAGAGCATGGCGCTAGTAACTAAAGTCATGGGTTCAATTCATACACTGTCTGCCATATAGATGTTTGGAATGTGGAATGTGAATTTGGAATTAAGAATGTGTTTGAATGTCTCTTCTGCTCACAAAGGCTGCATTTGTTTGTTTTAAAATACAGTAAAAACAGTAATGAAATATTATTAGAATTCAAATGAACTGTTTTCTATTTTAATATATATTAAATGTAGTTTTTCCTGTGATGCAAATCTGAATTTTCAGCATCATTACTTCAGTCTTCAGTGTCCATTGATCCTTCAAAAATCATTCTAATATGCTGATTTGGTGCTCAGTTATCATCAAGTATTATTGGTACTCAGTTATTAATAATGTTTCTTATTATTGTCAATGTTGAACTTTTTTTTTATCATAATACTTTTTTTCTGGATTCTTTGATGAATAGAAAATTCAGAAGAACAGAATTTATTTAAAATAGATTTTTTTTGCAACAATAATTGTCTTCTGTCACTTTTAATCAATTTAATTGCATACCTTCATTGCAATCACAAGTTCAGATATAATGCAGTCAAACTGCAAACTGATAAAAGATGCATGTAACAATAGTGTTTTCCAATCACATGCACAAATAATAAGCTGTTCATTCGCAGATAAACAAATACATGAATTATTTGAAACATGAAGACTAAAAAACATTCAAATAATGCATGACAGTTTGCAAAATATAATCAGCTGATGTCAACAATAAATCTTTTCATGCATGTGTTTCTGCCCAGTCTCTTCCGTGACCTTAACTGTTTTTCGGAGTTCATTGTTGAGAGAGTTAGTCAAAACCAGATTGTATTCAGAGGATGAACAGCTCTGTGTTTAAGAAATAGCTTGATCAGGTTCCCCATTAGTGACCTTAGAGGTTTTATGATGAGGGACATAAACAGTTTGGCAGCGTGGGAAGTACAAATTGTGCTGTGCTGATGTGTGCTGATGTGTGGCAGCTGGATTTCACCTGTTATGATGAGCATCTGACTGTAAACTATAAAAGTCACACACAAACATGTCACACATCTCAAGACGAATCCAGCCATTTAAGCTGAACAAGGTTACAGAGAGGTGGTGGCTAGTTTTCAAAACATACATTCTCATGTAAGAATATGGGCATCATCTACCGTATGTAGGTTACAGCGCCACCAAGTGGTTCATATGACAAATAAGGGGGTTCAAAATACTAAAATGGTATATTTTAAAACGCTTGTGACCAATTCTTAAAAATATTTATCAAATTTAATTTTAAAACATGTTTATTTTTTAAGTATTTTGTCTGTAAAAGATCCAGAATAAAAAAAAAAAGCATCTCTTGTCTTCCCAGACAGCAACATGCCAGTCCAAATACAGGCCACATCTGACATGTGCATTCCACGCGTACCATGTGGGCCGGATCTGGGTGACACTATGATGCTTGTCTGGGCTTGACCATTAAGTTCAGGTCACCAAAAGTAAATAATCTGAAGCAGGCAACTATAATAATAGGATTTTCTTTAAATTGCATGTTGCCTACACTGAGGTTTGAAACACTTTTCTTTGTAAAGCTTGTTTTATGTGTGTAATGACTGTGGGTATTCACAGTTTGTGTGGGGAAGGTTTACAACATCACTGTACGTGCAAATCACTCATTAAACAAAAAGTCATACGTGCAAGCTGCACATTACAGTGCTGTTACAGTGCGGTGAAATATAAACCAACAAAAACAGTAAAAGCTCAGCTTTGGCAGCTGGGGGAAACTTCTGAAACACCTCTAAAGAATGGCAGGTTGTCCTGTTAACAGCCTTCACCTGCCAAATGAAAGTAGCCGCTTTACAAAACTATAGCAGGAATGCATTTACACATGGTTGAAATGGCCAGCAATTGCATATTGCATCAATAACCATATCCCTTTATGTTTTGGATGGTTGTTAGCTTGATTATCAGAGGTTAATATGAAATGCAGAGCCCCCCTGCTGCGATACTGAAGCACCAGGACCCACCACAACGCTGGAAACAAACTCTCTTCTCGGGTCTGTTACAGACATTCTCTTGGCACTTTGAGTGAGAAGCTGTGAGAGTACTAAGTATGTCTAGTGATGGGTTGAATGAAAAAGAAACAGAGTGAGTGGGACAATCAAATCTCTAAGTGTGTGGAATATGTTTGCACAAATTTTAAAATAATAACCATACTGTTTAAACACATGTTATGATTTCTAATGATTTCTGTTATTGCAAGTTGCTGGAACCATATCGGTGAATCTTCAAGTAGGCCTATCAGTGATAAAGAAAGTAGGAGCACAAGTCAGAATGGGACAGGGGAGCCTGGCAGGAAAAAACAGTATGGTTCAACTACTTTAAAATAATAGAACTTTGCGCCTTGCATCATGGTAGCTAAATTTTGCTGTCCCAAGGCAAGCGGCATACAGTCCTGCAGCATTTCAATGCTTTTGCGGGTGAAGATGAGGGCCAGAAAAACAAAACAATAGTCCTAATATTTTGCTAGAGAAAAAAAAGTCCTTTCAGCTACATCACGTCATTGAAAATCATTTACATCCAGTTCACATTTATTTTGTTTTATTTTATTTATTTCGTATAATGTCAAAGCAGCTTTACAGAAAATTAATTTTTGATATTAGGAATGTCTAACGGCAGCTGCAGTTACTTAATAAGGATTGACTCTTTTATTGAGAAATTTCTCCTGTTCTCTGTTTATAGTGCCTTTGCCTGGCCTTATACTGACACCTTCTGACCAACAGAGGATTTTACTGCTTGGTGGATCTAGTGGTTTTCTCTTATTCATGTGGTGTTACTATTATTGTTGTTATTATCAATAACCATTAAACAGATAGTTTAAGTAGGCTAAATATTTAAAGAATTCCCACTAATGTAACACATCAAGACAGACTGAAGAAATTCATTTTTGTAGGTTAGTCTTCAGAAGCTAGTTCTCAACATATTTTTTTCTTTGCTGTTTTTATATAATAATAAAAATAATAACAATAATAAGAACATTTATCATAATCCTCTTCTTTGTACGTTTAGTTTTTATTAATCGCCTCCTCTCTTCCCTTCTCATCATGGCCTCTTCCTCGCGCCTGCAGCTTATTCCACGTCGGCTAAAGGAAGGTCGGCGACGGCGTGCCTGTCGTCAGATCCGCATGGCATTTCGGGCTACTGGAGGCTGATTCGCCCAATAATACAAACAAGTCGCCGGACATAGTGGAATCGGTTGAACATGGGGAAAACCGCCTGCTTATGAATTAACATAAATTCAGCCTCAATGAATGAATGCTTTTATAATTTCCGCACTCTTTTGGAAGTGTCAGTATTTGATTGCGCATGAACTGGGATACAATATTCAGCACTCGTGTCAAATTGCTAATCGTAGAATAGGAAGCACAGGTAAGATAATATTTATGTATTGATCTTTATTATTTATGCAGTCATTATCGCACTAAGCAGTAAGCAGACATCGAAATAGCCTTCATGTACTGCATGAAAATTGTGAAATATGATGGCGAAAATTAATATGTGGCTGTATTTAGCGATCTCGCGATTCAAGTGTGTTTATCTGTCTTGATGCTTGAAAAGCGGTTTCTTTTAATGAAAGGCCCTTGGGCGACAAGGACCCTCACTTTGACAGTGGATGCTTGAGTCAGCTGACTGTACCTACACAATATGACAATGATGCGTTATGGGAAATAAAATGTTGCACGGTCGAACAAGCCATAAGGTCGATTATATAAATAGTAGAACTCTCGTGCTTTTATAGAAAATATGGGAGGTGAATGGTGTCGTAGTTAAAATGTCACGAACCCACTGTCAACGTTCACCTGTACCACCTGTTCGCCCAGGTTGTTGCACAATATACAAGAAGACAGCTGGCAGATTAAAGATTCGTTCACCACTAGTTTAGACTTAGACGAATCGTTTTCGTTCATGTCCATGTACTAACAATGCTTTCGTTTGCATTCTTGGATTCATGTTTTATATAGTAGCTGCCTGGTTAAGTATAGCACGAGCCAATAACATTTGAGAGCTGGCTGTAAAGGAGCATTTATTTGTTTGGACGTATTGAAGATTCATTCATTGAATGAGTCGCTGTCTAAGCTAATGTCTTTCCCCAACAGTTGACAAAATAGAGATAGAATTTCTTTCTTGTTTATGAGGGAAATGATTATGACACTGTTGAGTCTATTAGTAGACTTGTAAGCACAAACATTTTATTTAAGGATAAAAATAGTTTTTGTTGACTGACACGGTGAGTGAATGGTTTAATGACTCTCCATAACACACTTGAAGCCACCTACTGACATAATGCAGAACTGACAACTGAACGAATAGTTTTAGTAAATAAATTCAAAATAATTAAATTCACTGGGATGGATTAAAATCCTCACCACTAGTGTTTGTTTTAAAGAGCCTCTTGTTACCATGCTGGTCCCTTGAGACGTATTTTTGGAAGGTGCTTAATGAGGCAACATCACCTCAGCCTGCTAGCTTGAGTCTGTACTGTACTTGTTGTTGTCATAGATGCAGCCTTGGTTAGATGGCATGCTGCCTCCGCAAATCCAGTGGAAAATCACTGGAAAAAAGGCCAAAGTCATTGATGTATGTTGTAGTGTTGTCATGGCTGTCAAATTACAGGCCTATCTGTTTTTCTTTCAGATTATTTTGTAGATCCTTGAAGCCATTGCAAAGTTCTCCATAAGTTCACACTGTCCATGTAGCAAGGTAGAGAAACATAATTAATTACACTAAAGGTCTGTAAAATATCTGTCCATCCATACATAGGCATCCACGCGCATGTATCCATCAGATGAGCTGTAATTGAGAGTTTGCATGTTTGACAATAGGTTACTGACGTGTCAACCAAATTGATCCCAGATGTCCTAAATAATAGCATGTCTTCACTGGATCATTCAAATGTGCAGTTGCACAGTAAGAGAGAGAATGTAATTCACATCAACAGGTAGTTGGTAAAGCAAGGTGAATGACATTGCCACAATTTAATTATGCTAAGTAAACTGTGCTAATTTTAATGTCTTCAATAAGGTCACAAAATCCCACATCCCATGACCACAGTCCTATCCCCCCCCCTTTCCTTCGATAGTAAAGGAGCACTTGCACTGGCTCACCGCCATCTCTTACTGCTTACTGAGTACAAATGTATTAATGCTACTTTTCCATTCCTGTGGTTTACAGATAAGACTTGAACCATTAGCTTTTTTTCCCTACCTACATTTCATGCTCCAGCACACAGGAGAATTAAATGGCTTTTATTTGAAGGCAGGCTATGATGTCTCCTC
The DNA here is from genome assembly GCA_036326025.1 of Chrosomus eos. NCBI lineage: Eukaryota > Metazoa > Chordata > Actinopteri > Cypriniformes > Leuciscidae > Chrosomus > Chrosomus eos. The sequence continues at coordinate 16,122,669 of CM070841.1, read as the reverse complement.
TCAGATCGGCCCTCTGAGCACCGAGGCTCACTCTCTGAGCGCCTGTCTAAAGCTGAAGCTTAGACAAACTTGCATGAGTCACATGATTGTTACATAGCTCCCTGCATTCCTATATTTTCCTCTGCCCATTGAGGAGGCTGAGCCTGGGAGCTTTATAAGACCTAACAATTAAAGCCTGCTTGAGAAGTTGCTCACTTATTGTAGTGAAGCGCCTCCCGCAGGATCGAGCTCTGAAGGAGTAACCAAAGCAAGTATCAATGGAAATATCACAGAGGTATAGAATCTCACAGGGGTTTTTAACCGGGTTAATTGGTTTGAAGTGAAAGATCTAGTCCTTGAACTCCATGGCAGTTCCTTTTGTGGTAATGACTGGGTTGGGCTCTGTCAGATCTGATAAGTGCTTTAGAACAGAGCATTCCTGTGTATTTACTCTTTTCCATGTTTCCACCAAATGTATGTAGAGTATAGAAGGCCTTGTATATTTGATGGGATATTTTACATACATTGTCATAATTTATTCAGCCTCATGTTTTTTTTTTACAAAAGGATGTGTTATGTAGAATGACAGCCAGCCTTGGTTACCATTCGCTTTGACCTTGTGAGTTAGATTGTAATATTCATTTATTCTCTAGTGCTCGTTGTCTGAAGTGAGTTCTGGTCTACATTGTTAATTAGCAGCTGTGAATTCATGAATATATTATTCTGAAATGTCACACACTACCTTTTTTAATACAATGAGCAGCTCTCTCTGTTTAATTTTCTTATCTTTTTTCCTTATCTCACTCTGTCTTTTAGCAACACTCTATTATGGCGGAGAGTATGATGAGTAAAGCAGCCACTATGGAGATTCCTATTAACAGTAATGGGGACTCTAGGAATCTGGCAGAAGATGACAGCTTGGAGCAGGTGAGTGATACATGTGATTCAGCTGCATTTTGGGCCATTTAATAGTGATTTCAATGTCAAAAAGTGGTCCAGTTTACTTGAACCCACCCTAATGATTCAGTTTCAGCATCAAAATTTTTGGTCACAGCGTTTAGGTTTATATATATTGTTAGAGTCTGAAATCTAGCTGTCTACCTAGTTTTAGTTTTGTTTCACAATATCAGCCATGAGAAAAAAAACTCAAGGTAGCAGGTGATGCAAACATTGCAGTTCATTATTTGTCAGCTTTTTCTTGGAGATTTGAAATAAGCAGTTACAAATTAAGGTTAAGTAATAGTAATATGCACTTGTTTTGTAAAAATGACTTCATTGGAAGTCTAGCATGTGGCTTCATTGTCTTTGTGTTTCAGGAGTAACAGGCTAATGCAGCTAAACACAAAGTGTAAATCTCCTTATTGTTCAATCCACTGTAAATAGTGGTAATGTTGTCACAAGACACACCTCTGTAAGACAACTGAACGGTGGCACTGGATCCGGGAGAAGACGTGTTGGGCAAACACAAGCGAGATATTTGCTAAGAGGTTTAATCATTCCTATAGGGAACTAAAGGTTATTTGTTTTAAAAAATAGGTATATATAATAATATTTTTTGTCATTCTCATGTTAAGTCCATTTTAAAAAGCTCATCCCAGGAGGACCACGGCTGATCATGTTCACAGTTACAATAACGGCAGATGGCACTTTGGTGTTACATGTGTCTTTAAATAGATCGGTAGCATTAGAATGAGAAAACAGACTTTTTACGTGTTCCTGTCTTTACCCATAGAGAGAAAGAGCGGCATTTTCTTTTTTTAAATCCCCATCCATTTGTTCACTGATGTTTAGAGTGACAAGGATCTGTTAGCAACCCACTTTACGAGGGTGTTTAACTGTGTAACTCAATGTATTTTTTTTTATTGTTAAGCCTTGAAGTCTGTCATTGTTGTATTAATAGGTGCTAATCAACCCTAAAATATGGATTCCATTGTGTTTGATAGATTATTTTATCATCACTGTTTTCAAGTTTGTTTTTGTTTCACATTGTGCTTCATTTTTGGTTTGTTTTCTTTCTTTTGTCTTTTTGTTGTCATGTTCTTCCCTGATGTCTGTGCAGGCTCCAAAGATTCAGTGGAGCTTAAGAGAGAAGGTAGGGAGTCCCGCAGCCCTCAGGGTGAGAAGGAACACTGGGTGTGTGTGTGTGTGTGTGTGTGTGGTGTGTGTGTGTGTGTGTGTGTGTTGGTGTGTGTGTGTGTGTGTGTGTTGTGTGTGTGTGTGTGTGTGTGTGTGTGTGTGTGTGTGTGTGTGTGTGTGTGTGTGTGTGTGTGTGTGTGTGTGTGTGTGTGTGTGTGTGTGTGTGTGTGTGTGTGTGTGTTGTGGTGTGTGTGTGTGTGGTGTGTGTGTGTTGTGTGTGTGTGTGTGTGTGGTGTGTGTGTGTTTGCACGTGAATGTCTTTCCAGCAGAAAATGGTTTTAGTTCTCCCCATAATCTTGTCTCAATAAACAGGATGTTTTTCAAATCACACGCATTATTTTTTGGCCTCTGTCACTCCATATTAATTAGTGTTTGAGGTTAGATACAAATCCAAATTATACAGATTTTGTTTGTTTTGAAAAACATCCTGTTTTGTCCCTTGTGGTATTAACCAATGGCTAGTGACATTTTAGTACCTATTAACCCTATACAGTATGTTCAGTGGATATTATAATAATTACTTATTTTTTGTTATTTAAAGGGGCCACTGCATACAGTACAAAGCGTACTATATAGCAGCACATGTATCCCATGAGCCTGTTTATGTCCTGGCAAAAACAACACATTCATTTGACATTTGTTTTGCAATGAAAATGAACGTAATTGTATATTTTGTCAATGAAAAAGTACTATTCACTATAGTATTACATAGTCATACTTGTACATTACATATATAAGTGTCCATTATTTGATCCTCACTAATTTAAATGTATAATAATTAGTGCTGTCAATGGATTAAAAAAATGAATTAATTGCATTTTCTTTGTAATTAATCACGATTGATCGCCCTAACATTAACATTTTTAATACTTTTTTATATTGTAATAATTTCACATTCAATTGCCAAATTAATGTAGAAAGAAACAAAGTCAGTATATTTTAAATAGTTGATCAAACTGGTAGTAAATATAGGCTACAGAAATTGAATAGTTATCAAACACTTGCACACTGCATAAATGATAAATTTAATATAGATTAAATTTTATTAAAGCTACAAAAGTTTTTCAGTCAAGAGCAGTGAGTTTTCTATTTTTCTTTTGTTTTTTGACTTACATTAATGACACAGACAGGATCAGGTTTATTAGGCTGCTGTCACTTTAAGATCTGCTGCTGCTGTTGATCTGACACGCATCCCATTTTCATAAATCTTTACGTTCATTTAAGACAGTCCTTACGAGGTTCCTTGACAAAATGGGAATTTTGGCCTAATTTAGTGTTTTTTTTTGTCTGTTCAAGTGCGAAAGAGAACTCAATGTGGCATGGCGCATGACAGTACCACACTGAGTTTCTGCCTTATGGCGCTTGAATGGTTTAAAAGCATTTACATGAAGAAGAGTGATCATGTAACGCTAGCTATATAAAAAAAAACTGATGCTCCGTTAATTGCATTAAATATTTTGAATATGTTAAACTGAAAAAATAATTTATTTTGACCACTCTAATAATGATACATTTAATTTCACTTTCTTCTTTAACTTGTTAAAGGTACAGTATGCAAGTTTTGGCCCTCTAGCGGTTAAAAAACAAAACTGCATGTATTTTGCAGAAGGATATTGTTTTGGTTGTGCTTCGGCTCTGCGTGACTGTGTGTATGAATATGGTTATTTTACTGCTCATAAAACATTCACTACTAGGCTTAAGAGATATAACCAGTTTAGATGGAAAGAATCTCAAGCTGACTTGCTGAAGATGTTACGGTAGCTTTACCCATTAATTGACACGGTACTTCCTTGAAAATAAATTCCAGCACAGCTTTACAACAACTTAATGAAATGACTGTCTGCTTGTCTGCAAATGGTACAAAAGTAAAACAAAAACACTTTTTTTTTAAGAAGGATTGATGGTGTATTTACAATTATTTATTTATTTTATTTAGCCTATATATTTTTTTTACAAAAAAAAGTACATAGTGCACCTTTAAAGAAAGTTGACTTAATATTGTGATTGTTTAACACATAAAAACAATTATTTGATCAAATCGATGCGGATTTGTTGTTGTAAGAAGGCTCTTTTTTGTAGTTTATGGTCTCAGATAACATGTATGCGTTGGTGTGGGTTGTTGACCGTTTTATAGTCACTAATGACTGTTTCCTTCCTTGTGCTGTAATTGCCTGGTAATCTTTGGTGTCAAATTCCTTTACTACAACAAGGAAACGCATGGATTTTTCAGAGGGTTTGTTTTCACAGGAAATTACATATGATTTTTTTTTTATGTCTCACAGACACATGATTCTTATTAATTCTAGATCTAATGTGATTCTAACCCTAAAATGTTCCTTCTAACAATTAACAACTTTTGCCTATGTTACGCCAATTTGAATTCATAAGACCTCTTCTTTTCTGTTTCCATGTCTGTAGGACTTGCAACAGGTCATGGTGTCTGGGCCCAACCTAAATGAAACCAGCATCGTATCAGGTGGTTACGGAGGTACGACGGAAGGCATCATTCCAACCAGCTCTATCAAAGGTATAAGAAACCCTGTCATTCTTTAACTCTTCACATCTTCTTCCAAAACCCAATTGCTACTTCTGCAGTGAATACGTAAAATACAGTCTCACCTAGCAATATGGAAAAGTCTTTGTCGAGGAAATGTTTAGAAGAATCTGCTGCGGAATGACAGGGTGCAAGGTATGTTTGGAAACTTTCAGAACAGTTACTGTCTGATACTCCTAGCCTCACACTGTTTCTGTGTAAATGAACACTAAAAATAAATGATTAGGCATATTGGGTTTTCAAAAAAACAGTTATGTGTTTTTGTGAACTTTTTTGTTTATTTATGTTTTGTGAAATTGTCATTTTTGAAATAACCTTGTGTGTATTTGACAGTTTAAGTGCAATAAGATGAAAGAGAACTTCGTTTAATACTGATGGGACACGCCGTCTGACTCAACTTATATGGCTTTATATACAGTAGTCAACATTTAAAGTGAATCGAAACCTTTATCAAAGTTATACATGAATTTTGAACAATTCCAGTTCTTGTCTTAGGACAACTTTGATTTAACTTTTTTGATCCACTTCAAATGTTGACTACTCTATATTACGATATGGCTTTAAAACAATTTTAGATAATAAACTTTCACGATTATGACGAACTTCAATATCACATGAGCGTGACCACGATAGAGAGATGATAATCAAAACCAAACGAATGTTTTAGTTTTTGGATGAGTATCTGAGGCGTGAGCTGTACAGACTCCGCCCTCTTCTGGAATGCGGGGTAGAGAACAGCAGCTTATTTGCATTTAAAGATACATGCACGAAAACCACATGTTTATCCTTCCGCTAAAATGGGCATTCACAACATGGTATAATAAATGATCTGTGGGGTAGGTTGAGACGAAACTTCACAGACACATTCTGGGGACAACGGAGACCTATATTACAAGTATTGTAAAAAGGGGCATAATAGGTCCCCTTTAAACTAATGTCCTCTGTGATGAAAAATGAGGCTAACTTTTGCAAAGTATTCTAACTAAAACGGACTGCTTTTGATTTTATTTTAATTTAGTTTCATGTATCTAACAAAATGACTTTGTCTGGACAGGATATGTTGTAGATCTGATTGTAAGGTGATCACCTGGGGCCTTAATATCAGTGTAAATTTATTCCCTTCTGATTCAGTGATTACCTTCGGTCTTTTTTACCCTTTCTCAGGCCCTGCAATCCATCTTAACACTGACTTTCCAGGCAACAGACGCATTCCAAATGAAGGGCAAGGTCATTCATCCCTCATTCGTACTCGATCTCACTTATTTCTCTTTTTCCACCTTCCCATGATGCCTTGTATTATTGTCCTTTTCTAAGCCATTTGGTCTTTTCCTAGGAAATGGGATGCTGTTCTGCAGGAATAAATTTAATCACTTCTGTTTTTCTGGCTTTTATTTTCTCTCTAAGCAGATTGGAACAGGCTGCATTTTTATTTCTCTTCTTTCTTCCAGGGTTAAGGTTGCTTTTTTCTCTGGCAGGAACTTTGTAATGAGGAATCTTTTGTCATTTTGCTTCAGAAATTAGTTTTGAAACTTTAATCTGGGTTTAATCCAGCTGACTTGGTTGAGGAAATGTTTAGAAAAATATGCTGCAGAATGGCTGGGTGTAAAGTATGTTTGGTAACTTTCAGAACAGTCTGATACTTTTAGTCACACTCTGTTTTTGTGTAAATTGACACTTGTAGTTAAAAATAAATGATCAGGCATATTGGGCTTAAAATAACAGTTTTGTGTTTTTGAGTGAACTGTAAATGTTCTATCAGTCATGTGCTTTCCTGTGTTCATTTCATCTCGTTACATTATCACCTTCTCTCTCTCTCTCTCTCTCTCTCTCTCTCTCTCTCTCTCTCTCTCTCTCTCTCTCTCTCTCTCTCTCTCTCTCTCTCTCTCTCTCCTCTCTCTCTCTCTCTCTCTCTCATCCTCCCTATTTTCCCCTTTTCCCATTCCTCCATCTTCCTGCTCTTCCTTCACATTCACACACAATGCACTGGCATTATTCTATACACTTCACTCTCATGTGGTGGTGCAATCCATTCCATTGTAAAACGTAATTTTCCCAATTGCCTAAACTTCTTTTAAACTTCTTAACATATCCACCCCTCACTCCCTCTTCCCCATAACCCTATATACCCCCAACATCCCCTGCTATTCCTGGCCATTAACCCCCTCCAGACCTGCGAATGAATTCCAGGGGTGTTAGCATTGCCCCAAGCGATATTGCAGCCTGCCGAATAGCCAGCCAATCAGATGACGTCCCCTGTATCCCAGGTATCCCAAATGGTGCTGGATCATTTAAGTGCTCTTTGGCAACATTTCCTCCCATTTAGTAAAACACATTTATTCTTTCATCTCATCTCATCTGTTTCACATACAGCTGATACACTATATGTCTGTCTGTCTGTCTCTCTGCAATTATTGATGGCCACAATATCTGAAAATGTGTAAATTATTGTGGAAGTCTAGACATTTGTTCAGTGTATGTGTGTGTGTAATTGGAGACTTACTGTAAGCATTTTCTGTGTATCAGGGTCCAACATGCATCACACCAGTAGCAATTCGTCCATGACAGCAGAAGAGGCCACAAGAGGTGTTGCTGTGGAGAAATTTGACATTGTGAAGAAATGGGGCCTGAACACATACAAGGCTTGTCAATTAACTTTTTATCTTTTCTGTTTAGATGTTATGTGCTGTTAGCCACTCCAATTTTGAAGCCTTTTGTATTTATGGTTCTCTCCCTTAGTGCACCAAACAGATGATCTCTGAGAGGTTTGGCCGAGGCTCACGTACTGTGGATTTGGAGCTGGAGGCTCAGATCGAGGTTCTGCGGGAAACCAAACGGAAGTACGAGAGTGTGCTGCATTTAGCGCGAGCGCTAACCAACCACTTTTACAGCATGGTGCAGACGCAGCACGCCCTTGGAGACACTTTTGCCGACCTCAGTCAGAAGTCTCCAGAACTTCGGGTGAGACGGCATGGTCATCTCTAGATTTATGACATTTGTTGTGCCTGCCATGCAAAATTATGGGATGGTTTAAACCTACTCATGTAAAAACAAATGTCAGTGTTAAAAATAACTAGTGCTTACAGACATAAAAAAATATGTCATCAAGCACTGGAAGTCCACAGTTGTTTCTGAGTTTACTTTAGCTTTCCCAGTCAAGAATGTCTCTAACATTGCTGGATGGATTGTCTAAAGACTAGTTAAACAATTGAGCAGTCAACTGTCTAAACCTGGTTAACAATTGAGCATTCAACTGTCTAAACCTAGTTAAACAATTGAGCAGTCAACTGTCTAAACCTAGTTAAACAATTGAGCAGTCAACTGTCTAAACCTAGTTAAACAATTGAGAAGTCAACACTACAGACATACTGCCAAAAATATATATATAAGAAGATGCATCCATATGTGATATCATTTGAAAGCATAGCAACTAAACTTTATAATAAAATGTAGGAATGCCATATAAACAGAACTTTCAGAATTAGGGGGGTTGAGACCTCTATAGAAATTCATGTTTTAGTATTTTGTCATTTCTATTAGTTATTTATCTTTATTTTTTACTTCAGTTTACAACAATTTTAGTGCTTCAACTTGAACTTATTTGATTTAAATTAGTTGCCAAGCCAACATGTCTAATTTTTACAAAGTTTTTTATCTAAAATTTATATTTTATGTTATTGTAGCTTCATTTCAATTAAAATGTTTTTAATAATTGTAGTTTTAATTCAAATAACAACATTGCAATAGAGTCAAATAGTCACACTCACAATAGTGTACTGTGGTATTGTTTTCACACAGGATGAGTTTGGATACAATGCAGAAACACAGAAGTTGTTGTGCAAGAATGGAGAGACTCTGCTTGGTGCCATCAACTTCTTTGTGTCCAGTATCAACACACTGGTGAACAAAACGATGGAAGACACACTGATGACTATCAAGATGTATGAGAATGCAGGTAAAACTACTTCAGCAACAAAAAAAAGATCTTTAAGGTGCTTAAAGTGATTCAATTTCTGCAATATGAAATGGCACTGGGCAGTACTTTCTGTCAGGACTTCCAAGCACTTAAATTGTGTTTTAAGTTAATTAGCCTATGATGCAACTGGACGTTGAGAGGGTTCTATACGTTAGAGTTGTCTGGGTTAGTATCGAATATTGCTGCACGTGCAGACGAGATGGTATTGAATGAACTCGGAGTGATACATCAACAGGCACTGCCACTGGCTGCCCCTCTTACTCAGTCTTTTGATTGAAAATAAAAAGGAAGTAGCATATCCTCTATCAGTTATTTGCAAAATAACAGTTTCTGCTGCGACAGCCGCAAGACCACGCGAACGTGGTGAGTGTGAGTTAGAAATCAGGAATGGCGAGAGAACATTGTGTTTGGTACGTTTTTCGTCTTCAAACTAAAATTGGGTCTTCAGCCAACAAAGTTTAAATCCCATCTGGCTAGCGCGCTTCTCATAATGTTTACGTGTTAGGTCAGTAGGCGATCTTTTGTGGCTGTTCAAACATATTCAACTCCATGAACTTTACACTACGAAAACAATCTGGTCAAATGCGTTTTCGACCAGCTCCGGAAGTGGTCGAAAGTGGACAAGCTCAAAATGTTTTAGACCCCGTTTACACCTGTATTTAGCGTCGTCCACTTGTGATCCGATTGACCAAAACACATCTTAATACCAAGTGTAAACAGGGCCTTAGTGTCAGACTTCACCATAAATAACTTTCAAATTTGGCATCACATTGTATAAAAAGTATTAAATGTTGTATGTGCCCTTTTTTTTATGATTTTTCTCTGATGTCCTGTAGGCTAGAGTTTGATGCGTACAGAGCAGATCTAGAGGAGTTGAACTTAGGCCCGCGGGATGCTGTTACCATGGCTCGTATCGAGGCTGCTCAGCAGCAGTACCAGATCCACAAGGACAAATATGAACGTCTTCGCAATGATGTCACCATCAAGCTCAAGTTCCTGGAAGAAAATAAGGTACGTGACCACCCACATCACTTCCTCTTTAAGTCACTTAAAGGGATAGTTCACCCAAAAGTGAACCCTTGATTTACTCACCCTCAAGCCATCCTAATGTATATGACTTTCTTCTTTCAGATTAAAGGGTACCTATTATGGCATTTAAAATGTTCCTAATAATGTTCTGGGAGTCCCCAACAACAGTTTTACATGCATGCAATGACAAAAAACACTGTTGTTGTCTTATAATATGCATTTATTTTTACCTGATTTGCTCACCTACTCCCTAATGATTCGTTTGACGACTCATTTGTCCAAACCCCTCCTTTGCGTGACGCTAATCGGCGGTGATTGGTCAGATGACGCAGTCAGTTATATTTCGCGTTAGCCAAAGCTTAAACATATTGATAAAGCACTGCAGTACTACAATACGCTTCACATAATTTCACATATTTCAAAAAACAAAAAAAATGACATTGGAGACCTAGAAGCTGCTAAACGCAACTCTCACTCTCACACGCACGCACACGCACCACACACAACACACACACACACACACACACACACACACACACACACACAACACACACACACACACACACACACACACACACACACACACACACATAAAAGCAACAATTATTAATAGTTCTTACAGGTTGTGATTCGGAGGAGGAAGCTGATCTAAATAAACTTGGTATTGAACCTTCCTATATCAGCCGACTCGCGAATCCACACTTGAAAGCATTTGTGTTTGTGAAGCGATCGTCATTAAAATAACGCGAACACAGCTCAAGGTGGCTATACTTGTGTGGTATAGTTGTAAATATAAACTCTAGCCACTGAGTCTTCACATGCTTGTCCCTGGGCAGTGAAAAAAAAAGTTTGCTTTTGATTCGCACTTCAGAACAGAGTCTCGTCGACATGTTGTTGTCAGGTTTCTCTGTCTGCTCGGTTTCTCTGTCAGCGACTCAGAGTTGACTCTTACTTTTGAGAGACAATAACTTTGTATATGGTGAACTTTCATATTTAAAACTTTGCAGGATGTTTTTGTTCACTTAGATCTATGTTACACACTACATAAAAGGTAATTTTCAAAATTCCATGATAGGTACCCTTTAATACAATCAGAGATTTATTAAAAATGCCCTGGCTCTTCCAAGCTCTATAATGGCAGTGAATGGGTGTTTAAAACTTTACAAACTAAAAACTTCCAGACAAGTCGAGTTAAGCTAAAAGAGTAACCCCTGACGCAATGAATGACGTCAGATGTAGGAGTAGCATAAGCTTTGACTCCTCTCACAGTTCAAACAAATAGGGCTAGGCAACAAACTCCAGCTATTACTTTCATCCTAAATCACGGCAGTCTGTCGGAAACTAGTTATTTTATTTTAAAGGGCACCAATTATGCCCCCTTTTCAGGACTTTTTTGTGCTTTTTCAGCACAAAATACCCCACAGTTAATTTATTATAACCATTTGAAAATGTCATTTTTGGGGCCTGTTTTAAAAAGAGCTGTTTTGGTGTGTACCACCTTAAATGTAAATGAGCTGCATATTCCCATCCTGCCTTTGGATGAGGGTGTAACTTGCATATGGCAATATACAGTCGGTAGAAGCAGAATGGCTGAGAATGAGAGACCTGCTGTTTTGTATGGCATTCAGCCGTACATGTTTGAACTGGAATCAGATGCAGATGATGAAGAGACTCCGGCAGAAGAAACACAAATGAGAATGGACCAGGACGTCTCGGTCTCGGAATGGTGATTTGACACATTTATGTACTTGTAGAGTTGTAATCGCGTCCCCTTTGCAATTATGGATGTGCAACACACACAAACTGTGATAACGTTGGCGCAATTTTTTGAAACTACAAAAACAAATACTGTGATAACGTTTGCTACAATAACAATATCCCTTGTTCTACAGCTTCGTGTGGATGTGATGGCCTTTGTATAAACATAGCAATTTTGATGTCTTGTCTTTACAGAAAACATACACAGTTTTTAATACAATATCTATATGAAAAAAAGAATATATATAAATGTGTGGTCACACACTATGCAAACAAGGTTCAAATTATATACACAGACTTTTTGCTTAAAAATCATAAAATACACTTGCTTCTTCTGGAGGTGACGTTGGATCGCGAACAGTAGGCAACGATCCACACTTGAGGATTAACTCTGAAGCAAGATTTGCTTTGAATTGACCCTCGTTCACAAAACAGTCAGTCAGAAAATGATTCGCGCAAACATAAACGTATTTTGGAAGTTTAAGTGGCGCCTTTCCTTCGTAAATAAAATCCATCCACTGCGTTTTCAGTGGCTCTGATGTCGGAAGTAAGTGTAAACTACTATGTACATTATTACATCCCACAACAGAACACTTATGTGTCTTAGGAGACATTACCGGCTGTCGTTGAAACAATGGAGGATCACCGATCACCGAGGGCGGGGTCTATGCCAAAACCACAGTGTCAATCAAACCACGTCGGTGGGGCTTGCGCAATTCTACGTCACATTGCGCCGAATCTTAGAACAGCTCGTTCTGAGACAGTGCTTATGATTTATTGAGATTGTAAAAAAAAACACTGGGTGGATTTTTATCATTCTAGGGTGGTTTTGCTCACACACTGCCAACACACATTTATGTTCAAACACCATATAAAAGTGAATTTTGCATAATAGGTGCCCTTTAAATATGGATATTTTTCATACACAAACGCATCGCTTCTCTTCGGAAGGCCTTTATTAACCCCCTGAGCTGTGTAGAGTACCTTTATGAATGCATTTTTTTTTTGCTTCAAAATATCAACACTCATTCACTGCCTTTATAAAGCTTAGAAGAGCCAGGATATTTTTTTAATAAGAAAGTCATATACACCTAGGATGGTATGAGGGTGAGTAAATCATGGGGTAATTTTCATTTTTTGGTGAACTATCCCTTTAAGGAGCCCTTGATCTATCTGTCTCTGAATTGTCATCTGGTGTGTTTGTTTGTGTATCTATCTTCCAGGTAAAAGTGATGCACAAGCAACTTCTGCTGTTCCATAATGCCATCTCTGCCTACTTTGCTGGAAACCAGCAGCAGTTGGAACAGACCCTCAAGCAGTTCAACATTAAACTCAAACCACCAGGGGCCGACAAACCGTCTTGGCTGGAAGAACAGTGAAAGTGCCCATTCACCCCTGATTTCCTGATATATGTCTTTAGCCAATCAGAGAAACGCAGTAGGACCACAAGAGACCAGCAATCTGAGATCCTAGCAGAGACGGGGCTGCAACAGAGCCTCTTTCCACTAACTCTCACTATACTTCTCTTCCTTGATTCTTCTCCTCCTATTCTTGCTCTGAGACTGTCAAGTGTCTGAATAGTCACCTCTGGTATGTAACCAGTCCCAAAGTGTCCAATCAAATGTCAAAAGTATCAGTTTAAGCTTCATCCCTATAAATATCATTAAACCATGAAACAATCCTTCTGATATGTCAGTCAGAAGAACAACTTTTTTTTTCAAGACTATTCTCAATATTACTCTCACTTGCCACACACACTTTCTCTCTGTCAGTGAACACATTTTAAGTGATATTTACCTTTTGTTTTTCTGTGAAAAGTGTTTTGTTTTGTTTATTTTGTCCCTACAATCTTTTTTTCTGTATTGTAGATTTGGTATTGTAGCCGATGGGGGATTCATATCATTCCTATCACAGAGCTTTCAGTGTCGGTGGGTCAAACTAAAAGTGATTTTATTTGGATTAAATCCAGATATGAGTTTATCTGATATTAGTATTGCATCCGTGTATGTTTACTAGGCCATGAGAGTACTGTTGAATCAATGCTTGTCCAGTTGTCTCTCTTTGAAATACATGAAATATTACATTTAATATCTTAAAATGTGCTACTCATTTTAAGCTATTTAGCCTCAAACTAATAATTCTTTGACATATGTTATGGATTGAATTTCAGCAGATGTGGTTGCAGTTTCCTGCACATTTTAACAAAGCCCCGAATGGAAGATGAATCTAAATATCACTGTCTCTTGTCAATATTGTTACATTTGCTTTACAGATTTGAAGTTGAAACATGATTGTTTTCTTGAAGGAAGAGGAGTGTCATTTTTTTTTTATTTTGACAATTATAGTTTATTGTAGTATTATGTACCAATGCATGCATAATACTGGATAATGTTTATAGGTTTGTTACAATCATTGTTACAAATTAATAATCAGCTGTTAATCAAGGAAGCGTATGTATGAATTGTATAGGATTAATTTAACATGGGCCAGTGATTAATGCCTACTATTATCTGCCTCTTTCTCTAATGAAATGTGCGCTAGAGTTTATGTACAGAGTTGTGTTCTGTTAGCATCAGCAAAGCCCTAATATTCTCCTATTATGCATTCAAATACCACCTTAGAAATGGGTTCCTGATGCACCCTGTTTAATGCCTTTATTTGCCTTTTTTTTAGCAAAACAAACTTTTTTTCCCCAATGAAAGATGTATACTGATTAATATCATGGTTGCAATTTTTTTGCTTTGTCATAGTGCTACTAATATATCATTTCTTTAACCTTCAATGTTTGTTCACATGAAATGTAGTACAAAATCAGATATATTTAAAAAAATTAATGTTTCAAAAGAATTTTTTTTTTATGTCTTTTTATTTGTGATGTGATGGTATAATCAGATGAGTCTTACTGTGTTTTCACTACATAATGTTCACCTAAAATATTTACAGTATGCGATAGCCTTGATGCAGTGATAATGGGGTATGCAGAAAATAAATGGGTGGACTGTCAGATTAGTTTGTCAGTCTAGTTTCGTTTTTTTTTATTTCATTACATAAGACTGAAATAACGACTATGATCTAATGTTCAGTAGTTTTGAACATTGCACTAAATCTTTCTAAGCTTGAGACGAAGCAATACTGAAGATGTTTCTAGAAAGTGTATTCCCATGTATGCCTGTATTGGCTGTTCCTTGTGTGTTCTTGCATGGCAGGTCTGATGCCAGTTGTACATTTCCATGCATTGTAATTCATTCCTGTTCAATGCTTCAGTAAAACGTTACATGGGTAGTAGTGCAGGAAAATATTGTTTCTAGGGAAAAAAAGGAAGGTTACTCATGAATGTTAAAGAATGCTTGAAATTTAGTTTGAATGTCGTGTAACCTAGTGATTTTTTTTCAAATTGCCTTTTAAATTTTGTTTTGTAAAGGCTACTCTGTCACCTCAGAAGAAAAAAAAATTGTCAGATGTTTTTTTATACCATTTTTTGGTTTGTTTTTTTACATCCTGTACAGTTGTCAGGCAGCAGAGACGGCACTGTGTGTGATTATTTTCTTGTTGAGAGCTGGAGAAAAGGATTCCATCTCGAGCCATAGAGACTGAACTGATCCATGAAGTGAAAGACATTTGTTCCAGAGCAATAGGATTTTAAACGTAGACCTCCTCAACACTAAACCTGGATATCATTGTTGATTTTATTTTGATTTCTGTTAACAAGACGTGTTTGGTATTGAAATGGTCACTCCATTAGTCGGCCTAGTTTAGCATAGCAGAATGAAAGGGTTATAAATATTACCATATTTAAGTACAATCAATATTTTAGGCTGCTTTGTAGTATTGTATTGTAGTGTATGAATGATTGTATATATGTAAAGATAATGAAGACAGATTTTGAAACTGGAAATTCATGATGTTAGCCTTTGCTCCTGGCTTTGACCAAAACTTTGACCGACAAATGTACAAGAACCCACCAGATAAAATTTGAAAAGTTTGCAAAAATGGACTTTGTGTCATTTATACTTGGCTTGATGTCCTGTTTTGCTTTGTTGCTTTGACCCTGTTTCCCTCCTAAATTGAACAAACACCCAATAGAAGAACAGGGGTCGGGCCATGCAAAATGAATGCTGCCCACTAGAGGGTAATGTTGAATATGATATTTCAGATGTTTATGGGCCAGTGCTCCAGTGACGCAATTAAAACTTTCAATCAATGGATGATAAATAAAAATCGATTGTTAACCTCTACACAACTGAAACATTGACTGAATAGATAACCAACGAGCTGTTTCTACAACAACAACAACAAAACTTTAACGTTACATCTGTTTCTGAAGAGGAAGAACTATGAACTATGCAATAGGCTGAAATAGATTGTGTATCAGATTTAAAGACTGACTCGAATCAAAAGACAAATTCTGACATTGTTTATGTTTAACTTGTTGAATATATCTGATAGAGGGCATTATAATTTAATTTTTGAGGAAATACGACGCAAAACGTCATGACTTACCTTTAAGCTTCTCAGTTATACGACTGTTCCCGTTATAACTCAGCGTGCTGGGTTGATACTAAAAACATAATAATAATAATGAAAATTATAACCCTGTGTGTGTAGTTTCCTTGCTTCTTTAACTCTGTACATTTTTCTTCTTTATTTCTGAAAAATTATTTTTAAGAAGCAAAGGTGAGTTGCTCAGGTGAGGGGAGGATGTACTCGCGCGTGAGGGGCGTGGCTACTCTCATCCATTAAAGTGCTCGTGCTAGTAGTTGATGGCGTTTGACCTGGGGAGTGTCTGATGCTTCTCCAGCAATGGACGTCAGTTGATTAAGCGTTCATCAGCTTTAATCTGGTATTTACCAACCGGTACGTACATCCAAAATGAAATTAATTTTCTGTCACTTACTCCTAATGTTGCTTTTATCCTGGTTTTCTAATAATCGATAATATTAGACTGACTTTCAATTATTCACTTTGTTTGGGAGTTGCACATTTCAGATTTATTGATGTCATTGTATTTTCCCTATAATTGTGGACAATTGCGGAGTAGTTAAATGTTTTGTCTTAAACGGCAGAAGTCGAACAATGTAGTGATCTCTATAAACTTATTTGATTGTTCGGTCTTTTTTGTAAACAGTGGAATTGCTGTGCGTTAAATAAGTCATGTATAAAGTCCTTTTTTTGCTAGTGTATTTTTTTTTAAAGTAATGCTTTTAATAAAGATGTGTGTATGTTATGTATATGTATATGTATATGTATATATATATATATATATATATATATATATATATATATATATATATATATATATATATATATATATATATATATATATAAACATTGTTTATGTGTAAATTGTCATAATAGCCCAATGTGCAGGCTATATGATGCACTCAAAAGCGTTTCTCTTCTTACTTCTGAAAAGTAGATTAAGCAGCCAGTAGAGTTTAAAAGTAGAGACCAAAGTATGTGTGATATGCAAATTGTCCTTTATGCCTGATAATGTTAATCAAATTGTTTGTTTAACTCCCTGTTAAAGTTCCTAGTCAAATTGGTCTTGTAAAGTATTATCTGACTTTGTGGTTTGCTGGCTTTTTCAAATAAGCAACTTGCTCTTCCAGTCTAAGTGTTACCATTGGAAATTCATATGTTTGCTATTTTTAATTTGGGACATTTAGTTGCATCCATTGTATCCAACAAACAGGCTTAATGGTCCACCATCTGGTCCTTAATTGTGGCTTTACCCATGTTATTGATGGTAGAAAGCTTGGAAGTTATTTTTCAGAAGTTAATATCTTGCTTCTGTAGATATTCTGGACTAGTTTAGCTCATCATTTGCCTCTCATTGTTTTGTATTTTTATTTATTTATATTTCTATCAGACCCCTTAGCCAGTGAACTGGAATTTTGACCATTGGACGTCCACTTCGTGTCCTCCAATGGATGGAGCTCCGGTTGTAACCACTGCACCTCTACCTCGTCTTCCTCCTGATCTGTCCAGGTGCTTTCAAAATGAGACCTCACCCTTCAGATGTACCAGCCTGCCCCTTATCCCTGGGCCCTCCCCCTCCACCTCCTCCCCCTCCACCTCCACCACTTCCACCCCCACCGCCCCCACCTCCTTCACATTTGGGGGACCCCTTCACCCGGACTGTCCAACAGCGCTCAAAAATGCGTAACTTCAACTGGGATGCCATCCCCAGGCACAGTGTGTTGGGCAAGCGCAACGTGTGGACAGCCCAACGCAACCTTGAGAACTTTGAACTGGACACTAAGCGCATGGAGGAACTTTTCAGCCACAATGAGCACCATGGTTTGGTCCGTAAGGGTGGGACTGTCAGAAAAAGTGTGTGGGGCCTTTCGCAAATCACTACAGAATCAGAGAATGTAAGTGCCTTTACTTTTTTAACCTGTTAACTGTCACCTCCTTTTTGAACATTCAGTATATGTGAAAATGCACTATCTGAACTTAAATGGTTGTTATTCTTGAATGATTTGAAATACAGACCTAAGGTTGGTCTCTTTTTAAAGATGACACTCAGCAGATTAAAGGCAGGGTAGGTGATATGTTCCAAAAACATTTTTTGTTATGCTGGTTGAAAGTCTCTTCACATCCTGATAGCAATCACTAAGTTAAGTGGTCAACATTTATTTATATGTAAAGGCTATATATTGTCTGTGGCGTATGACCATAAAATGTTCACCCAATCATTGCATACGGTCCGAATTCAATTTTGAAGATGCTCTGAAGAGAGGGAGGGATCTTATGCTTTCAAAGCTCATTCGCTATTGCTAGTCTCTCCACAAATTACCTACCCTACCTTTAAATACCAAAGTGATACTTTAGCACTTCAAAAAAATGACAGTGTAAAAAATGTTATCGAAGTTAATGTATAGCGAGCCGCTGCCGGGACAGTTCTTAAGCTGAACTTTGTTGTAAAGCTGAGGATTTGTCATTAATAACTAGTCGTGTGACTACTGTACTTTCCAGTGAGGCCCTTTGGCTGGGACAGCACTGCAGGGTTGACCGACAGCTCAATGTCATCTCTTGTGTATCAAGATTCAAAGTTTAGTAGCAAGTTAGGTTCACCTAACTTAGTGGCCTCATTTGTGTCTCTCACCTTTCAAAAGTTCAGGCTATATAATTATCTGGAGAGGTGACTCCAGTACTTATGCTCTGATAAAGCTTCAGTATTGAACATACTGTCTTAGACTCATTTAGGTGGAAGGAGGTATTAAACATGAATAAACCCAATCACATTTCCCCCTTCAAAAGTATTTAAAAGTATGCTGCACATGCCAAGTAATAATAGTAATTCTGAAATTGAAATTAATCTCTCATTATAGTGTTCAGAGAGAAGTACTCATCTGCACTATTGTTACACATCTATTTCAGGAACATGTACTGTTTGTTAGAAAGTTATGTTGAGAAATGTTGAACTATTAACAACAGTGTAGTCAAGTATATTTATATAGTGCTTTTCACAAATTGTATCAAAGCAGCTGCACAGTATCAATCAAAATAACATAATGTTTGTATCTTATCTTAGTGGAAAAAACATCCATGTTAGGTAGGGCTGATCAATGGTATTAATGATTAGTTAATTAATTTGAATATCCCCAACTGAGCAAGCCAAAGGCAACAGTGGCAATGAGCCGAAAAACTCCAAGTGACCTACACTGGTGTCCTAAAACTCCATCAGGTGACCTAATGGAGAAAAAAAAAACTTGGGAGAACCCAGGCTCCGTCGGGGGCCAGTTCTCCTCTGGCGTTCATGAACTAGAGGCCGGATATACAGTAACCGTATGATAAAAAATGTATATGAATGCCTGGTTGAAGAGATGCGTCTTTTTAAACTGGGAGAGCGAGTCTGAGCAACGAACAATATCAGGAGGCTCATGTCTGATTGATTCCACTTCCATCTTCTCTTATACAATGGTGCATGTTCAGCATCATGCTTCCTAGATTTTATTTTTAATATGCTATAATATGCTATATTCAGGGAAGACTTTCCCAGATTGAGAAATTGACACCATGTCTATTTTTTTTAGGTATCAATTCTCAACTCTAAGAAAAGTATGAGTATTGGGATTTTGCTAAAACAGTTTAAAAGGTAAGGTATAAAATTGAAGTATTGTCTGTTTTCCTTAATTCCGAATAACGTTTTTGCATCTCTTGTGTCTAGAAGAACATTACACTGAATTACATCCATGTGTGATTAATTGCTGAGACCTCACAAAATAACTCATAGGTACTGTAGCCATTTAAAAAAATCTTGTTTGTGGTTGCCTTTTCAGGCAGTCGAAGGACATTGTAGATGCTATCAGGCACGGTAAACTGTGCTTTGCTTCCGGGAAACTGAAGGAACTCAACAAGCTGTTGCCTGATGACATGGAGGTAAACTGGCTTTCTCTATATGACTGCATTGTGCTATGCTATAGTTCTGTTTTTAAAGGGTTAGTTCCCCAAAAATAAAACTTCTGGCATCATTTACGCAAGTTGTTCTAAACCTGTATGAGTTTTTCTTCTGTTGAACACAAAATAATTTATTTTGAAGAATGTTGGTAACCAAACAGTTTCTAGTCCCCATTGACTTGCATAGTATTTTTTTTAATACTATGGAAGTCAACTGTTTGGTACCAACATTCTTCAAAATATATTTTTGTGTTCAATACAGGTTTGTATTCAAACAGGTTTAGAACAACTTGAGGGTGAGGGAATAATGACAGAACTTTGATCTTTGGGAAAACTTTCCCTTTAACACTGCTTATGTTTTGACATGTTCCAGACAAAGAAGCTGATGTCATTCAATGGAGATTTATCTCAGCTGAATGATGCTGACCGTTTTATGGTGATGCTGGTTCAAGTACCAGGGTAAGCTTTTCTGTCATGGTTCAAAGCATGTGAAAGGCCAATTTCTGTGCTGTTTTTGGGGAAATTCTGTGGGAACATATTTATACATCAACCGCTAATTTAAATGGGCTTTAGCTAAAAAGGTGCTAATAATTCTGTGACTTTTATTTGTTTTCAGGTATAAAGTGAGATTAAAGAGCCTGCTCCTCAGAGAGGAGTTTTTTCCCTTTATAGAGGAGATCAAGCACTCCATTGCTGTCATGATTACTGCTGCTAATGGTACACCAGTGAAAATGTTTTTGTTTTTTTTTCACTAGAAATAAATTATCAGGATTATCAGGATATGAATTTAAGTGAAAATTGGTTTGTTTGTGTAAAACTTCATGATCATGTTCTCTAGATCATGTGCTTCAGTGCAAGCAAGAACATTTTACAGTCTGTACAAAGTTCAGCATTCTAATCTGCTGATTTAGTGCTCAAGAAACAATTCTTTTTTTTGTAGAACCGCATTTAGATGCAATCAAATTATTAATGTCTTGTCTTTACTGTTATTTTTCATCAGTTTTGCTAAACAAGTAAGTGTTGATTTCTTTCAACAACAACAACAAAAAATCATACTGACCCCAAACTTTTGTCTACGTATTAGAGTTGCTGGCATGTGATGACCTGCATTCAATCATCAGACTGGTACTGAAGGCTGGCAACTACATGAATGCCGTGAGTGTCACATGGTCCGTTCCAGGCTGCGTTTCTCAAAAGCATTGTGAGCTAAAATCATTGCAGAGACCATTGGTGGAAATGGTTCTACGATTAACTTAGACTTACGATGCTTTTGGGAAACGCAGCTCTGTTTGTTATAAATGCACTATTCCTGAGTGTGAACTACAGTTTGAGCAGATAAATGACTTTTGCTCCATCTTGTTCAGGGTGGCTATGCAGGTAGTGCCATTGGCTTCAGGATGGCATCGTTGCTCAAACTGGTGGACACCAAAGCGAATAAACCTGGCATGAACCTTATGCACTACGTGTCCATGGTAAATTAAGTGATCACACTTTTCACAAGCATTGAATGTTTAAAAAATGTATCTATATATAAAGTTTTTAATTCTCTATTAATTTCAGCAAGCCCAACAGATTGATGAAGCTTTGCTGCATTTCCCTGAACAGCTTCAACATATTGGAATTGCTGCAAGGTAGGTAGAATACATGTTCTTTAGTGTATATTACATGCAGGACCGTGCATAGACCTTTTGAGGGGCATGTGCTGAAACTAAAAAGGGCACCCCCTCCCTTTTTTTCTACCAAGTAATCAAAATTCATATAAGTACAAAAAAAAGTTATATCAGTTATAATTATTTTTATAAATGTTATAGTTTTATTATATATATATATATATATATATATATATATATATATATATATATATATATATATAATAATATATATATATATATATAATATTCATATTTTCTCTGCTCTGCAGAACAAAGTTCAATAAAATATTTGTTTAGCTATTCTGTTTGGTTTAATAAGCTAATTTGTATTATTTGGTTAAAATTGCTCTACCTTCCCCTCTTCTAAATGTCACACATAAACATGAGTCAAGTATTTTTGACAAACTATTTGAAATATAATTTAAATAATTATGTCCAACTCAATTCCAGATTATAAGAAACTATACCCATGCCATTAATATAGCATATCCAACATGTATCTGCCTACCTGGCAAAAACTTGATACTGTGGAGGACCAGGCATTTATTAGTTTCTTGAAGGTCCCTTGTTCACTACACTTTCCCTAAAATAAGCCAGCAATGAAAATAAATAAATAAAGCAATGTGAAAAGTACAGTTGCATTGAAAAGGAGTACTGAACTGGTGTAATGATGCTGAAAATTCAGCTTTGATCACAGATATAAATTACTTTTTAAAATATTTAAATAGTAAACAGTTATTTTAGATTGTAAAATAGTTCACAATATTATTGTTTTTGCTGTATTTTGGATCAAATAAATTAAGCATTGGAATGAATTAAATAATGGATTACATTCTGCATGATAAAATATAAAGATTTCACAGTGATCTTCTATAATGTTTTTTTTTTTTACTACTACAACATTACTGGAGTAAAACCATGTTTTACTACAATTATACATGTGAGGACGAGCGGAGAGTATAGAATAATAATAAAAAACTACATTGCACGTGCATATCAACAGCCTTGAATTAACCATAATTTAATATTACCATAACAAGATGAAATGTTAATAAATTAAGTGTATCAGCAATCATAAATCAAAGAATAAAATTTCTTAGAAATATGACCTAGGTGACGAGGATCACTCGTCGCTTTGTGTAGTTTCAGTACAAAACAGCACGGGGGCGCGCCTGTGCTTATGATTTTCCGATGCTAAAAACAAAGTATATGTTGTTGTATTATGAATATATCGTTAACATTTTACAAAAGTCAAACTCAAATACAGTTACGGGTTTTTTGACCAGCGAATGCGTGCAAATGTGCATTTTGTCCGTCATTAAAACGGCGCCGGCGGCATAGGCTACATTTTCATCAACGGATTACTAGTTTGTTAGACGCTCAGTTTTTCCTGTTGTAAAATACATTTGACCAAAATCGCATTTTCTAAAAGCTGAAATGCTACTTTATGCACAGGCTATTTAAGTGTAGGCTATGTATTGACTAACGTTGCTAGCCTAGACCTCCCTCTCAGGTCCCACATGTCTCAGTCAGACATTAAATAAATAAAATATGAGCTTTTATAGACAAAGTGTTTAGTACTTATTCAAACAACAAGATGTTTACCCTTGCAAAACTTCGTTCAGCTGCTGTCTGCTGTGCGGCTGCGGCGGAGCTTCATTTCATTCAGTCACGATAGCGGGGGCGGAGTTATCAGCTTTACTGACAGTTTGAGGATCGAACAAGATTTACACAAGCTCTTTTTAAGAACTGTCATTGGCTAAATATTTTAAAACAGACAGACAGACGTAAAGGGTGACCAATAGCATTGATTTATATAAGAAAAAAAAAAAAAAAAACACCACCAAAGAAAGGGCACTTCGAGTGTAAGAGCAAAAAGGGCATTTGCTCTGCACAGGTTGAGCCCTACCTGTGCACGTGCCTGATTACATGCATTTAGAATTAAAATCCCACTTTGTTCATGAATTCAATATAGGATCCAAAAGCAAGAGGTGGAGATGGACTTTCATAGGGAGTTGGAGAAAATGAGGGAAGCAAAGATGGACGCTAGTAAACAGACCGATGTACTACATCAGATGGAAGCATTTCTTTGTGTAAGATATTTTGGTTTTCCATGTAACCTTCAAGAAAGTTTCTTATATTGAAATTGCAGTGTAATGTCAGGTGTCTTTTTAAAAAAATAATTACCATAATAGGCAAAACAGCATGGTTTATCAGTATTGGGAATAATATGACTGCTCTTGTACAGATGGCAGACATTCGGCTTGCGGACGTGGAGGCCTCCCTTCAGGAACTAGACCACATCAGTACTTCAGTGGCAGAGTACTTCTGTGAAGACCCAGCCGCATTTAAACTAGAGGAATGTTGCTCTATCTTTCATTCCTTCTGTGAGAGGTTTTGAGAGAGCTACACAGGTAAAATTGCATGTTTTATAAGGGCAAAAATGCACAGAACGTTATTAGCAGGGTGGTGCCACATGTTACACACAAAAAACTTCAAATACTTGCATTGCATCCAATTTCTGTTGCATATTGTTTACTAAATGTATTCTGGTATCAGATATGAAAACTTAAGGTATTATTTGTTAGCCTCGGATGAATTAAATTTGACTGTACAACACGTTTACCTTGATTTTGCATAGTTTTGTTCATGTTTTATTTGATCCCTGTCATGCTCTTCACTGACACTGTTGACTTGGTAAACAAGAGTATAGAGTAACCCCCCCCCCCCCCCCCCCCCCATAATTATTTTCACTGTGATGGAAGTGACTTTACAATTTTATTTATTTTTTATTTTAAAAAAAGTTTAAAACAGCAATTTTGTTATAATCAAAGTAACATACATGCATATCATACAACAAAAGCAAAATATTTGCAATTACCAAAGCCTTAGAGAACAAATTAAGAAAATAATGAATTTTAGATATCTAAATAATATTTTATATTATTAAATAATCCAAATATTTTCAAAAATGCAGCAGTTATTTTATGCCAAGCCTCAATAGTGGAGGACCATTCTTTGATCACAGCTTCTTTTTTTTTTTGGATTAATTAACACAAAGTTGAAATGCGTTTATCACAAATGTTTATTTTAAATGTAATTGATACATTTATGATTTTTTTTTTTAAGTTTTAAAGCCTGGGACTGGGACAAGAGTGAAACAATAAAAATCCGTTTACAATAAGGCATTTAAAAGTAGCACAAATAAATAAAGTAATGGTAAACAGTTTCCAAGATTGAAAACAAAAAGGAAAAAAACGTTAAACTGTTGTCCATCTGTTCCCAATGGTGAAGAAACACCCACAGCCTCTTCTGTCCTGTCCTGCAGGAAAACCGTGAGCGAGAGGCGTCCGAGACTCGCAAGCAACAGCAGAAAGAAAGAGAAATACTGACCAGAACGGCTAAGCGCCGATCCACCACCACATGTTCCAATCGGGATGTGAGAGGGGATATGAGAGATGAAGCCTCTGTTTTAGAATCTGTCCTGACCAGCTTCCTCAGCCAACGTCCTTCTCGCAGAAGGCCCGGTGGGATCAAACCCGTCACAGACAGCCCCATCAAGAACCGCCCTCAGGTCGAGGAACGTGAGGGCAGAGGGGATCTGGACAGCCCTGTGGAAACAAACGAGGAGAAATTTGAGATCTCGAGAGTGCAAGAACCAGAATACATCTGCCAGAAGGAGGAAGTTCCACTCTGCACCGTTAATGATGTTCAGCGGGCACGCGCCGCATCCAAAAGAGGACAGTGCATTGTTGATGATCTGATTCCCGAAAGCAACGGCCATAAGGAAGGTGGGTGTAGCAACCCCTTGACCAAACAAGACTTTGTGTCGACTGAAGACGGAGCGATGGATAAAGGAGAAGTGGAGGAGACTGTAGACCTGGATAAAGGAGAAGTGGAGAAGACTGTAGACATGGATAAAGGAGAAGTGGAGGTGACTGGAGACATAAATAAAGGAGAAGTGGATGAGACTGGAGACATGGATAAAGGAGAAGTGGATGAGACTGGAGACATGGATAAAGGAGAAGTGGAGGAGACTGGAGACATAAATAAAGGAGAAGTGGAGGAGACTGGAGACATGGATAAAGGAGAAGTGGAGGAGACCGGAGACATGGATAAAGGAGGAAGAAGAGATGAGAACAATGAGAAAATGGAGGAGGCAGACAAAATGCCTGAGCTCTCCGGCAAGATCTTCCACTTTCAGGATTGCGGCGGCCTGAATGGAACCATTACACCAGACCGTTCCCGGGGGCACGGCGTGTGCACCTCTACCCCTCAGCAGAGGAATATAAAAGAAGTGGATCTGGCCTTGCAGAACGGACTGGGAGGTCTAGGCTCTCCATGGACCATCCTCAGCCCTCGTATATCTCCCCGTAACACGCCCCACCGCAGACACTCCTTCTCTGTCTCCAGGGTGGACATCCTTGATGATGGGGTGTGGGCGTTGCCCGACACACCTGTACGCGACAAGCCCTCTTTCTCTTATAAATCCGGTGTGGGGACATCTTCATTACCAGACTGTCCTTCAAAGCGAACTCCAGCTCACGGGACGTTTATAAGGTCTGCATCACTTCCTGATGAAAAAGAGCCGGCATCTAACTTCAGACTGGGACAGATCTTTCAGAGACGCAATGGACAGGAGTTTCCTCCAGATAAGAGACCGGAAAGCTCAGGACTTGTATCTTTTTTTCGCCGCTTCGGGGAAAGAAACAGGGCAGGAACTGTTGGATAAGAAGCCATGGCATGGGCTACAGAGGTTTTATACTTTTAAGTATTTTACTCTGCCATAAAATATTTGATGAATGTTGACAATCAGGGACTTGTCTTACAACATTTGATTTCTTTTATTTTTATTATGCATAACTACATAATGTGTGCTGATGTTGATATTTTAATATTTTATTCGTTTTTAGTTGATGTCTTCAGCGTTATTTTTAACAAGCCGAATTGTATCAGTTTACAACACTGACTTTCAGGGACTGAAATGAGTTTTATTTTTGTTCTTTGTCTTTTAAAGTCTGTCTTATTTTTATGTAATAAAGTGTGGATTCCACCTTTTAAAACATTTGTTGTGTGTGCTTTCCCCGTTCAACTAGTAATACAACAGTGACACCAAAAATTTGGACACTGAAGCCACATTTTAAGTATCAAGGCATTCTTGAGGCAATGATGAGGCATATTGCAATAGTGTTTATTAAATCAGTGGCTCTCAAACAGAGGGCCTCAGCAAACAAGATGACTTAAAATGGTTTAATTAAAAAAAGAAAATTGTACATTTAAATATTTTTACTCAGAACAGCGCCATGACATGTACAGGTGAAACTTGAAAAATGTGATTATCGTGCAAAAGTTATAATTTGATTATGGTTTACAGCTTGTGAAAACCCCAAATTCAAAAGCTCATAAAATTAGAATATTAAATAAAATCAATCAAAAAAAGGATTTTAAATACAGAAATGTCGTCCCTCTGAAAAGTATAATCATGCATATGGTATGTGTATACTGTTTATATATATATATATACACACACTAAATATATAAGTTTCACCTTTTAATTTGAGTTACTGAAATACATGAACTGTTTCACGATATTCAAATTTTTCGAGTTTCACCTGTATAAAAGCAAGGCTGTGGGTGTGAGGGATAGACTTACCATGTTTTCCATAGCATCCACCGTAAATTTTCCACAGCTCATGTTTTCTGGAGTTCTTTTGTCTACTGAAATTTCTTGGAAGGTTATTTTGCTGTGTTTCGTCAGCAGAACAGTTCAAAAACACGTTAAATAACTGAACAACCCACTGAAGAACTATGTCTATCCCTCACAGCCTCTCTGTCATTCCCATTTAAAGTCAAAGAGATGGGTCTGCTGTGTCTATGGGGCCCTCTAGTCAAAAAGGTCGAAAACCGTGTTAATGAAATGTAGCACAAATGCTGTTTTCAAGCTAAATATTTGAAAAAAGAGGTTTGTTTAAATGCTAAAAGAATAGCTATACTGTTCAAAATTACCACAAAACTTATCTGGACTATACTACTATTAGGTTAGGAGGGAGGGGGATTTAATACATTCTCTCTCTTTCTCTGCTCTTGTTCAAGATATAAATGGAAACAAGGAGAATTTGCCATGTTGTCTAGGTAATGGTGTATGTTTACAGTGCTGTGATCTCACTTGGCTGGTGTCTCAGTGAAATAATACCCCCTGGAAAAAAACAAAACTGCAGAGCACAGAGTCTTCTTTCATAGTCCTCAGCTCTCTCAAAACAAAGGCTGATTTTGTCCATGAAACAATCTAGAACTTCTACACAATTATCTTGATGTATTAGCATTTTATAGGCTAAACAGGCTACAAAGTAATTAATAATTTTTTTGTTTTGTTCTACTATAGTATCCCACCCTTTAGAGCACTTCTAAATAATGGGATGCTTTCTATGCTATCTGTTTTGTGTCATAAAATAATACTAATAAAGTAATAACTATCTTGCATGTTGAAAATGCGTGATGATTAGTGTGTGTGTGTGTGTGTGTGTTGTGAGAGAGAGAGAGAAGAGAGAGAGGAGAGAGAGAGAGAGAGAGAGAGAGAGGAGAGAGAGAGAGAGAGAGAGAGAGAGAGAGAGAGAGGAGAGAGAGAGAGAGAGGAGAGAGAGAGAGAAACACCAGCTTTGAAGGAAAGGACATGATCACTTGTTGGGGACTAAGAATTCTCTCTTTGACAAAACACACATCTGCAGACTAAATACTTCCAACCTGTGATATGTTTGTGTCACCTAAAGTAAGTACATTATTTATTTAACAAACATTTTAATATTATTAATGGAAAGAAGCATGCCTCATGCGTGACTAGCCTACTAAATTAGAAAACATTTCATACACATTTAAAATATATATTATTTTAGATTATTATATATTAGAAAATTAAGATTCTACTCATTTTGTGAGTCAGGTTTTTCCTACATTGGCTGGGGAGCAAATGTCCCAGAGATTATAGTAAAACCTGAAGTCATTACTTGTCCAGCCACGTGGGCTGTGTTATTTAAAAATTTTAAAATACATTTAAAATAGCTTAAATATATTGATATTGTGACGGAATGTAAACATCATTTTGACATTGAATCATCCAAATGTCTTGTTCATAGTAAGCAAGTAAAGATCTGGAGCGAGTTATTCAAGTAATAACAGTGAACCGCCTCTGGGTTTTTAAAACAATAGTGCATACTTTGTGTTTACGTTTGTAATTAAATGTTGTAGTGGGCTCAGTTGGGCTTGTCCCACACCTAGGTATTCATTGTGGTATTAAAAGTGGCCAGGAGATGTCGCTATATTTTAATAAACGATTTGACTGTTCTGTGCGTGGAAAATAGCGACGTCATCACGACCAATAGGCATTACCATACAGTTTATTATTATTAAAAAAAAAAAAAAAAAAAAAAAAAAAAACCGTTTATTATTATGTCTATGGTCACGAGAACATAAAACTAGCATTACTTTAGAAATTCAGTGTTTTTTGCGATAACTTTTTTTAACTAACATAAAAATGTTAAATAATAAAAAAGCTTGAGCTGAGGTTGGCAATAAACATTTTCTAAACTTAACTCCTTTCCCTGACTTGCTTCTTTTATGCGTTATTTTGTGTTAATGGAAACTGCTAGTAGACTTGTAGCCTACCCACTTTCAAAACCTAGTGATTTATGTTTTGTCCTTTACAGATCATCACACATAGAAAGATGCCTCACTCTAATTCAGCTTGATCACTGAAAGCAACAGCATGTTGAGGTAAGTTTTCTGAAGTCCCTTATGATGGTTTGTGTTGGGAAATGAATCCTCAAGTGCACTAAATGTTGCATTTTGGTATTAAAATCTGTCATTGTGATTGTCACAACTTGCT
This sequence comes from Chrosomus eos, assembly GCA_036326025.1. Taxonomy (NCBI): domain Eukaryota; kingdom Metazoa; phylum Chordata; class Actinopteri; order Cypriniformes; family Leuciscidae; genus Chrosomus; species Chrosomus eos. Next base: position 16,093,306 of record CM070841.1, on the reverse strand, counting down.
TTTCTCAATAACTCTTCTGTTGTGGCTCAGCATAAATGGTCCAATAGACATGCATGGGAGGAAGCTGAGTAAGGTTGCAACTGATATCAGGACAATGCTGGGCATTCACAGAGTCATTTCCGGACCTATTGCCGGAAAAGTGTGAAAATGGATATGAGCCTGTGAAACATGTATTACGTCATGACTCATGAGTAACACTGATATCACCTGTATTTGACCTCACACATTATTAAAAACAGAGACTTACAAACAATGGTGACCAAATTATTCATATTAAATACCATTTAAAGGTGCAGTCAAACAGCAGTCGTCGTTTCTCCCTCCACCTGCTCCGCAGACTGGACGGCGCTCACACGGGTTGCCAGTTTGAGGATGGACAATGCAAATTGGCACTGTGCAGTATCACAGACCAAAACAATAACAAACATACCAGCCTGGAAACACACATTTCAAAGTAAAATAACTGGCTGTAGAAGTGTTTTTCAGAGAAAATGTGAACATGTTTCCTCAATATATGCAAATAGTATGGTATTTTTTATGCTTTAGTAGAGTGAAAAAGTTACATACAGCACCTTTAAGGATCAGAATGAAGTAGAGATATTGAGAAACACTTGCTTTGCAATACTTGCTTCATTACATCAGATGTATCCTCTACATGCAAATGCAGCTGAGTAAGTAAAGTATGGCAGGACTATTATAGGTGAACTTTGTTCCTTAGTTGATTAAGAAAGACTGAGCTTTAAAATGCTTTTAATCCCTGTGGTTCATTCTCAGTACAACGCATTCATTAGTGCAGACAGTGGCAGCTGAGAGTTAAACCTTTTTAACTCTAGTGAATATTAAAGTTCTCTCATACCCGGCAGTTATTAAGTAATTAAGCTCTGGTATCCCTGTTTGCATAGGCTAAGATATTAAATATAATTAGATCCTGATAAATGCTGATGCATATCATTTGCTGTGTTTTAATGTTGTCTTGTAAATCACAGACATGCAAGCAGTTGGTTATCGCTTTAGATCAACATTTTTTGGTTTGGAACCTTTTTGACTCCAATACCCCCCTTTGTCCAAGACAATATGCAAAGGCTCTATATCAAAGCTGTACCTCTGGTACTTCTGTTGCAATACAAATAAATAAACTCAAAATAAAATGTTAGGTTGATGTTCTACATCTTAATTTTTAGTGTTTTATCTTAGCATTTTAATTGAAATAATATTATAACTGATATATACATACATACATACATACATAGGCCTACATACAGATACAGTGTCATTCATTACCACCATAGAATGCTACTGCAATCTTCAGAAAAAAAGTGATGTCAGGGCCAAAATCACCTATGATGCAACGCCCCACTCAAAATCTGTGCATATATGCATATCCTTATGCAAGAGCAGAATGCAGTGTTGTCCAGAGTGTTTTTTGTTTTGTTTTGTTTTTTGTGCTATTTACAAAACCACGACACGGGAATCTGCAGCATCACATGTAATGGCATCACCCCCCTCAGGCTTCCTGAAGAGGTCTGCCTTCATACCACTAATAAAGCACACAAATACATACTCTCACACTGTGCTGAGTGCTGGCTTTGTGTTGCAGTCACATGCAATTTACACTCTGGGTCCTGCAGGTCTGTGCTCTTCCTCTATGAGTTTAGGAAGAGAGAGAGAGAGAGAGAGAGAGAGAGATGAGGAGGAGGAGGGTGAACGAGGCGGTCTGCCATCTGGGTTCTGCTGCACTGGATGCAGTCTCCATGGTAACATCGCTCTTTCATGCAATCAAATCAAGGAATGAGATCAGGCCCCGCCCACCCCCCTCAGCGTGCACGCGGTTGATGCTTTTATCAGCTAAGCCACGCCCCCAGCCATTTGTCTCCACCCCTTCTGTTGGTAGTGATGAATTGAACTCAATTTGTCACTCTAGATGTTGGTGATATTAGTTGGAAGGGTTGTAACTTGGTAGTCCAAGATGTCACCATGAGTCCTTGTCCTTCAGTTAACAGAAAGGTTATTTTTAGCTTGTCTTGGAAGACTGATGTGACTTTAAGTGACCCAAGCTGGAATTTCTAAGACTATAATTGTGCAGGGTCTTATTTTATGTATAGAATATCTACAGTGGTGGCATGTCTCTCACTTTCTCTCTTTGCCTCTGTAGTCATTTATCTTCATTAGCTCACATGCAGTTACTATCATTATCTTGATAGTTACTGAGTCATTATCTTGTCCCCTCGATTTTTCTCCTATCATGTTGTTCCTGCTATCTCTTCGTTTCCCCTCATTTCTCCTGATTGGGAATACAAATACACCCTCCCCCTTATAGCACTCTGGGAAACTGAATAAAAGGCACTTGTGCCAGCAGAAAATATGTCATAATTCAATTTCATCACACTGGAGAGTCATTCATTTGCTTGGATATTCACCTTTGAACTCTTGAGGACTTTCTCTCAGTTTGTACACACAAACACATACACATGTTTGTCTGTTGTATTGACATGTGGTGCTGTACACTGCAAAAAATATTTTATTAATCAGTATTTTTACTTAACTTTCCAGTAAAAATATCTAAACATCATCAAAATGTTAAAATTACATTGTGAAAAAAACCGTTTGTTTTTTAGATTTAAAATATTTTGTATGAAGTTTATTTTTATTTCTCCATTGGCAGTTTGTATACGTAAATCTAATGCTTCATACAATTTTGTTTTGAAAATGTAATTCTTTATTATTTTATGGAAAAATGTATATGTACTTGTATGTACAAGTCAAGTCAAGTCAAGTCACCTTTATTTATATAGCGCTTTTTACAATACAAATTGTTTCAAAGCAGCTTTACAGCAATTTAAAACAAACAGGAAAACAATGTTGTAATAGTATTGTTCAATTGAAAATTAAATGTCCCCAGCAAGCCAAAAGGCGAAGGCAACAGTGGCAAGGAACCAAAACTCCATCAGGTGACAGAATGGAGAAAAAAACCTTGGGAGAACCCAGGCTCAGTCGGGGGGCCAGTCCTCCTTTGGCCAACGAATGAACAGTGTATGATTATGAGTTAGGCAGCATAATGTCAGGAGTCAGATGGGATCAGAACTTTCACGATATTATCCAGTTCATCTGGTTGGAGGTTGGGTCATCCCGCCGGTGAGGAGATGAGTGTGGTGAGGTGTCCATGGGCCTTCACAGCCCTGATAATGCGTGTCGTCGTGTCCATGTGATGGTCCTTCATCAGTTCTGGATATGCCCTGGATCCGGCGGTCTGCGGTAAACCTCGGGATAAACAGAGAGACTAATATTAGCGTAGACGCCATCCTTCTTATGATGTACAAAGTACATCAGGAATTATGGGAAGTGTTCCCGGTTCCGGCTGATCTAATCTATGCAGCCTAACATTGAATATAGAAATCTATAATGTGTTATGTGTATGCCAGGTTAAAGAGATGTGTTTTTAGTCTAGTTTTAAACTGACAGACTGTGTCTGCTTCCCGGACAATGGTAGGAAGATTGTTCCAAAGTTTTGGTGCTAAATAGGAAAAGGATCTACCGCCAGCAGTCGATTTTGATATTCTAGGTATTATCAACTGGCCAGAATTTTGAGATCGCAATAGACGTGAAGGACTATAATGCGTTAAGAGCTCGCTCAAGTACTGGGGAGCTAAACCATTTAGTGCTTTGTAAGTAATCAGCAATATTTTAAAATTTATACGATGTTTAATAGGCAGCCAATGCAGTGTTGACAGAACCGGGCTAATATGGTCATACTTCCTGGTTCTGGTAAGAACTCTAGCGGCTGCGTTTTGAACTAGCTGTAGTTTGTTTAATAAGCGTGCAGGGCAACCACCCAGTAGAGCATTACAATAATCTAGCCTTGAGGTCATGAAAGCATGAACTAATTGTTCCGCATTTGTCCGTGAGAGCATATGACGTAATTTAGATATATTTTAAGATGGAAAAATGCGGTTTTAAGATACTAGACACGTGACTTTCAAATGAAAGATTGGTATCAAAGAGCACACCCAGGTTCCTAAATGACGTCGAAGACTTAACAGAGCAGCCGTCAAGTGTTAGACAGTATTCTAGGTTATTAGGTGAGGAAGTTTTTTGTCCAATGATTAGAATCTCTGTTTTTTCAGAATTTAGTAATAGGAAATTACTGGTCATCCAATTTTTTATATCAGCTATGCATTCCGTTAATTTTGTGAATTGGTAAGTTTCGTTAGGTTTTGAAGAAATATACAGCTGAGTATCATCAGCATAACAGTGAAAGCTAATTCCATATTTCCTAATTATATCTCCTAATGGTAGCATGTACAGAGTGAACAGCAGCGGTCCTAGTACTGAGCCTTGTGGTACGCCATACTGAACTTGTGATCGATAAGACATCTCTTCACTTACTGCTACAAACTGAAAACGGTCAGATAAGTATGATTTAAACCATGCTAGTGCAATTCCGCTAATGCCAACAAAGTTTTCTAGTCTATTTAAAAGAGTGTTGTGGTCGATAGTATCAAATGCAGCACTAAGATCAAGTAACACTAATAGAGAGATACAACCACGATCGGACGATAGGAGCAAATCATTTGTGACTTTAATGAGAGCAGTCTCAGTACTATGGTACGGTCTAAATCCGGACTGAAAATCCTCGTAGATATTATTTCTTTCTAAAAAGGAACACAGTTGTGAGGATACTGCTTTTTCTAGTATCTTTGACAGAAAGGCAGATTCGAGATTGGCCTGTAATTGACTAATTCTGTAGGATCAAGTTGCGTTTTTTTAACAAGCGGTTTAATCATAGCCAACTTAAAGGTTTTTGGTACGTATCCTAATGACAAAGATGAATTAATGATATCTAGAAGAGGATCTATGACCTCTGGAAGCATCTCTTTCAGTAGCTTAGTCGGTATAGGGTCTAGCATACAAGTTGTCGATTTAGATGAATTAACAATTTTGCAAAATTCTTCCTCTCCTATAGCAACAAATGAATCAAAATGTTCCTCACGGAGACTACAATATACTCCCTGATGCGAATCTGTAGTAGACGGTTGCATAGTTATAATTTTGTCCCTGATATTATCAATCTTATAAGTGAAGAAGTTCATAAAGTCATTACTGCTGTGTTTCTTATAAACTTCTGGGCTTGAAGCTTTCTTTTTCGTTAGTTTAGTCACTTGTTCAAATAAATACCTAGGATTATGTTTATTTTCTTCTAATAGGGTTGAAAAATAATTACGTAGTTCTACCATCTTTTAAGGCCTCTCTGTAAGCAATCGAGCTCTCCTTCCATGAAATCCGAAATACCTCTAATTTTGTTTTCTTCCAGTTGCGCTCCATTTTTCTGGCTGCTCTAGTCTTAAGGGCCCGGGTGTGCTCATTGTACCACGGCGTTGGACTATTTTCTTTAATCTTCTTTAAGCTAGCGGAGCAACTGTGTCTAAAGTGCTGGAAAAGAGAGAGTTAAAAGTTTCTGTTGCAATATCAAGTTCTTCTGGTGTACAATGTACACCACTGTTTAAAATTTTAAGTCTTTTTATGAAATGAATACATTTATTCAGCAAACATGCATTACATTGATCAAAAGGGAAAGTAAAGACATTTATATCGCTACAAAAATAAAAATATGTATAAATTTCACAAAATATATTAAGTAGTAAAACTATTTTCAACATCGATAATAATAATATTTTTTCTTGTGCACCAAATCAACATAATTAGCAGAGTAATTAGTGATTAGAATGTTCTTAACCAATTTGACCTCTGTTTCCAAGTGAAAAGAAATGTTCGTTGTATTGGAAATTTAATCGTGAAAAATGTTTTTCGAGACAGATCAATAATACTAAAATACAATAATAATAAAACGTCTAATTAGCTATTTGGCGATTGGTGAAAATTATCCAATAGCATGTGTGGCATCAGCAGAATATCAAAGTTGTTTCAGGAGGGAAATATTAAGAATTCAAACACTTCTTGGGAATACACTGCACCAATGAATTATTCACAAAATACATTTTGATTTCATGTTGAGGATGTTTAGATATTTTTACTTTTACTTTTACAAAAATAATGTGTTTTTTTTTTTCAGTGTTCATGGTATTGTGGCAACCCTTAGAGAGAGCAAGAGAGATTACTCTGTATCTAAAGGATGTGTTCTCCATCTGCCATTTTCCTGTTGCCTTGCACCTTCACTCAGAGCATTGGCTGACTACATCCCCACCTCCCTTCTTTTCAGCCAATTCCCTTCCACTATCTGCCTTTCCCCTCCCTCCTCATCAGTCTCTCTCTTTTCTTTCTCACATACATTATACAGCCTCGCTCACACACCCTGCTGCTGTTGCTGCTGCTGCTGATGCTTCTCTCCTGTCTGCTAGTCTTTCCTGCTTTCTAGATTTGCTCCTTTAATCTTTTGGGATGAGGGGCTGTAAGGCTGGACGGGTCTGTGCTCGGATGCTTCGCTGAGACCTGTCCGTATCTTTCTCTTTCCCTTTTCCATCCCTCTATCTCTGTCAGCTGCGAGAACTCACGTGAGTACGGGGTCGGGGAGCTCCCCCCTTTTCCCTCCTTCTCTCTTCTTGTGTCGTGCCACCATCACTTTCTTTCAACTCTTCATTGTTTTTGTATGCATCTTATCAAGCTGTGGTTGACTGTGATGGATAATTTACTGCAGAGTCTGGCCTCTCCCTTTCAGTCAGCTGGGCATCTCTGACACACTCATGCACAAACACACACACACACGAGTGAACGGACATTATCACAAACACCCCGCCAGCCTTTCAGAGCTTATATAAAACAACAGCGCGTGTGTGAAATGAGCTGTGTCTCAATGGATGTGCACGTAGACGAGTGTGTGTGTAAACACAATGTTAGGTGTCTCATTTGACGTGTTTGTCAGCTCTCTCCTCAATATCAGCTGCTTTGCTGCCTGTACTTACTGATCCGAGTCACAAAGGTGGAAACATTCAGTTTTGTTAGTGGGATTTTAAATGGATGGCTTCAAATTGAATTGTAAAATCGAGTGTGTTCAAATAATGCCACAGTGGCTTGCTGTGATAGGAAGTGTCTGTAGACTGAAGATGTGTGATACATCTTAATGAAGGCTTAATTAAGGCTAGTCAAGAATAAAACTATTTTGTTTTGGTATCATTTATTGACTTAAATAGCACATCCTATTACAGTGACATGATATTACAGGTACAGTCATAGTAATCATCCAAGCAGACAGCTGTAAATAATGTAATAATGGCAACACAACAGTGCAATCAGGGCAGGACTGGTGACACTCATTATCATTTTGCTTTAGTTGACATTACTAAAATACAGCTGTCGATGTGCTGTATGGAAATTATACAGCAAAATGGAAATTATATTCATCATGGTTGATATTTTTAAGTTCAAAACAATTAGTTCTCAGATATGATTAATTTGTCTATCAGTTCACTTTTCTCCAAACTTTGCAGCGGTATTATTTATATTGTTATGTTCTATTAGCCTATATGTTTGAGTATTTATTCATATTTTAAATTAGCTTTTTGTATCATTTTCACAGTCATTTTGATGTGATTTTTAAAACTTTTTAAATATTTCTATTTCTATTTAATTTATTTTTATTTCAATTGTAGTTAGTTGCCAAGGCACCATTAGTAATTTTCATTTATTTATTTTTTTAAGTTTATTTTTTTCATCTAATATCTGTTATTTATTTTATTTAATCTTTATTTTAATTAATTGAAATATTTTTAAGCTATAATTAACAATACTGCTCTTACTTAGACAATCTCACGATTAGAGACAAGTGATGACATGAGTATAGAGCTATACAATATTGTATATTTTAAATAATTGTATTAATTTTAGATGATAAATGAGACTTTAGCAAACCCTTCATTTGCTCTCCATTTAAGAAAGGAAAAACAACTGATATAAAGAGATCTCATCTGTGATTTTGCGTTCACACAGGTCATTTCTTAGATATGAACATTCAATGTAAGGCACACAAAATAATTTTCATCTCTCTTTTTTTGCAATTTTACTTTTTCAGTAATTTCTGTACTGATCCAGCTTTTGATACTTTCAGAGGAATAAGAGTATCCATAGGCTATATTAATCCTCTCTGTACTATCAACTCTGTGGGCCAAGTGAATGGCACTTACATTCCATTCGTGTGTGTGTGTGTGTGTGTGTGTGTGTGTGTGTGTGTGTGTGTGTGTGTGTGTGTGTGTGTGTGTGTGTGTGTGTGTGTGTTGTGTGTGTGTGTGTGTGTGTGTGTGTGTGTGTGTGTGTGTGTGTGTGTGTGTGTGTGTGTGTGTGTGTGTGTGTGTGTTGGTTACAAAGAAGATGTCAGAGGAATATCCAGCTGGCATTGACGTAATGGCTCCAGAGAAAATTAAGTAAGAGACAGAGTATTCAAACAAAGTCTCCATTGGAGTTAAAAGTAAAGTATTGCTTTGAAATCCTGTCTTTTTCTGACACAATTGGCAGATGGACCTGTACAAATACGGTTGGACAGCCAACAAACAAATTATGAAGCAAGCCTTTCCTCCAAGGCTTTTTTTTCTTTCCAATTGATAAAACCAAACAAAATGCTTTTTCAGAATGATTTTACTTCAGTTTTGACTGTACAATTCCCCTTTATTGATACTGGGAGGTGAAACAGGGATTGTCATTGTCACAAGTGGCATTTGACGTAATTTGGTTGGAGATTATGATGGATGTGGGCAGTGAGATGGAGCTCCGCTGACAGATGTCTCTGCTTTAGTGTAGTGACATGAATTGCCATTCATGGTCATTGTTCGTGTGTGTGTGTGTGTGTGTGTGTGTGTTCTTGTGCTCTTTCCCCTGTAGGATCGCATTTAAGGCCTCGCCAGTGACATACAGCCTTTATTGTGCTAGTAATGGCTGCCTGAGTGACCATTACTCTACCTAACCTTCCCCTTTAGGATATTCTTATGTGTCTTGTTTGTGTGTACGGGAGAAAGCTTTTGACTTGCGATGTGTGTTTCGTCTGTTGGGTGTGATAAGTTTGTAATGTCGACATGTCATTAATACGGTCAATAGAACAAGTTTAGCTCATTCAACGTGGTTTATAGAGACCCAAGCAGCCAAGCAGTTCATAAACGCATTTAAACTTACAGCTATTTTGATGTGACACAATCACAATACAAACACTAACCAGTTTCTATTTAAAAGCTTTCGCTGATTCATGTGTCTTATTGTACCTAAAATATGTGCACTCTTTGTTTTTATTCAAAAGGAAAACTTCCTGAAGTCTATTGATATAATCATTCTTAGTCAGTTGTGGCAGATATTATTTTAGTTTTCTTTGGCAGATGGCTTTAGATGTTTTTTACTCAGTCACATTATTATTTGGAATGTCAGTAAATTTGTATAGCACATGCAAGTGTAAAAATGAAATATGACAAACACTATTCATGCGTGATCACTCTGACTTTAAACAGAAAATATATCACAGTTTAGTGGATAAAGTCATCCTCTGTGTTTGATGTGATTAAACGTGTTGTAAATGGGATCAAACAAGCTTGACAACATGCATATCCTCAATAAAACAATCATTTTAAGCATTCTCAAGTCATCTTACTTCTCCGCTGGGTTGTAGGGGGGTTATTTTGAATCTGAACTATTCTCCAGAGATCGGATTGTTGTGTTATTTCTGTCAGCGTAACGGGTCTGAGGGAGAATTAGTCTTTCTTGGCTTGTTTACAGACATTATTGACTATTGTTCCTTGATTATGAAGCCGTTTCTGAGAACGAGAGAGCGAGAGATAAATGGAGGAAAGGAGGAATTAATGAGGGGTCAGGAGAACTTGAAAAAATGCTGCCACACAGTGTGAGTTTACTGGTGGTGAACTGGTGAAGAAATACATTCAGATTTAATGATCCTATTTCACAACTATTTTGCTAATTCAAGTCAATTGACCCTTCTTGGTTTAACATCACATGCTAACTTTGATAATGTTTCATATTATATGCTAACCCCCAGCTGTCAACATAGAACCACATTTGTAACAGATTTTAATTGCATAATGTCATGCATTTCCATGTTATTCAATAGGAAAATAATGATCCATTGGAAATAGGCTGGTTTGTCAAAAGCAGGTCATACATACAAAAATGAAGCCAGACCTGAATACAAGTTTGCTAAATAATATAGGCTACTTTGAATATCTTGTGATTGGTTAAAACTTTTAAATACACTAAAGACCCAGACATGATGTCACTGGAATAGAAAAGTATAATTTTGATGAATTTGAATTCTAACAAAACATTACGAAGACAAATTTGGAATTGTCTTTGGAATAAAATACTGAATCGTGTACAATAGGAATGTCTATTAAAAACCTATTTAAAAAATCACCCTATCTATTTCCTAAATTCATCGAGTCAGGTTCCAAAAGTAAAAACTCCAAACTCCATTCATTTTCTCCATAGGAAAATAGATGTTTAAATAAATATATAAAGACAACCTTACTGTGAGCTACGAGGTTGCTAATTGATAATATCTGATTCTGTTGAAGACCGCATTATTTCAACTTTTTTTGTTAATAATTGTGTTTTACAGCATAATTTGTGGTGAAAAACTACTTTACCCATGATGCTGTCCAGAACATTCCACCAATCAGAGAGTCGAAACAAGCAAAACATTCCAGAAAATCTCTATTGACGTAATCGCTCTCAAAATACTTAAAGGGGACATATCATGCTAAATCTACTTTTTTAGCCCTTAAATGCCTTTTGTTGTATATTTGGAGTGTTTATAAGTACAGAAAAGTTGAAATCGGTCTCTTCGGGAACTTCGTTGATATCTTTATATTCCGTTTTGGTCACATTTTTCAACCGGTTTAGATTTTTCTATAATCTATGACGTTTTGTGAACTATTACGTCAAAGTATTTGCAGCGGAACTGCCAAATAAGGACATCGACTTCCGGCCAAACACTTTGAGCAATCCGCCATTTTTATTTCTCGCTGCAATTTTGTAGTCCAAGTATGCAGAAGTTACGAGAGGGTAAGTTACGTCAACATGTTCGGTTGTTGGATGTAGCAACCCACATGCTTCATTACACCGTCTGCCAGCATCAGAACCTCTTCGAAGTGCCTGTTTGAGTTTTATTTTTCACGGAAATGTACCCACATCTGTGAGTAAAGTCATGTTTGTGTGCGCGAAGCACTTCATGGATAACCAACGTCACTTCAGCAACCTCCGCCAGTATAAAGAAGGATTTGCCGATAGACTTCGTCTGATTGAGGGGTCAGTTCCTTCTATCTTTGGAGACGACGAACAAAGCACTTCGGTAAGCTGTAAATAACGTAACTTACTACTCTTCTTAAAACACTCGGTGGTCATGGTTTAGCAGTTGTCTTGTTAGTGTGCTTGTTTTAAGAGAAATAATCGACTTTTCTTTAATTGTTTATAATATAACTTATATTTTGTTTTGTGAGTATTAAATAGTCGTTGTAAATCATGCAGTATTGTAGTAGTGGGCATGGATGCAGAACTTACTGTAAATACAGTAACACACCATTGCGATACATCCATATGAAGACGTTGTTCTGCAGGTTCGTCGTCTTTATTTTCATCTCGCTCCGACTCTGGCTCGAACATGTAAGGCTTGATGGACAAGTCTTCCGTTGTTGACATTTTGTTAATAACATGTGAATAAAAAGTTTCTGTTCAGCTAGGCTAGATAATCGCATCTCTATAAAACTACAAAAATTGCCGAACGGGGTGGAGTTGAACCGAGTGTCACCTCTGCGAGCTGGAGAGGGGGCGGGGTATGAAGTGTCGCATTTGGATTTAAAGAGACCGCACCAAAACGAGTTGATCTCAGACGCACATCAGAAAAGCGGTAGAAAAGTGGCCTGTGGAGCTATAATAATGAGGAATTCAGACCCAAGCATTGCAGTTCTGCTTTATATAGACCACAAATATATGATTTATATGTAAAAAGGAAAGATTTAAAAGCATGATATGTACCCTTTAAATATTTATTTAAATAAGCTGTTAAGTATACAGTTTTTATATTTTTGTCCGATTTTCAAATACTTTTTTGTTTCAAATCAACGTTTTTAATGATATGATTCAACTCGTAAATAATTTCCTTGTTTTTTTTAAATCAATATGGAAAATATTTCTGGAACCAAGGCCACTGGAAAAGTGGGCAGGCGTTGATTTTATTGTGAACGATTAGTCCATACATGTTTTGTTTTTTAAAACTGTTTTGACCTAGTAATTTCTCTCTGGTGATGTGACTCCAATCCTTAAATCCCGCCCCTTTCTTACAATTGACTACAAGAAATTGAAATGGATAGAACCAAGTCCCTCCCCAACATTTTTTATTATTTGATAATCTGTTTCACACGGATGTGTGGCACCAATTGGAATTTCAGGTGAAAGATTTTTTACAAAATAAAGATTACACACGTAAAATCCAAAGAAAAATCGAATGCTGTTAGCGCAGCATAATAATCTAATGCATCTCGTAATGCCTTTGGCAGTGTTTTGTTATGCCATGTTTGCTCTGGTTATTTGTGAAGCATGCGTCATAGCCCACCAGAACCACTACCCCTCTGAATTCTCAGGAGTCTGGTCCTCTCACTATTCAAAAAAACACTGAACCACAGAACAAGGACACTTCTGCATAATTTATACTTCTAAATTGACAAATATACTGTATAAGTGAGTTTTTCCACCGAAGCACCAGAGGCCTGTCCACAGGGTGACTCACACCCATCTACGAAAAGCACATGTGCATTAGCTTTGTTAAAACACACCACTTTACATATGGCAAGTACTTTATTAAACTAAGAAGTATTTGACCTGTTTGTTGGTAATGTTTATATGCTTAAGGCTTTAAGTGTTCTTTCGAGCATCTCCTCTGAAAACACACACACATAAACAGTATTATTTGAAGGATCAGATTATTTCTGGCCCGTCTTATGTACTCAGCTATGCAGGCATTCCCTCAGGAATATTTCCACAGTCGTGGTCCACTGTCAGGACCAAGCTCGATTAAGATTAGAGCCCCTCTCACACACTTAGAACGCATAGAGTCACGTGCACCTCTCTCCAATTTATAGAAGTCAACAACACTCCAACCCGTCTTAGGTATGCATTGATCTTCTATGGTTGACAGATATTTAAAGGGGTCATATAATGCCATTTTTGTACAAGCTAATATGATTCTTTAGGGTCTAAATTAAAAGTTTGTAATATACTTTAATTAAAAATTCTTATTAGTATTGTAAGAAAACACTTATTTTACCTGGTCAAAAACAGCTCTGTTGTTAGCACGCCGTTTCAGTGTATGTGCCTTTAAATGATAATGAGCTTTGCTGACTCCGCCCCTCTGTTCTGTGCGTACACCGTTTGTAACATAACACAAAAACCATAACGCGTTGTTCATTATAAACGTGGGATTATGAATTATATTGAGAACGTCTCACATAGAAAACATGCCATAATGTACCCTGAGTGTAAACCTTAGCCGCATTCATCGTGAAGCTAGCGATATGCAAAGAAAGATTAATATAAATATTAATATAAAGGTTAATAAAACGCTACACTCACTTCAGTTCTTCTGGACGTGCAGGAACACGAATAGTTGGTATCGATTCCTTTTTTCAGGAGCAGCTTCTTAGCAAAACCAGCTTTATCCACCTTTTTCCTGGTTAGCGAATTTACCCATGATTCATAGCGGGTTTGAAGCGGAATCCGGTTGTCCTTTTCCGGTTCTAAGCTTTATGAAGATTGCGCCGCTTGCTCAGAATGCCGCAGTGATGTGCTGATTAGAAAATATGTGAAATAAATAAGTAGGGCTGCCCCTGCCCGTGCACGACTGAAGTTGGGTTGGAAGTTATGTATACTATATGGGAGAGAATACTAAACCATAATGAGCGTTTTCGTAATATTGCCTATTCTGCATCACAATGCACGCATAAGCTTGCCAGAATAAAAAAAAACGGCAAAAGTAATGATTATGCATTAAACATTTGAATTGTTTATTAATAACTAGTGTTTTCTGTAAGTATCGACTGCAAGGATAAATTTGATGATGCTGACTCGCCATCTTCGCAGTATGAACGCGCCTAGAGAGAAATGCACACTTCATACGAATTAACCTACATAAGCAGAGAGCAGCCCATTTCTGCTCGTTTTTAATTATTTTGTTTAAAAGTACACATTTCAAGCTTTCTATATACTTCTCATGTATGTGAGGCAAGTAGCCTAACTTATACGCTGAGTTTCGTTTATTAATAAGACGCGCTATATTTGTCAGTCATATTTATTATTCTAGGCAATTTGTGGATAAAACATTGATACAAATGAAGATACAATTTTTACTAAACGAATTTCACTTTACAGAAAGGCTTTCTACAAAACAAAACTTAATAAGTGGTCAAAATCATGTCTGAGCCATTCCAAATGTTTTCCGATATATTGGGCATTATGATCATATCTGACTCATCTCATGCGGTTCCCTTTTCATATAATCAACATAGATTAAATAAATAAACAAATAAATAAAAAACATTATATTGTGAAACTTAAATATAAAAAGTATGTTTAGTTTTTTATATATATATATATATATATATATATATATTTATTTAAAAATATGTAGGCTATGTGTGCGTGATGTGATGGAGGGGTGCTATTTTCGAATAATAATTGAATATTACCCAGCGATCTTCGAATATTATTTTTGCTTGAAATGCCCATCCATACTGGTAACGTATTACTTCGTTGGATGCTTCAGTTTTAGCGCAGCTAACCAAAAACGTCTACTCTCTGGCACTGAATGTAGCTGATCCGAACCGGACATAGGCATTCTCTCCTTTTAATCTTATGCTCAAAGCACCCAGTTTCTAAAGTTTTTTTTTTTATCTTCTTTGAATTGTAAAATCAACCAACAGCAGCACATAGATAGAGCCTGAACTCATTCTCTCACTGCTAATACAGTGCAAACCGGAAGTAGGCAACCGGAGTCGTCGTCATGGCGGCGCGCATTGTTTAGAGCAGAATAAGGTGGATACTCCTTGTTTATAAAGCAGTCTGGTGTGTGAAATGATTCACGCAAACATGAAAGCACGTGACGTTGATCGTGGGTAATATTCCCTTCAAAGACAAACTCAGCCACTCTGCGTCTTCAGCGGTTCGGATTTAGGAACATTAATAACTGCTGTGTTCGTTATTACACCCAAGAGAACACCACTTCGCTTAGACTCCATTCTGCTCATAGACTGTGCTGCTCCAGCGTACTTTTCGGCACAACACCGGTCCGCGCGCGCATGATTGACAGCTCGCTCACGAACGAGGGCGGGTCTGTGTTGAAACGCTCCTGTCAATCAACAATCGTGGGAGGGGCGTCCGAGCCTGTGACGTCACAGGCTCGAACGGCTCGATTTGAGGCAGGGGAAAACATATAAGGAGATTAAAACAAAACCACTGGATGGATTTTTATCATTATATGATGGCTGTGTACAGGCATTGCCAACACACATTTCAGTACAATCAACTTGTAAAAGTGCATGTACCATTATATGACCCCTTTAATCACTGAATAGGAAATTCAATGTCACGCCTCATTTTGTATTTAGCCAGGGAAGTTCTGGATTAAGCATGTTTAAAAAACACTTTTTTTTCAGGAGGTTTCATTTTATTATAACCTTTTTAATATCTTGATTGTTTTTAGGATTTAACCCCAAAAGTCTAAAGTTTGCACTTTATTTTGTCTTCCAATTCAATAGGCTACAATTGTTTTAATATCATTTACATTACATTATTTTTCATAGACACAATATTTTTTTTGTTATAATTTTTCCACATTAAAAAAAAAATTGACTAAACTGAAAAAGCTTGCAAATTTAAATATGCACATACACATTTGGTCTAATGCGCTAATTTGGTCTACACATTGTACACATACTTTTTTCTCCATGATTTGTTTCTATTTTTATTTCTCTAAAGTTATTTTAGGAAAATCATCTGAGACAAAGTTTATACTTAAAGTCCCCCTGTAGTCAATAATTGTATTCCTTAAAATTCTTTGATCACCAAAATAACATATAAAGGTTTTTTTTTTTCCCTGTGAAATCTCTTCATGCCTTAAAATAGCTTAAATGTAACTCTACACCCTTACGTCATTTAGTATAAATTGACCATGAATATGCTAATTAGCCCCGCCTCCACTCACTCACACCAGCTCAGAGATCCACTCTTTTATACTGTTGTAAACGCTGCACAATGGTATTGCTCTTTACAACGTCGGATACATAACTGTAATTAATATGATTAGCCTTTTGCTTGACTATTTTATCAAACAGCTAATGATGTGTTGCTAATGTTACGCAAACCATGTTCCTGTCGATGTCAGAGTCAGCTGTTGCCTTCTAAAAATCAGCATCCTTAGAAAAGCTTTGAACAACTTAGAACGTCAATATGTAATATACTACATCATATACATAATTCACCCCCTATATTGCTAAATGACCATATTTTTCATATTAATAGAAACAATATACCGGGATAACCTGGCTCTTGAGACGATATGTTAAAGCCCACCCCCCTCGTGACGTGATTGGTTACAAGTTTGTGACATGAGAAACTCCGACGTTTTTGAGACTGTCTTTTTTTTACTGCTGTTTTAAGGAGAAAATACTCAGCAATGGTGTTGACTTATGAATTTGCATATGGTTTGTGTTAAAGCATATTAAAAACACCACATAGACATATAAACAAAACCTCACCACAGGGGTCTTTAAATAACTGAGCAACTGGGGTAAGATGTGTTTGAGTTTTAATAATATCTATATAGCCTGCTCTGAGCTATAAAAGAGGAACCGCTGATAGAAAAATAAAAATAAATCCTCTATAGTGTGACTAGCTCATGAAGAATTAACATAGTGGAGCTCTAAACTCAAAGCATGAAGATCACAAACATACAAAAGCTTTTTCATCGCACACAGTTTATCTTTCTTACACAGTTTCAGCATGTATTCTCCCATATACAAAAAAAAACAAGTCCCATAGTGTAGCTCTATACTCCCAAATCTGAGTAAATGACCAGTAAGACCATGACATAGGTAGAGCAATATCTTTTCTTTCTCTCTGTTCCCGCTCTTCTTTTCTGCCTGCGGTATCCTGACAGCATTCTGTTGAGTCATGTTTCCTGCGGCACGAGTACTCTTCCTCTCTGCAATTGCAGCGAGATGCTGAATTACATAACTGGACACGGTAAGAGGACGCTGCCTGAAGGCTCCATCTGAGCCGAGTGGACTAGACGTGGCATCTTATTACACTTTATGTAAAGATTAATGAATGCAGGAAACTTTAACTACGCTTCACTGTCTTTGCTGTATGAGCGCCATATGTTTGGTTATTACACAGATGAACATATAATATATAAGATACTTAATTATCTCCAATTAAAATACTGAAACTTTTTCTGTTTTAGCTATTTGCATTGCAGAATGGAACTAATCCTGGTTTGCGATGGAGTTTCCCACAACGCTGTCCCATAGTTCTTGCTGTTTGAGAAAGCTATGGATCTACAAGCTTGGAGGAGATATGGCCAGTGCAAAAACCGCTGACAGATGATATTAGCCTGCTTTGAAGGACAGGAAATTGCAGTGGATATATGTTTAAGATTTCAGTTGCTGCCTCTCAAGATCTGGCTGAACAAATTTCCCTCGCTTTCAGGGCCAGTAAATTCTGGGTGCCTTTACCTGGGAGCAAGTGGACAATATTTATAATGTCGGCCCGGATCATTAACCACAGCTACTCTGTCACAAAGATCACAAATATAAAGATTATTTTTCATTGCACAGAGTGATTTCTCGCTCTTGAATTTTCTTTTACACAAGTTTCAGCATGTAGCCTATTCTCCCACAAAAAAAGTCCAGCTCCATTTGTTCCTGTTGTGTTGGTGCAAGTTTGGAGCAGTGGTGTCAGTTAGAGGGTGTGTGTGTGTGTGTGTGTGTGTTATCTGAAAACCAGCCCTGTGGGAGAAATCACAGTCAATCCCTCCAGATTAATGACAGTTGATGTTTTCCATCTAATCTCCACCCGCTCTACTGACAGATTAAACATTTCATCCAGTCAGAATATTTTAAACAAATAAACAATTACATACACAAATATATGAAAAAACCTATTTGGTAAAATTATATAATTTGATGCATAAAATATTGCTTATTAAAATATTGCTTGTTTTATTTTTATTTACATTTTTCATGAAAACAGAGGCATTGAAATTCATAATCCTTAGTCGCTCCACCCATCTTTAATGACATCATATACCTTATATAACCATCATACAGAGTGATTGTTTTAAGATTTTTTATGCCAGTCAGTTCACAAGCAAGCAAAAGCAGGGCAATGTCCAGAGCTAAATCAAGATTGACATTCATTTTGATGGTTTTTGTTATATAAAAATAGTTGAAACATAAAGGGAATTTAAATAACCTCACAGAAATGAAACATCCCTGCAGAAACACTCAAAATTATTTACTTTTACTCACTTTAAAGTGCATTTTAAAAGCAGCTCTTTTCATCTTAAAGCTTAATTCCTTTAGAATCAGTTTTGTGGCACACTACAAGAAGTGTTTTTATATGATCATTATTGTTTATTGTTCACACACACACACACACACACACACACACACACACACACACACACACCACACACACACACACACACACAACACACACACACACACACACACACACACACACACACACACACACACACACACACACACACACACACACACACACACACACACACACACACACACACACACACACACACACACACAAAAGTCAATGCACTAAAAAGCTGGCATTCAACTTAAATCCTCTCCCTTTCCCAACCCACCCAGTCTGTCAGTAGGAATTGTTTCTCTGTGATGCAATCCATGCCTTTGGGAAGATAACATTGAACGGCCAATCACAACAGAGCTTGTGGGAGGAGCAAACGCTGTGCATTCATCCTCAGCCAATGGTGTAGCCCGGTAGACTTGGTTTGGCTTTAGCCAGACGCCCTTTCGTGACATCACAGCTGTTGCTCGGGCACGGGCAGTGAGAGTGCAGTGCACTAGGCGTAGGGACGACGAGCAGTGCATTCATTTAGGGAGGGGGGCTAGAGAAAGGGAAGGGGATCTGTTGTGCTATTCAGCCACCAGGCCCTGCTGAAATCTCACAAAACAACAATGGAACCTGCCTGAGAAGCATCAACTCTGCTTTTTCGTGTAAGTGTGCTTCCTCTTTAACCCTAGTGCGTTTGCGTTTGAGTGTTGCTGCGTGCACGTGAACGGTTGTCATTGTTTTGTGCGTGTTCACTGGAGCAGTAAAGAGCTGTGGCTTTGAAAGGGAAGAATGCTTTTGTTTCTGTCTCCTGTTTCACATCTGGTCAGAGTTGGTCTGAGGTTTTGGAACGTTCTCGTGCTTCACTCTGTGTCATGTTGTTCACACCTTTACTGCCTATTCTGATTTTACTAAGGTTTGAAGAGACCCTCATGTGGGAGAGCAGTTAGGGGTAAATATGTGTTTTGGGGTAAATATATATAGAGATTTTTTTTAACTATAAAACTATAACTATAGTTTTGGATGTGTAAGTCATGAGTTTAGCATCCCATGGAATGTTTGTGGATGTCAGAAGCAGCTGTGTTTGAAAGGTACATGTGCCATGCATGCACACAGTGACGTGTGTGGGAGTGCATTGTGGGATAATTTTGTAAGTGGCGGCATGACACAATAGCTGATTGTTGTTGGCTTCTTTTTTTGAACAATGACACAGTGTTTGGTTTCTCGATTGTGGCTGTATCTGGGTCAGGTTTGCTGCTGACCGGTGGCTTGAACCATAAGATCTTGTAGATCTTGTTTTATTGGAACAGGTGGAGTTATGCCAGTCAGCATTTAGAGAAAAACACTTTGTTTTGGGTGGCATGCATGTGGGACAGTGACACTCTTATTATAATCTTTTTTAAATATATATTTTTTTAAAAATAAAAATAAACCCCTTTATAATAAGACTCTCTTTAATTTTTTTTTGCTATTATTAGTTTATAGCTAGGCTACTTTATGCAGTGTGTATAATAAAACTGTTCATTGATTTTTTATATATATATATATAATATATATATTTAAAAAACTTTGCCTGCCAAATCAAAATCATGAGGTCCAACCAAAATGCAGAAAAAACTTAGAAAAATTAATGAGTCATGTAGAGGACACCTGCAGACCCACCTGACTGTGTGTTAATGTCAGTAAGTAACTAATGGCTGACTAACGACTAACTGACTAATGGTCTGACTCCCCAGAAATGTAATATTTATGAATGTATGTGTGAGGGTATATATATATATATATAAACCTTGTTTAAAATAATAATGTGTACTAATGTGATGTGTACACTCACATGCATGCAGATGTATGCTCACATGTAGGCTATGTCAGCGACGACAGAAAAGGTTGTGCACTTATTTTCAGATGTGTTTCTCATTTCAGACCAGTAAATCTTATTAGCAAATTGCATTTTTATTCCCATGATAATGAATTCTATGTGTCAGTGTGTATTTGATCTCCTACCTGCTCTGGCTCCTCTTTCTGTGTTGTGCACAAGAATGTCAGCCCTCCGCTGCTGGACGTGACCCCTTATTAAGCCTACCCCAGTGAGACCTGCGTATAAATATAGCCCGCATACATCAACACATCAAATCAGAAAGGATGAGGGGGGGTTTGGGGCAGGAGTATTTTAGAAGGCGGGAGAAGGGAACTAATATCAGCTCTGTTTACCGCTCTCACGTTACCATCACTCATAAGTCCATGAGAGCAGTGCACATTTCAGTCCTGCAGAAGTATCAGAGCAACTCTGGGACCAGAGGCATCGAAGTAAACAGAGCAAAACGCTCACTGTCAAAACATGACAGAGAGCAGAAGTGAGAGGCTGAAAGTGTGATAATGAAACCCTGCAAACTGATCAGAAAGAGAGACTTTAGACTTTAGATTTGAAAGCCTTATTTTATGTTTTGATATGAGTTATGAATATTTAATCTGATTTGTGTGGGAGAGTGTGTTAAGATTCATCGCCCCTTAAAGGGTTAGTTCACCCAAAAATGAAAAAAAAAGAAGAAATCTCACCACCCTCATGTCGTTCCAAACCCGTAAGACTTTCGTTCATATTCAAACACAAATGAAGATCTTTTTGATGAAATCTGAAATATTTATATCCCTCCATTGACAGTTTATGCAAAACCGCCACTTTGTCACTTTAAAAAGTTAATAAAGAGATTGTAAAACGAATCCAAATGAATCGAGCGGTTTAGTCCCAATTTTCTGAAGAGACTGGATCGCTTTAGTATATGATGAACAGATTTAACTTAGGCTTTTTGAAGCATCAAAGTGGTAGTTGTGTAGCTGTCAATGGAGGCACAGAAAGCTCTGATTTCATTCAAATATCTTCATTTGTGTCGTGTTTGGAACAACATGAGAGTGAATAGTAGGCCTAAATGAATTTTCATTTTGGGGACTGTTTAAACAATCAATTTGTAAATAATTTTGGTCACATAATTAAAATATCCATTATCAAGCGTAGCGTTAGTTCTGGCAGGTCAGGTTAGTCAAGCTTGTATCAGTTGACTCTCAGCTGATCAACATCTACCTAGGATACGACGCCTATCACCGTATTAGGGCTGGGCGATATGGCCTAAAAATAAAATCTCCGATTTAATTTTTTTTAATTCGATTTACGATTTTTTTACGATTTCCCCCCCTACTTATTAAGGAAAGCAATAACTACAAACGGCAGACAACTTAAGCAAATTTTGCTTTTATTTAATCAAAAGCAAGACAAATGTAACCCCCATTTCTGGAATGAATAATAAATAAATGAACACCCTCTTGGAATCAAAGCCCCAACTGTGTTTGTCTAGACTAAAAAGAGACAAACATTCACCTTGCGAGTATAGCACCATTTTCTAAAGCATTACCAATACATTCAAATCTGAGGAAAATTGTTATAATTCGAGGATTTGCCAGCATACAGAATTCAGCACTGAACAAAAAGTATGTTTTGAGCGGGGAGGGGAGTCTGTTTTAAATGCTTAAATTGGCCATTGCGTTCAAGAAATCAACACTGGTATGTCTGAGATTGGCTACATCGCTCAATGCTGCAAACATATTAGAAATAGAAACTCTGGCCTGTAAATCGTTTCTATTTTGTTTTAGTTGTTCTTGTTGCTTTTCTGCAACAGATTAATAAAAATGTATTAGTTTTTATGTTTTAATCATAGATATTTCTAGTTTGCGGGAGTCCCGCGAATCGTTTTATTCTCCCGCAAACCGCACACACAGAGTGAGTGCATTACCGCCCGCGCCCGCGCTCGGCCATCAAATCTAGTCCCGCGCCACACTCTATTGCGTTGTCAGTGCACGTTTCTCAAAGGCCCGACCCGAGGATAGGAACGGGAAATATCGGCCCGACCCGCTCGAGCAGAATACGCTTGAGTTCACTCCTATGCTAAGGAACAAACTTCCCACTCTCACTGGTAGCCATGTCGCTTGCTGTATGCTGTTGTTTCGTGTGTGCTATATGATGTTGTTGTCGTCGCTTGCCATACTGCTACGTGAGTGAAACTAACGCTACGGAAACTCCGAGGGGCCAAAAATGCGCCATTATTCAAAAACTCGATTTATTTATTTTTAAAATCGCCCGCAACAAAAAATTAGAATTAATTCATTTAATCGATTTTTCGCCCAGGCCTACACCGTGACCGTATACATATATAAGCTGCTCATTCAGTATAATCAGAAGCTATCGCGTTTCTCAGGAGCTAATTACCCTTCTCCATCCCCAGCTCCTCCTCTCACCCAGTCAGGATCTGGCATTCTGAGTCAGAATAAATTCTCGAATTATGTTGTACTTTTAAAATTTTGAATTAAATATATTTGCATACATTCATGTTGGTTCTGTTCTGTTTACCCCAAGGGGGGTTATTGCTGCTCTCCCTGCTCTATCCATGCTAGGCTGCATGAATGCGCAGGCAGTTCTCGCCCAGAATGGAACCATACCGCCAATCCAAACT
The DNA here is from genome assembly GCA_036326025.1 of Chrosomus eos. Classification (NCBI taxonomy): domain Eukaryota; kingdom Metazoa; phylum Chordata; class Actinopteri; order Cypriniformes; family Leuciscidae; genus Chrosomus; species Chrosomus eos. The sequence continues at coordinate 16,070,225 of CM070841.1, read as the reverse complement.
GAATGCTATTGTCAGTCGTATTTGATGATAGTGGTCCTGACAGAAATTAATTAAACCAATTTTTTTAAATGGTTGCTGTTACTTCAGGAAATACTGTGTTAAATTGTTTCACTATATTCACAATGTTTCACTGTACAGTATGTGAATAATGTGCAACAAAATAAGACGTAAACATGGAATTGTGCATTATTCATTTTTCTATTTAAAATGTAAATCATTAAGACACGTGACACGTCTTTGAAAGATGGTCATATTTCTATGGCCCTAGTTGTTTTCTTTTACATCCTGAAATAGAATTAGACCTGAAATATTAGTTTTTCCTCTGTCTCATATCTCTTTGACTAGAGGACAACTAAAGTAAAAAGTGGCACAGCGTGTACCCACATTACAGGAGCATGTAATGGCCTCAGCAATAGCTCATGTCCTTGTATCATTACTTATCTGTCTGCCCGCTGTTGTTGCGGCTCATGTGGAAAAGTGGCATGAAAATTGTCAACATTTATTTCCTCCACAAACTCTGTAATCCAATTTTCCGTGCTCTTCTCTTCTTCTTTGCTCAGCAGAATAACGTGTTAAAGTTGCTGGTTTGGTAGCAGCACCTCTTGTCTCACTCTCACCTTCTCCTGTTCATAGGAGTTTGTCTTCTCTTGCCATCTCAATATCTCTTTAAAGAGATAGTTCACCCCAAAAATGATTTTTGTGTTCACCCCATTTACTCACGCTCATGTCATTCCAAACCCATAAGACTTTGGTTAATCTCGAAACAAAAATTTATTTTTTTAGTGAAAGAGGTTTCTGTTTCTCCATTGAAAGTCCAGGTAACCAAATTTTAAAAGATACAAAAAGGTCCTAAAGACGTCATAAAACAGATTCATATTAATTGAGCGGTTTAATCCAAAACTTGTGGAGAGATATGATTGCTTTGTATGATGAACAGATTTAATTTAGGCTTTTATTTACATTGAGAGTATTTACAATGATCGGCAGGCATACAACAATTTGTTCATCATATAAGTGATCATATCTCTTTACAAGACTTGGACTATCTGCACTATTCACATTGATTCGCTTCATGATGCTTTTATGACCTTTTTGGACCTTCTTTTCTGGGCTTTCAATGGACAGACAGAAACCTCTCAAGCTTAAAAAGTCAATAAAAATATCTGCATTTGTGTTTGGAAGATTAACCAATCTGAACAACATGATTGTAAGTTAATTATTATGACAGAATATTCTTTTTTGGGTGAACTATCCCTTTAAAGGCCAATTCACACTGTACCAACAGACACAAAGGTCGCTGACCAATGGCAACAGACACTTTGTCAGGTTTTATCAGATCAGTGTGTTACCCCTATATCGGCATCTTTTGGTGTTGGTCATCGCTTGTTTTCTAGTCATGTAATGTCTGAGAAGTGACGTACTGTAATCTTTTGATCGTCCATGCTGGTTTGCCTCTTTTCAAAGTTAAAATGATGAAAACATAGTGTTTTTTTCCTGCTGGAAGACTTTTAATAACTCAGCATCTTCTTCATTTCAGGTTAAGCTGTGTCCTGGCCCTCGGCCCTCTCTGTGGATGTCTGTCACCATGGCGAAGTTTGAGACCGGCCGCACAAGCCCAGTGGTGCGCCAGATAGACAAGCAGTTCCTGGTGTGTAGTATCTGTCTGGATCACTACCACAACCCTAAAGTCCTGCCCTGCCTGCACACCTTCTGCGAAAGGTCTGTATTTGTTGCTAAATTATGTTTTATTAACAAAGTTCGGGAGGAACACGTTCAAATGATCTATCCAATCATCACGTCATTCAAACCAGCAATCAGTAATCAACACGTCGACCCAATCAGCATAAGTGGAGGCATATACACAGTCGACCCACCTATGTTCCTCGACATTTTTTTAGCATTCCTTCACCACCCCGTCTCCACACTCACCTGGTTATTTCCTAACCAGAAATACGATGGGGAGGAGATCCGGTAATGACGCATTTGAACTCATGTTTCCCACATGAGCACCACAGAACAAGGCCACAGCTCTGGCATGAGATAGGCTTGCTGTGATGGTCGGTGTTACACGGTGTACAGCCGCACACCGATTACATCACTTGCATTGTAGATTAATTGTAGATTTTTTTTTATAGTAATACAAATAATTTAGTTGAGTTTGAGAGCAGACACTACAATTAAAAACTGAACGCGTCTGCTCAATTCAGCTCGACTCGTGAGGCGAACGGATCAGCAGCAGGAGTCAGATCTCATTTATCACGTCACGTGAAGAGAGTAAGTGACAATACGAAATTTAAAGACGCCTATTTAAGCAAATATGTAATTGTACTGTTTTGAAATGTGACACCGGTGTTGTCACACGTTGATTAATCGGTGGGCAATTGTCCTCACTGTCACATCCCTAGCCTGAGGATATTAGAATAAGTGCTCACTCTTTTAATAACATGCTTAATGATTGAAGCATAGATCAGTTGTAAACGTTAGGATTGCATGAACTGTTTACTTACTGCTGACAACGCTCGGCATGGGTGCTCTGTCTCTTACAGAAATATTTTCTTCTGCATAGATGGCATGAGATGTGTGCAGTGAGACTATCTGTGTCTTTATTTGTGCTTTGTATCTGTGGGGTTGAATGTCAGTCGAGTGTTTCCACTGTGATTGTTCGTGTTGTGACTGAAATTTCAGCAACACTTGCCCTCCTAGCCTTCTTGCTCTCGCACTGTCCCGCAGGAGTACATCATTCATGAAATGTGAGATACACTGCATTCAAATGTTTGGGTTTGGTCAGATTTTTGTTTTGAATTGTTTTTTTAAAATGAATGTTTTGGGAAAAAATGTTCTTCTGATCACAGAGGCTGCATTTATTTGATCACATTTACAGTAAAATGCAAGTTTATGTACAAAAATACATGATGGAACTATTTCACATATTAACTGTTCTCTTTTGAATATATTTTGAAATGTAATTTATTCCTGTGATGCTAAGATGAAAATTCAGCATCATTAATTCAGTCTTCAGTGTCACATGAATCCTTCAGAAATCATTCTAATATGATGATTTGCTGCTCAACAAATATTTCTTCTTTTTTATATAGTTGTTAAAATAATTGTACTTTTAATATTTTTAGTTTTAGTTAGGTTCTTTGATTAAAAAGCAGCATTTCTTGGAATATAAATTTGTAAACGTATAAATTCTTTACTGACAGTTTAAAAGCTTCATTGATAAATAAAAGTATTAATTTATTTAAAAAAAATTAAAACCTTTTGAAATGTAGTGTATTTAATGGTTGTTGTTGGTATCTGTTTTTCAAAGATATGTTTACATTGAAGGTGACGTGTGTGTAATTATGATCATATACCTATTTAAAGGATAGTTCACATAAAAACGGAAATTCTATCATCATTTACTCACCCTCTGATCTTTGTATGTCTTACTTTCTTCAGTGGAACACAAAGGGAGTTATTTATAGCAAAATATATATTACTCCTTTCCATATAATGTGAACGGTGACCTAAATGTCAGTTGTTTCCTCACACACAGAGATCGTATGACTCTAGAATTGTAGTGCATAAGTCGTATGGATTACTTTTATGTTGGTTTTTAGTATTTGTCCTGGAGCTCAACAGTCCTAAGTTACATTGTTAGGAAAACAGCGATGTGAACATTCTTCAAAATATTTCCTTTTGTGTTCCACAGAAGAAATAAGGGCTTTGGAACAACATGTAAAAAATAGCGACTGATAATTGTGGCTGATTGATTTAGTTTAAGGTTGTTAATCGCATCTGTCCTTCTCTCGATCTCACAGGTGCCTACAGAACTACATTCCCTCTCAGTCTTTGACACTGTCCTGCCCGGTGTGCAGACAGACCTCCATCTTGCCTGAGAAAGGTGTGGCGGCACTACAGAACAACTTCTTCATCACAAACCTCATGGAGGTGCTGCAGAGAGACCCAGAATGTTCTCGGCCGGAGGCCTGTAGCGTGCTGGAGTCTGTCAGCGCAGCAGCCGCTGGGAAACCGCTCTCCTGTCCCAATCACGAGGGCAAAGTAAGCCTCTTACCATCTGATGATGAAACCACATTTGGCAATACTTGGTGGGAACATGAAGGAGAAACCATCAAAAACGAGGTTGTAGGGAAAATCGCAGGATAGGGAATTCCTTTACCACCTCTGATTTCTCTACATTAAAGCCAATTTTTCATTGGCAGAGGCTGCTGTGTCACTACCAGCTTCTTTCCTTTATGTGTCTTCAAAGTCATTATGCATGTGTGTTTACGCTGTTCAGGCCTGTTAGCATACATTAGCTCCCTTTGATAATCCATTAGTATGCTGAATGAAAGGGTTGCTCACTGGTGCCCCTGCAGGTGATGGAGTTTTACTGCGAGTCGTGTGAGACGGCCATGTGCCTGGACTGCACGGATGGGGAACACCGGGAGCATGTGACCGTTCCACTGCGGGATGTTCTAGAACAGCACAAAGCCGTGCTAAAGAACCAGCTGGATGCTATACGCAACAGGTACATATGCGGCACAGATACATTACTGTTATTACAATTATCAAAAAATTATGATAATTAAAAAAAATATATAATACTAAATAAGAATATATATATATATATATATATATATATATAATATATATATATTATATATATATATATATATATATATATATATTTATCATTACTATTATTATTATTATTATATATTTTAAATTATCATGTATTTGTTATTTAAATTATTTAAGTTATTACAATTACGAAAAAATAATATGATAATTTAAAAAAATACATGAATATAAAACTAAATATAAACTAATTATGCTTTCATAAACTGTTTTAAGTGATGATTGTGAATAATATTGCTGCCTGTTTTCCAAATTACTTGGCTTTTTCCATAATTTCTCTGATAAAATCTTTTTTTGTTGTTTTTTTGTTTGGTCAGGCTGCCCCAACTAACAGCGGCCATTGAGCTGGTGAATGAAATCTCTAAACAGCTGATCGAGAGGAAGAACGAAGCAGTCAATGAGATCAACGTGACATTTGAGGAGCTCGAGAAGGCATTGCACCAACGCCAGGCTGCGCTCATCACCGACCTGGAGAACATTTGTAGCACCAAGCAGAAGGTCAGAAATGTCCTGAATATGTTAAACAGGTTGTACTCCTATGTCTCTAACGCTCCTGTCTGCTGTGTTCTCTGCAGGTGCTTCAGGCACAGTTATCCTGTCTTCTGCAGGGAAAAGAGCACATCCAGAACAGCTGCAGTTTCACTGAGCAGGCTCTGAACCACGGCAGCGCCACCGAAGTCCTGCTGGTGCAAAAGCAGATGAGTGAGCGGGTGAGCGCCCTAGCCTGCCACGACTTCCCTGAACGGCCGCACGAGAACGCCCACTTGGACTGCCAGATAGAGACTGAGGGTTTGCGACGCTCCATCCAGAACCTGGGCGTCCTGCTGACGACGGGTGCCGTGGGACACACCAGTGTGGCAACGGGGGAAGGGCTCAGACATGCCCTGGTCGGTCAGCACGTGACTGCAACTGTTACCACTAAGGATAAGAACAGCGAGCTTGTGCGGACTGGTAATGCGGTCCTCAGAGGGGAGATAACGGGGCAGGACGGAGTCGGGCGGTGGAGGTGGAGGTCGTGGACAATAAAAACGGAACGTATGAGGTAGGGTACACGATTAAGAGTGAAGGGGAGTACTCGTTCGCTTTGATGCTTTATGGACAGCCCGTTCGGGGCAGCCCGTTCAGACTGCGGGCGATAAAGCCGTCAGATGTGCCCCAGTCTCCGGATGATGTGAAGAGGAGGGTTAAATCTCCCAGCGGGACAGGAGGACACATCAGGCAGAAAGCCGTACGGAGACCCTCCAGCATGTACAGCACTACCAAAAAGAAGGAAAACCCTATAGAGGATGAGCTGATTTACAGAGTGGGTAAGAAACACTGGATAAAAAGGTGTTTGTGTGCACAATAAGAAGTTAGACATTAAATTGTTGTTAAATATTATTTTGATTTTGTGAATTTCCTTTGTCCGACTCCTCAGGCTCTCGGGGGAGGGAGAAGGGAGAGTTCACTAATCTACAGGGCATCTCTGCTTCCACTAATGGGAGGGTCATTGTAGCAGACAGCAACAACCAGTGTATACAGGTTAGTCGATGTAAAGCAATATTATAAAAATCTTAGGGTTCAATTTGGTGGATATTAAAGTAATGAACCAATGTGTCTCAGTAATTTTACTTGCTATCAATACAGAGATATAGACATATTTTCATTGCATTCAGTGCTAAATGTTATCATTTGTTGGTTTTTATGAAGGTGTTTACTAATGATGGCCAGTTCAAAGCACGGTTTGGGGTCAGAGGTCGTTCCCCAGGACAACTGCAGAGGCCGACGGGAGTGGCAGTCGACACGAATGGAGACATTATAGTAGCAGATTATGATAACAGATGGATCAGCATCTTCTCCCCTGATGGGAAATTCAAGGTGATGTTTACATCATAATTTACAGTTTATATATACCGTATATATATATATATATTGAGTGTGTGTGTGTGTGTGTATATATACTGTGTATGCATGCACATACATACATACATGCATGCATATGTCTGTGGTTCCAGTATACCCTACGTTATGGGGACAAAATGTCTCCCACAATGATGTCAATATCTGAAATCCTTGATCTTGTGGGGACATTTTTTTTGGTCCCCATGAGGAAAATGGCTTATAAATCATACTGTGATCATAGGTGATGTTTTTTGGAAGTTTAAACATGCTTGACAGTTTTCTGTGATGGGTAGGTTCAGGGTTAGGGGATAGAAGAATATACAGTTTGTACAGTATAAAACTCATTATGTGTATGGAATGTCCCCATAAAACATTGTGTGTGTGTGTCACTGTCAGGAAAGTCTATACTGTTACAAAAATTTGTATTTAAAATAAATGCTGTTCTTTTTAACTTTCTGTTCATCAAAGCAGTGATGATTTATTTATTTATCACAGTTTCCAAAAAAGTTTTAAGCAGCATAACTCAAGCAGTACAAGTTCTTAAATATTGACATCAATTAAATTACAATAATTAAAATGTATACTTGAAACCATAATTTGTTTCTTGCTCACTCTGTAAATAGTGTTTTTTACTCAATGCCATGGTTGACTAATTTACATTAACATGTATTAATTTAGCAGTCACTTTTATCCAAATCAACTTACAAATGAGGAATACAAGAGTAAGCTAGAACAAGGAGAAATATTTGAAATGGTGAAAACAGAAAAATAATTTTTTTTAAGTCAGCAGGATGCAGTTCAAGTCATCATGAAATCAGATTTCCCCTATTTACTTTGTTAGCGCACATTACTAGTCTTGTGGTGAACAATTAATCTAAGTAAGTTAATACAAAGAAAAAAATAGTTTGTCGTGGTAATCTTTAATCAAAATCTGAAAATTTGTTTCCGCTCTGGAGTGGCGTTCCTTTTCTGATGATGTCAGTTTGATGGCTTGGGTTGAATATCCTTTACCACTCCCCTCCAACTGTCAGTCTGTTATGAGTGAGGGATGGAGAGGAGGTGCGCTAAAGTAAAACCCCGCCCCCTATTCAATATTCCGTTTCATTTGGAAATGAGTCACAACACTGAAGTAAAGTCGGTGGCAACTTCCGTTTTACTGGGACTTTGATTGTTCATGGAAGAGACAAGGATTCGGCCACTCATTAAACGGCTCTTAGGAATACGTAATTCTAAGGTCCTCTAAACAACCCTCTCTTTATGTCTGTGCCCCATGCAGAATAAGATCGGTGCTGGTCGTCTGATGGGACCCAAAGGAGTGGCTGTGGACCGAAACGGTCATATCATCGCAGTGGATAATAAAGCTTGCTGTGTGTTCATCTTTCAGTCTAATGGCAAACTAGTGACCAAGTTTGGAGCCAGAGGCATTTCAGACAGACAGTTCGCAGGTACAGTGATTGAACACAGCCTAAACACTATATTATAATGCTAATAAACCCAACGTTGAATAATGTAATGTGGTTTGTGGTGGTTAACCTGAGCACTAAAGAGTTGCAGAAGTGTTGTTGGCACCCACTGTTGTGTGCTGTGACTGCTTGTCCTCTAACATCTTCCTAATACTTCATTTGTCCAGCTCAGGAACTCTTCTTGTGACAAAAATGTTGCAATTCATGAACAAACTTTAAAGAAACAAGAGCTAAATGGTGTTTCACTCCAAAATCAACAACTAAGAACCATTCTGGGAAGACAAACGCCGCAAAAGGCTGGTGTTTTTTGTACAGAAATGGCCAGATTTACACAGGCTTCAGTTCCAGTGTCTAAAAGGATGTAAACCTGTATATTTTCCCTGCCTCAGTTCTGTTCCCGTTTCACTTTAGCATTAGCCATATTTTCAGTTGCATTATCTGTCTGTATGATAAATAATGAAGGCCAATGCATGCATATATGAATGAGCCTATATGCTTTCTATGATACTGATAGATACACATATTAGTCATGCTTTTTGTAGCTTGTCCAACACTCTCTTCCTGCTGCTTATTTTACTATTTAAATACATCAGTCCCTTTTCCTAACCCTTTTAAGCAAGTGCATGTGGCTTGCGGACTGGTTTGGGATGTGCATCTCTAGACAGTCTTCCATTGTTCTTTTGGTCTGCTTCATGTTTGCTCCAGCACTCAAGGATGATTTTCATCCTTGCACCATTTGAAATGTTTTTGAAGTAGTTTTTGCGCTTTTTTTGTCTCAATCCCTTCTGCCCTGTCATTTATTTGTCTCTGCTTACCCTTGTTTGTGTTTTTCCCATTCCTTTTTAGAAAAAAGTGGTGTAAAGTTTGCACTGGAGCAAAAGTTTAGTAAATCTGGCCCTGGGTTCAGTAAGTATTGAGTGAATTCTCATCCCAGAATGTGGTGATTTATCTTATTGAGATTTAGTTTCATTCTAGAACTGGATTCAAATGATTTAGTGATTTGTCTTTCTAATCAAATGTTGGTAAAAATCAAATTGTTCAATGAGGATGAAGGCTTCCAGAAAGGGTTTGAAATTAACACCTGCCAAATGCGGGTAAAAATCAACTGTGGCGGCAACGCTGTCAAATCACTTGCCAATTTTGCGGATTACTTATATTTACTCACTTTCCTGGGGAAGTTTGTGTACAAAATACTCAACTCGTGACTCATCATGATATATTAAATACAGCATATTGAGCATAATCTGCGCATATCTGGCTTCCTTGAACATGCCGTCACTACGTAACAAATAATGGTGCGTGCTTGTTCATTTGCACTGAAGCAATAGCGAAGATTAAAAAGCATTTGGTTAACAGAAAAGACATTGTTATTCTCCAACATCCTACAATTTTAGCAGAACCTGGCTTATCCTGAGACCACAGGTTTGTTTTGTTATTCATTTATTTTGGCTAGTAGAAGTTCTAAATGACTGGAGACTTAGTAGCCAAATTGGCTGGCGAGTGAAAGTTAATTTCAAACCCTGCTTCCATACACATTAAACCACGAGATCCATCAAATCAGCTAGGAGATCTTGATCACATGACATCCCTGCTCTCCTCTCCGCTCTCTTTCTGTGTCTTTATCACGTCTGAATCTTTCTTCTCCCCCATTTTTCTCTGTTTACTCTCATGCAGGCCCACACTTTGTTGCTGTCAACAACAAGAATGAAATTGTGGTGACAGACTTTCATAACCACTCCGTCAAGGTGAGTGTATCTCACGGTCGTTCTTACAATTTTCACCTGGTGGACTAGTGGTGTAGATGTACACCTAAACAACATGGCCTAGTGGTGTAGATGTAATCTCACACAAATGCAGTAGTTATCAGGTGGTAATTTCATGGTAAATATGCAATATTAGCAGTCAGTAATGATTCATTTATTTCACAAGTTTCGATAACACTTTAGCTGGGGTCCCATTCTGGCTATTAACTAGTTCCTTATTAACATGCATATTACTAGGATATTTGCTGTTTATTAGTACTTATAAAGCACATTAGGATAAAGGATTGTAGGCTGCTGTATCACGTGCCGTTTGAACTCGCGCGCTACAGCGATCTGTCACATTTCTATATATTGACAGAATCTGACAGTTGTGGATTTGTACCAGTGTCGTCTTTGTCCGTGATTTTTCTATGCATGAGAAAATGGATGTGTGGCGTGAGAGCGTGTGATAAGGGTCAATTGCATGAGTCTCACGCTCAATGCGTGAGAGTTGGCAGCCCTGTAATGGGGTTTACAGAGGTAAAACAAAATATGTATTTGTCATGTGATTTCAAAATGGCTGCCCCCATGAGGTAACCTGTTCCATTAAAAATATATATATATATTATTAGACTACTGACATGACTAGGATTTTAAATATATTTTCAAAGGATTATTCATTTCATATGTGTAAAACTTAAATGATGGGAGAAATTACACAATGCATCTTTTATTGTAAAACATTGTATTTTAATTAATATGGGTGATTCAAATGTGTATTTCCTCAGGTCTACAGTGCAGATGGGGAGTTTCTGTTTAAATTTGGGTCCCATGGAGAGGGAAACGGCCAGTTTAATGCGCCCACAGGGGTCGCTGTTGATGTTAACGGCAACATCATCGTAGCAGACTGGGGCAACAGCAGAATACAGGTACTGAATCCTCGAAACATCCACTTCCTCTTTACAAAATCTCTAAGAAAAAAGTCTTTCAGTAGCACTTTTTTGAAGACGACAATCTCTAAAAAATTTTTTGTTTTTTTCTCTCAGGTGTTTGACAGCTCAGGCTCATTTCTCTCCTACATCAACACAACTGCTGACCCATTGTATGGGCCGCAGGGTCTCGCTTTAACCTCCGACGGCCATGTTGTGGTGGCCGATTCTGGTAACCACTGCTTCAAAGTCTACCGGTACCTGCAGTAACCCCTCAGGCACTGCCACGGGGTGACACAAACTCTCCTTCGGTTCATCACAGTTTGCATAGTCATATCAGCGTAATCCTCAGCCAAACCAGAAAGGAAGAATCGAAGGAACAAAAAGCACTTTTCTTTACTCTTCTACTGATTTTCATATTCCAAAACAAAGAACTACTTCTGTACTAAACCAGGAATGTTAATTGTAAATAACAGAAACCATATCAATAAGCACAGATTCTTATATTATACATTTTGTTAACCGCGTCTTAAACCCTTGCCGAAAAGATTCCTCTCCCGTCTCAGTGATTGACCTTTCCATGACTGCAACAGTTCTGTTACATTCTGCATTTGTAAATATACAAATTTATGTACATATGAACATATTTGGTGTATTTAACATGTAAATGACACTGGCTTCTTGTATCGACAGCATTTACCACTGGGATTTCCCTATACCCAAGCTATTCAGTGAGCGCTTTCAGCCAACTGTGTGTTTAAATCATTCAGACTGAACATCTGAGCTGATTATCCCTCACAGATATCAACAGGACAGGAAGTGATGCGCATCCCTGCTGTTCTCTCTCTCTCTCTCTCTCTCCTCTCTCTCCTCTTTCCCTCTCTCTCTCTCTCTCTAAATAATCAAACCAATTAAACGAAAGGAGCTAAAAAAGGACATATTTTTTCCATTCCAAATTATTTATTTTTCTAAAGCACAAGGCTACTTTACGTGTTGAAAAATCCAACAAGCAGATAGAAATATAATCAAACCCAAGTATTTCAAGTATAGACCTGTTGCCTGTTTTTTAATGTTCTATAAAGATGATCAGCTGTATGAAATTATATCTCTTCTCTGTAAATAATCATGCAGACGCCAGATGTTCGTTCACAGTGTAGCAACCAAATGTTGTCTTAGTCAGTATTAGTTTGTTCATTTTTCCATTTATTTAATGTTTTGTACACTTTTCCTAGATAATTTGTTTTGAGATTGTCCTTCCTCACCAGCGAATGATTTCAAAATCACCTCCCTTTAATTTTTTGGATATTTCCTTTGTGTCTTTGAAGGGTTATGTGACACCATGTCTCCTTAATAGGCTACTTGCTCTATGTGATACTGTAAGGTTAATGAACGGTGGCTCACAGCTGAAACGGTGAACGTATATCTTATATCTGTGCAAATAATGTTTTTGCATGTTAATGATTTTACCAGCAGTCTGAATATGGTTTCTGCAGCAGAGATACTTGTAATGAGTTGATATTGCCAGGCTGGAAATAAAAAATACTGTAATAGCCAAAAACAATTCTATAATGTATATTCATTTATAATATACCGTATACAAATTGAAAGTTGATATAATAGCTGCTTCCCAGACAGCAACCACCATGGATTCCACAGATATAGCCTACAGGATCTAGATATGTTGCTGTCTGGGTTCCATCGTGATGGGGGTGTTTTGGAGAACCGTCATCAGTAAAGGCCTGTTCACACTAGGAACTCTTAAAATTGCTCTAAAGGTGCAGTTACTTTTACTATTGTTCTGGGAATTTTTGTTGGTGAAATCCGAGAAGGGGTCTAAAATCCAGTCATTTCAATAGAATCCCACGCGATCGGGAACTTTGCGAGATCATGCAGATTTCAGAACGGCTTTAAATTGGTCACACATTTCAGTTTTTAAAGTGTGAGCTGTGCTTCATACATTGCTAAAATATTGACAATAAACATTGGGCCTTTTTGTGCCTGCAAAATGTCTCTAATATGAACAGCAGAATCAGAATAATGAAGTCCACATCGCAGAGGAACAATATCGTTGAAATGATTTCCCTTCCGCTGATAATTCGCCATTAAACAAAATATATTTTCTTTCTTATTGTGGAGTATAATCCGAGTGAAACGGCTTCTCGGACAACAAAAATTAGGGCGGGACTTGATTTTGTGCATTTTGGAATTAATAGGATGATTGTGGTTTCCAATTGCTGTGATCTCATGTGAGTGACAGGTTGTCCCACCCTCAGAAATTTTTTGGTTAAAAATTACAGTGGCACATTGATAAAAAATGTTTGATGTGCACAGATAAATCATAAATACTGCAATATATAAAACAAAAATAAAGATAATTTGAATTGTCAATTTCATGGTGACTTTCATGTTGACAACAGTAGCGATCTTAGAATCAAGTACATTATAGTCCTTTGGCATAAATGCTTTTTTTTACCTTGGTATGGATTGACCTTAAAGGAGTAGTTCACTTTTTAAAAACTTTTGCTGATCATTTAATCACCCCCATGTCATCCAAGATGTCCATGTCTTTCTTTCTTCAGTCGAAAAGAAATTAAGGTTTTTGATGAAAACATTCCAGGATTTTTCTCCTTATAATGGACTTCATTGGGAGCCAAACGGTTCAAGGTCCAAAAGACAGTTTCAGTGCAGCTTCAAAGGGCTTTAAACGCCTCCAGACGATGAATAAGGGTCTTATCTAGTGAAACGATCGCTCATTTATAAAATAAATAAAGTTTAAGTTTTTTAAGCACAGATGCTCGCCTTGCTCTGTTCTGTGATGAGCGTTCGTGACTGTCCTGTTCGAACTCGTTCATCAAAATTAACAAATCTTTTTTCGAGTCATGACTCGAAGGGTCCTAGATAAAACCCTTATACATCGTCTGGAGTCGTTTAAAGCCCTTTGAAGCTGCACTGAAACTGTCTTTTGAACCTTGAACCGTTTGGCTCCCAATGAAGTCCATTGTATGGAGAAAATCCTGGAATGTTTTCATTAAAAACCTTAATTTCTTTTCGACTAAAGAAAGAAATACATGGACATCTTGGATGACATGGGGGTGAGTAAATTATCAGCAAAAGTTTTTTTAAAAGTGAACAATCCTTTAACACTGCATGATAAAGTGCTTGGACAGATGATTTAATAAATGTTTTTAAAAAAATACAAAATCTTGTACAGCAAAGAATCAACCGTATATACATTTCACTGGGCAATAATGGAATTTAGAATAACTCACTTAAATCATATTTTGTCTTTTTTTTAAACTAATCAAAATGATTCACTTTTTAAGAATATTAAATATGGATATAAAATGGAGCTTCCTGGTTCTAAAATATGTAATGCTAAAATGAAAAAAATTGTTGTAATATTTTATTTTTTAGATGACTAGAGAAAAACATTTAACATTGCAGTTGTTTTAAATCTCACAAAAGTAAAATGTACTCATGGTGCCATCAAGCAGTTATGCTCAAACGTGAAATAACAGTTCTCTCACATCAGCAATTAAAAGAAATCCAAATTAAAAATATATATATACACTTAACATACAGAGTCAATGATTTCAAGTTGAACTCATTTCTTATGAGGAAATAGACAGTGATTATTAATGTACTAAATGTTAAAAGAAACTTAGATCCTAGCTTTTATCATGGAGTGTTGTGAGAGCATGTTGTACGAAACATCTTGAGATCAAGAAATGACCTTTTCCAGTGTTTTCTTGATCCTTTGTCAGCTCAAAAGACATTTTGAACAAATGACTGCTGCGGTTCTAGTATATAAACTAGTTCAGTAAATATCAACAAGAACAACAAACCATCTGAGCTCAATAAAAAGGTGCTGAAATGTCCCCTTGTGCTCATTTCAGTACTAAAGCAAACCTTCTCAGCATCTCTTCACCATCAGCCCACAAGACAGATTTGACTACTGCTAAACAAATATAACAGATTAAAATTCATATAATGGATTTGAAAGGTACATGACGTAATGGCACACAGCTTCAGGATAAACTCATTTACATAATTAAATGAACAAAAGGACGCTCCTTGCAGCATATCTGTCGAAAACTCACAAACTCAAAGTTGCATAGCACCTATTGCAGTCTGAGCTGTTACGATATGTTCGGACACAGAGCCTTTATGTAACACGGTTATTTGTCTGACAAATACATTCCTTAAAAACAAAACTGCAACAAAAGAATATGTAAACATTTAAAATAAATGTAAAATAGAGAAAAAAATAAAATGCATGGTGATTAAAAAAAATCTTATTTTCCCCCCCAAATCATTTAACAAATTGAAATGTTGAAACCAAGCATTAATACATTTTTTGCCTGATTTAGTCCTTATTTTCACCTCTACACTGATGTACAAAAGACAACACTGAGGTCTAAGACAAGACGACACAGAGCAGCTAAAGACGACATTTGCGTAAAAACCTGCAATGCCTCTCTACCTGAATTTCAGTGGGGCTACATCATAATTCAAGAGCAAGAAAAACTCATCTCACTCCTTCAGATTATGTTGTATCAAAGCTCTATGCAGCTAATTCATTCAGATCAACTGAATCCAAAGACACAACAGAGCTTAAAAACAAACTTCCTTCTTTCTTCCAGAAGGAAATGTCCTGAAATGTTTACTTCAATGCAACAACACGAGCATTTATCGTTGTTTTATTTTATTTCTTGCGAACCGCTTCGTTTTCAGTAGAAATGACATATTTGTAGTCGGCTACCCGGGTCGTTTTTCCCTGGGCTGAAGAAGGGTGAGACGGGCTCGTCAAAGTATGTGACAAAGTTATAGATGCGTTTCATAGTGACGGCGTCGAAGAAAGTAACGTGGCCACGGTCGTAATCCAAGAAGACGCCGACACGAGGAGAGTTCCATAGTCCGCCACGGGCACGCGCGAGTCTTCCTCGTTGGCGTACAGTCGGTCTTGGAGACACAGGCTCCAGTAGCCAGCGGAGGGCGAAAGGTTTACAAAACCTTTGCGGTTGCTGTACTCTGTGGTGACGCCCAGATACCAGACCCCCTTGTCTCGCACATCCACCTCCCAGTAGTGCTGGCCGCTGGAATACTGGGCGGTGGCGAGCACGCCGAAAAAACGAGTGAAGCGTTGCGGCATGTCGGGCTCCTGGGAGCGTACGCGGCCCTCCTCCACCTTGGTGTCAAAGTCGCTGATGGTCAACGAGGGGTGAGCGGTGTCTAAATCTAGAGTCAAATTCTGAGGCACTGGAAAACAGGGAATATCTGGTTAGCCGTTTCATCATGTTAACTTAACACTCGCAACAAATCACATGACTTGGCACCACATATCTCACATGGCAAAATTTTGTGGCAAACAAAAGGTTCATTGTCTATTGATAATAGTGTTGCAATGCATGAAGCACCGTTCACACAGACGCCATTTTCAAACCAAGCAGCTTTCTGTTGGTCAACGCGGTGATTTTGCATGTGTGGGGAAATGACTAGATTTCACCCATGAAAATTTGCCAATGGTAAATGTGGCGGCAACAAAAGCACTCACTTGTGTGTAACACGTGCATCATCTTCTTCCACATGATGAGCTGAAAGGGGCCTGTGAACTCGGAGAAATCTGGAGGAGAGTTAGAGGCCTGGACGCCGAGGTTGATGTGGCAGGGGCTATGAGGGGGGAAAAAACACATTATGAGAGATAAAACCCTAAAATACATTGATTTTTAGCAGGGCAGATTTAGTTAACAGGTTAAAGAATTAACAGATTTACATACCTTAAATATGAATTACTGATACTCTGGAGGGGGGAAAAAAGTTGAATGTTAATAATGTCACACAGTGAGAATGGAAGAGCCGCAATTTGCACAATATAATGACATAGCGAGATATACTGTCATAATTGTTTTATAAAAAGTCAAAATGAGAAGTAGTCACAATTAAGGGCTGTTTAAACCAAGGACGATACTTGAAATAATAACTATAGCTAGCTATAAAAGCTTATAACAATGACAATTTTATGAGAATAGAGACTCCACAGCTAAAATGACAATGATAGAGGAACAATATTGTAGGAATCATCTCCAGAAATGTTTTTTTTCCAGCTGATGAATGTCAAATTTTGTTTGCAGCCAATCACAATCCACCTGACTTTAAAGAGCTTGAGCATTTAAAGGAATAGTTCACTTATAAATTTAAATTCTGTCATCATTTACTCACCTTTAAGTCGTTTCAAACCGTATGAATTTCTTTCTTCTGCTGAACACAAAGGAAGATATTTTGAAGAATGTTGGTAACCAAACAGTTGATGGACCCCACTGACTTCCATAGTAGGAAAAAAAATTGGTCCATCAACTGTTTGGTTACTGACATTCTTCAAAAATATCTTCCTTTGTGTTCAGCAGAAGAAATTCATACAGGCTGTGAACTAATCCCCCAAAGTAGCATACAACACAACTGTTGGATGATATTTTTTGGATGCTAATATATAGCTAATATAATTATAATTCTTGGTGTGAACTGGCCTTTTCGATGAATAAAGTTGTAATTGTAACAGATAAGAATTCACAATTGTCTTGTTTTTTTACTCTGAGGCATAAATGGGCTTCATAACAAATGTGCGTGTGTGATTAGGAAAATTTGTGTTTATAATATATCAGCTGTTGAATTTCTTCACCTCAAAGTTAGCGCTGTCACTCAGGTGATTTTGAATTTCAGTGATGGCTTTGTCCACTTTGGCTGCCTCGCTCTCCACGCGCTTCAGGTTGGCATCGATCAGCCCGATAGTGGCCACCGCTTCGGCCTCCAACCTTTCCAACAGATCATCCTTCTCATCCAACAAAAACTGAACCAGGGCGCCGACATCTTCCTCGATCTTCTCCTTCAAGGCTTGTTTTTTAAGCTGTTGAGACAAATGTTTAAGATTCGACATAAGGGCCTCAACATGGATCATAAATCCTCAGCAGGTTATATAACCAACATTTTCAAGTCATTTTATGTACACAAAGTCAGCGTGGGAACAATCGGGCTTTATACCTTGACATCAGATCTGGCTTGCTCGTCTGTGCTCTTTACTCTAGTACACATGGATTTCTGCCAGTTCAGCTTGATGAGTCTTAGCTTGAGCTCACTCTGCATATTAAATAAGAGAGAAAACTTTAAACTTGTAGTGTTACAGCACAGATTATTATGCAAAGTACAATCAGTAATGGAAGAAATATTTCTGGGAAGGATGTTGTGGTACATATATGGACCTTATTATTACTGTATCAGCAAAGATACAAAATAGTTAAACGCAGAGGTCAACAGTTCCCATAATGAAACTGGACACGAGACTTTGAGGGAGTTTAGCATTGCAGACTTTATTAAAATCTATGAATGTTTTTGTGTAGAGCTTCTCTCGCCTGCTGCTTTGCATTACCATCAAATATTTGAACATGTTTAGCCTTGGTCTGTGAACAAGGAGTATCACAAAGTATCCAAAGGAACAGATAATCACATACATGTGTGAAATACATCACACTTTCCTTGTGGAAGTTTCCAGAAAAGTGTAAGAAATTAACTTCTTGCCCATCAGCCACAGTTGCTGAAGAAAGCACAATTTTATCAGCCATTTGATTTTTTTTTTAACCATCCATTTTGATTTTACAAATATATTCAAAATTCTAATATATAATCTAATAATATAAAAATAACAGTTACACTTAACTTCCCATTAAATTTGTTGGAACCTAATTTAGGTTAACAACAACATTACGTAACCATAATATTTGGAATTATACAACTATAGTTAAAAATAAAAGTAGTACATTTTAACAATATAATATTTTAATACACTGGCCAGTCAAAAGAAAAAAAATAGTCGCTGTTTGGATTTAAACAGGCAAAAGTCTATGATTGGATCATTATTGCAGCAATTATTGTTCTACATGTTATATATTGGCAACAGTCTTCTAACCTGATGATGAAGTTGTAGATGTTCCATATTGTAGGAAACAATCATGATCAAGATCAAGATCATCAGGCTCAAATTGTGAAAGAATCATTTTCACACATGAATTGGCACCTATGACCCAAGACCTTAAATTCATTATAAGTCATTGGGGATGTCCTGTAGTAGTAGACCAGAAATTTGACCAAAAATTGATGTGATGTTACTTCCATCAAGAGGTGCATCAATGTTTGGTCAAGATCTTGTATTGACAATGCAATAGTCAAGCACTCTGTACTTGTCTACTCCAGCACATCCCAAAGACTTTCAATGAATTTAAGGTCTGGACTCAGAGGTGTAAAAAAGATTCTTCATGCTCCCTTCCAAACATTATTTCATAATTTGAGCAGGATGAATCTTGGCTTTGTCATCCTGGAATATGGCCATGATGTGACTTCCTACATGGCTGTTTAAGAAATGAAAATTAGGGTTAGAAGAACTGTTGCCAAACATATAACATGCTATAAACATAATTAATTACTGCAATATTGATCTAGTCATAGACTCTTAAAGATTTGCACATTTAAATCCAAACATACATCACTTAATATATTTTAACAATAGATTATTGTTTTTTTTTTTTACATTTATCAAAAAAAAATATAATAATATAAAGTGCTCTACATTCACAATGCACCTCAAAGTGAAATGAAAAAAGAAAATTAACAAAGAAAAGATTAAAGGGATAGGTCTCATCCTATTCCGAACAACAATCGTTTTAACAATTGTCTCAACTTCTGAAAACAATTGTAAGACTGCAAACAATGCCTATGTGTTACTTCAAGACATTGAAAGGCTGTCTGTTAAATAAAAACACTTCAACACTTAAATAAATCCCACATGCTCATCCAGCACTACGGTGACAGATAGTACTCCTTGTTCTATCTCCAAGGTTAGCCAAGAAACAACATAAACGGTTTCTAGTGCCAAGTCAGACATTTCGACTAAGATAACAGGAAGTAGGACAAGAAGAGAGGAACAATAGACAACGCAAAAGAGTGATGGATAATAATACAAAACCAACAAACTCTAAGGAAAAAAGGAATCTAGAACAAACCTTCATGTCTTCAACAACCTCGGGTACAGGAGCAACATCATGGTGTCTAGAAAAAGAATACGATAACAATTATGTGATGTTTCTTTAAGACCATTTTAATGTAAAATGTTACAACAAAGAGCATTGGTCCTCTCAGTGGTCAATGCATCATAACCGATTGAGTTGCCAAAATTCTACAGCACAGTCTGGCCATCAATTCAGTGTCTAATGTTAGGTCGAGTCTGTGCTTGAATGTGGGGTCCACAGAGAGCCTCACCTGTGCGCCCTGGATTCCCGACACACCACGCAGATGGGCTTTCTGTCCGTGTGGCAGTACAGTTTCAGTTCCTCGTGGTGTCGCTCACATTTCCCGTCCATTTTCACGGGTTTTGCGGGTGCAGAGGGCCTACACGTCTTCAGATAGTCGAAGTCGCTCAGTTTATCCACCAAGTTTTTTACCAGGTAGTTCTTGGTGAAACTCATTTTTGCGAACACCTGCAAAAAAGGACACCGTTTCATGTAGCAACGTTACGACGCAGAAAAGTATTGGTGCTGCACTGAGAAAACGCTCGAGCGGCGATTTGTATCTTGTGATTCAATAAACGTGGTCGGAATAATCACGTCTAATATTAACAATAAAGTAAAGTACGGTTATTATTTAGACTGTCGGTTTGAGCCACTCTGCATGATTAAGACGCAAATGTATATTATAAACCCGTTATCTGCATTACATTTTAAGCAGCTGTAGCTAAGCAACCCAGGATGTAGCAACGTTTATCAAAACAAACCACGCACCATCCTGCACTCCGGACACTGGTAACCAACATCATCGCCTCCATTTTCCTCCCAGTGCATCAAAATGCACATGCGGCAGAAATTGTGGCCGCATTTTAAAATGACAGGGTCGTCGAAGTAATCGAGGCAAATAGAACAGACTAATTCCTTCTGAAGCTCTACCCTCGAATCTCCGGCAGTGGCCATGTTTCCCCAAGCAACAGTGTAACTGTTTTCAGGGCTAGAAGCGAATCTAGACGGAAGAGAGAGAGCCCATTCTGGACTCACTTCCTGGTCCCCTCACGTGGGGTCCAGTGGCAAATTCTGATTGGTTACGTTATCTAGCCTTTCGAAGAGCTCGTATCAAAGAACCGTTTTTTTGTCACCAGTTAATAAATTACGGCATTAATATTCAGAAATACATAAAAATATAATAATAAGCCTTTACAAAATAAAAAGCTGTAACGTTACTTTTAAAAAAAAATTCCTTATCAAACTTGCTGTAGAAATAGGTCTGATGTGTTCAGCTATCATTGACTGTCATTGTCAAGTCATTCATTTGTATATTTATTATACATATTGTTTTCAATAAAAAAAGACACAAGTACACCATTAAAAGTCATATGAGCACATCTAATATGATTTTATCTAACGAAGTAGCTCGTAACTGGGATCCCAGTTGAGTGTGGTGCTGCCATGACCCAATTTACACTTACATCTGGATATTTCATTTTGTTAAAGCAATTTCAATTTCTTTCTTCCGTTGAACACAAATGAAGATATTTTGAAGAATGTTGGTAATCAAACAGTTTCATGGTCCACAGTAGGATAAAAATACAATAAGAGCCGATGGCTACACTGTCAACTGTCTGGTTACCAAAATTCTTTCAAATATCTAGTTTTGTGTTCAGCAGAACAAGGAAACTTGGAACAACATGAGTCGAGTAAATTACGACAGAATTTGACATTTTGTATGAAACATTGACTTTTCAAGTTGTAAGACTTAGTTTATTTTGTGCTTCAAGGCCCAGTACATAAAAATGCTTTTAGCATTGGAAATATTTAGCTGTGAACCATGTACAAAAACACAATATCTCACCATAAATACCATTTCAAACATAAAGAATATTTCATTGTGCCCAAAATGTCATGTTCATGTCTGTTAATCAGCCTCACAATCCTCTGTGAAAATGGAAACAATCCACCGATTTTATTGCATAGCACATTTCTTTTTAAATATTATCAGCCTGATGAGGAATATATTTGTCAGGGGGTGAAATGAATTTGAAAATATGATGCTGGTTTTTCATAGATCAGTTCTAGATTAATACACATGTGGATATGTTTTTTAAATGCATACACAAACGCTTGAAGTGTCAGAGAAGACAACAACAATGTGATAGTTGATACAAAAGTGGACCTGGTTTGGAAAAAAAAAAAAAAACAACTGCAAGAGATTTGACTGCAAAACACAGAGAAACACAAATGTGGAAATCTGAGGGAGTGTCACAGTTTTCCCCTTATTTTAAAACAACACTCAATGAGATAAGACGGCAATATTTAATGCATGCGGCTCTCATGAATACTAACGCTTAAATTATGTAACAAACAAATAATAAAAACAGCAGCAACAAGATGAAATTTGACAACATCTGACAGACTGAATGTAAACTTTGACAACAACTATTTGACAGTTTGATATGAAATGCATATTCAGCATTTCTCCATTGAGAGCTTGGCACTTGCTGTTAAAAACCAGCATATATGTAAAACACACTGAGCAGTTGAGAAAATAAGTCATATTCTCCAAAGACATCACATATCCCAAAATACAGTAGCCAATGCTGTAATACAAGTAAATATTTAATACTTGAGATAAAGGTGAAATACACAATATCAGTGTTAGTGTTGTGATCATTCATTTGAGTGGACCATTCCATTTCATTAAAGTAACACCAAGTAAATTTTCCTCTTCGGTCGCCCTACTGGTTGGAAACGAAATTGTCCATTGCCGCTGTCGTAAATAATTTAGCCTACCGTCGCACGCACGCTCGCTGTTTATCCAGCACCGGCTTTAGAATGAATGATGTCCACAGACAAGGTAGAATATGTTACATGATTTCATGAAAGGATGATGTATTGGGACATCAGAAACAAAGTCATTAACGAAATAATGACTATTGTAGCGCTTTACGTAAAGCAGTCGAATTTTGTAGTTCTTTTTTGTGCATGGGTTACTACCCGAAACCCGAAGTTACATAGTGCCAGTAAAAGTGATACAGACCACGTCAGGCTATGGCAGACGAGTCATTTAACTTATTATAAGTCGATGTACCATCACAAGGGTCTTGGAAATATATTATGAAGGTTGAAAAACTACTTAGTGTTACTTTAACAAGGATTCTCAGAACATGTATTTTTCCTTTCAGAAACGTATTTTTTTGTAAATGCCTCTTTATTATCAATACAGTGGTATAGTAAAGTGAGGGGTTCTCAGAGGGAGTTTCTTTCAAATGTAGACTTTTTTGATGAACTTTGATGAACTTTCATAAACTTTGAATAATCACTGTGTACGAGCTATAGAAATACACAAAATATTGTATTAGTAACGAATTATAGGTTGGATAGTAGTGTTGTTTTTGGCGGCCTGTTTTAATTTTAGTTTTAGTCTAGTCTTTGTGTCAAGCTGTCATTTTAGTTTTTATTAGTTTTAGTCACGTTCATACTCTTTTTAGTCTAGTCTAGTTTTAGTCGACGAAAACTGATGACATTTTAGTCTAGTTTTAGTCGACGATAACTGATGACATTTTAGTCTAGTTTTAGTCGACGAAAGACATAGTCTAGTTTTAGTCAATGAAAATTGTATTTTAGTCTCTTTTTAGTAATGCAATTCTATTTAACCCAGTCAATATGTATACCTAGTAGTAGACGAAACCAACATTTTCTTTTAGCCAAACCCACTAAAAAAAATCTTATCTTATTATTGTTAGTCTATCTTATTATATTATTGTTACCTTATAGACTCAAGAATGCTATTCCAGACACAGAAGACGCTCTGATATGAATTTAGAACATATTTATTTTACCAACCAAACATGTTGCCTACACACGATGACATTAAAGTTTTTCCAAATGTCATTTCTTCTTTTTCTCCCAAAGACGAATCCCTTTCTCTGTGTCAGACTTAACTGCGTTTGTTGTCGTTTATGCTAACGCCTGTTTCACACATAGCCTACTCCGTTTGCGGTGTGTATTTTTTCCCGCACCCATGTTAGGTTAGAGCGCTCACACCGCACGCGGGAGCGGTGCGTGCATAACAGCAGAGCAGAGATCTACACAGTAGCCTACCTCAACAACGCGACATAACGGATGTAGGCTAGAAATATTGATTTGAAATAAAAAATAGAGAATAAATGTTGTGGTATTACAGCCGTAGATCAGCTGCGCACTGCAAACGCAGCACATGTGAAAACACAATAGCACGAGCTGCTCCTGCATACACACCGCACCGCATACGCACTACACACGGAGTATGTGTGAAACAGCCGTAACTCACACAGCTGCATCTTCTAAATAATGCCGCGAATGGGGCTTGAGGATGTGATGTCGCCTGCGTCTGCGCAGTGCGATCTGATGCAGCCCCTGAAGTGAAACACAGGAAACCGAAATGCTGCATACCGGTAATAACGCAAGTAAACGAGACGAAATAACGTTAAATAACATTTCGTCTCGTTTTGGTCAACGAAAATGAAGAGACATTTTAGCATAGTTTTTATTTTGTAAACCACATTTAGTCTCGTTTTTATTCGTCAACGATATTACATTATACATTTAATTATAGTCATCGTCACATGACCAGCATTTACGTTGCGTCTCGTCTCGTTTTCGTCACGTGAAAAAGGTTCGTTGACGACGATATTTCGTCATAATTTTCGTTGACGAAAGCAACACTATTGGATAGAAAGGGTAATAAAGATAATTTCTTTCTTTCCTTCTTTCATGAAAAAGAAAACAAACCCCCAGTTTTATTGGAGGTCTTTTTTTATTATTGATTTAAAACAGTTAAAAAAAAATTATTTTGGAATTTAATGGAAATAAAATGGAACCAAATGAGCTCCCGTTTCTGTTAATACATTAAATTAAATTATTTATTTATTTTATTTTTAATTGATTTTAAATTGATTTATTTGAATTGGTTATAATGTCAATTTTTTTTACCACACGTCACTTGGCACACCTTAACAATTAATTGCTGGACGAGCAAAATTCAGAATCAAAACATACAATGTCACTTGGCCATGGTATGAGGAGTGTATGGTGATTTCTTTGGGTTGGTGATGAACTGGGTCGTGAGATCTCTGTAAGATAAAACCTGTGAGAGGCACTTGTTTAAAACAAAGAAAACAAAACAAACTGATCCGATGAATGACTAAGGAGAACAGCACAGTCTCCAGGTAGTCCATTAGTCCTTCAGACCTCCGAGCTGTCTCCATTATCAAGGCTGCATCGAACTATAACAGGCTGCAGGCTGGACGAGACACTTAGGGCCTTTTTTGCAGGTGTCCGCCTTGAGCGAACCATCAGTGCCAACACTACACCCACGAGAATGGTGAGAAGCAGTCCCACGAGGACTCCCGCCACCGTTACCGCGTCCTCTTTGGGATCTCGCCCACTGAGCTCCAGTGGAGACAGTCCCTCCGCGAACAGCTCCTCCCCGGGCGCAGAACGCCGTTGCCTGCGGTCCAGAGCCACGCGCATGATATTCGTTCCTCGGTTGTTGTCGGGTCCGATCTCTTCCTCTAGTATCGGGACGTCTCTGTTGGACCGTCTGGAGCGTCCTCTGGCCTCCGCTCGTACGAGGTCACCTGATGTTATCGAGTGGTACTCCACACTTCGCTTGCCAATTCCACGCTTGGCGTTGTCTTTTGAACGCACAGTGTAGATGGTGTGAATGAACCACTCTCTCCCTACTGCCACCTAAAGAACAGAAGGACAATAGAGGATTTCATCAAGTCATGCTGATTGACCTATTAAATGACAGGAATCCAGCATGTGATGTCACAGATGTGCAGTACTGTAACTAATGAAGGTTTAAAAGGATTAGACCTGGAAAAGAGGAGTAGAATCCAGTCTGAATCCGTCAGATCCTGGCTGCTTCACCAGAGAGAGGGCAGAGGGGTCATCTACAGCCAGCTGGGCTCTGAAACCCACGTCCCCAAAACTCTTGGCCTGAGTCTCGGGCTGGGCTTTGTCCTAGAAGCAAGGTTTTGCAAAACTGAAAAATGTCTCAACATACCACTTTAAAAAGTATATCAATGAATGTATTTCAATTATATTATGCAATATAAAATGTATTAAAATATTTAATTTTTTATAAAATAAAATATAAACAAAAATATTATTTGCATGCATTTTATTTTGAAGACTAATATATAGTTATTTTAGTATTATTTATAAACTATTATAGTTTGAATCATTTTTTAATATTATTATTTAGGTTAGGTTTAATTTATATTTATTTCAGTTTTCAGTATTTTTAAACTTAAAAAGCTGTAAATTTTTTTAATTATTTAATTTATTTCCGCTTTATTTCAATTTATGAAAATTCTTTTCATTTTTTTTTAGTTTAAGTTTACAATAACAACACTGCTAACATACTCACAATAATTTTGAATCGGTAGAGCAGGGAGGGAGAGTCAGCAAGGCATCCAAACTCAGATTTGGTGGGGTTGTATTTAGGAACATATCCGTCAGCGCCGGTGCACAGAAACACCTTTTCAATGTTACAGTAAAAAGAGTCCCCCAGGTTCTGCACAGGGTCCACCATCACTCGTCCATAGATTGTGTCGCCTTGAGGAGAACAAGCTCAGTGTCAGTATAACCCAGAACATTAACTTAAACAACCTAGAATTTTACATGTTCTGATAAAAACATAATTGATATTTGTCCGTCCAAAACCTGCTGTCATGCCATACAATGCTAGGACGTTGCTATGTGGTGGTTCATGTGGTTTTCAGTGCATTGCTAGGTGGTTCCTATGGTGTTCTGGGTAGTTGCAAACATTCAATTAAGCAATTACATACCTACATATACTTCTTAGTTTGAGTAAGTTATACAGTAGTTGTTCCAGTAGACATACCCGCAGAGAAAGCCGCATCACTCTCCTGACCGAAACCCATAGATCCATCTGACAGCCATAACGCCTTCTTAGACAACAGGAACATCTGTGTGTTTAGACTAAACTCCACAGCGACAGGGTCACTCACCTAAACAAGTAAAGACATGAATGCTTCTTTAGGTTTAACTGATACAATATATTACAAATACACATTTTTTATATATATACACAAGCAACTCATTAATTTGTATATATACACATACAGTACACTGGATTTTCCCTCATTAATACACTTTTCTTCTATTACAAATTGTATTATAAACATAAGTCGAGTGAGCATTTGAAATTAAAAATGAACATGAATTTGAGAATTTATTTTAAGGACGGAAGAATATTTTCGTTTACCTGCTGGAAGCGGATGTCCAGATCAAAAGTGACGGGCTCTCTAGGGTTGCAGACCGGAGGAACGGTGTACTCCACATTCAGCGCTGTTGTACAGGGGATCAACTTCACTGTGTACGTGCCCGAATAATCACGAACCTGCGGGTCACAGGCACACACGGATCATACATGTTTAACATTGCATTATTTCTTTTAAATTAGTTTTCAACAAATCTTCAGGACACACATTGGACATCAAGTGGTGGCCCAAATACAACCAAAATTGTTTATCATAAAAAAAAAAAAAAAAAAAACTTTACCTAATATTGAAAGCCTGGCAAATGAAATAATAGTCAGAAAAATCTAATTATTTTTCAAATTAAATAATTTCTGACTATTATTTCGTGTGTTAGGCTTTACACGATTAGGTCAAGTTTTGTTTACTTGCATTTATTGGTTTATTGAAGAAGAAAAAAAATGAATAATAGCATTTTTTTAAGTACCATATTTGATAAATCAGGCTTTTATGGCTCATATAGTATGATATTGGAGAATTTGGAGCTGATACAGGAAAAAAAAAATTTTTTATTAAAAATATACAATTTGGAGAAGATGCTAATATTTATATGGCAAAAAAAGTCAAATGAAATCCTTATAACTATTAGCTTATAATATAAATCAATGATGTCTTTATAACAGTATAGCAGACTACTTGCATAAAATGCATATAATTCAGTTGTCATTCTATTTTTCTCCCAATAATATGTTTTATATATAATATATGTTATATATGTATCTCCCAATAATATGTTTTATGTAATATGTAAGAAAATATGTAATGCTTAGTTTTATTATCAAAGCCCTGTCGTGTTTATTGTGGGGGTAAAAAATAAAATAAAAATAATATATATTGAGCAATGTAGCCAATCACAGACATATGTGTTGATTTCTTGAATGCAACGGCCAATGAGATGCATAAGATAGAATCTACTCACCGCTCAAAACTTTTTTAAAGAATTATTAAGGGAGCACACATTGCGCTATTTCTGTCATGCCAAACCATGCCATAAATTTTTAGAAAGGTATACAATATGGCAAAAAAATGGGGAAAGAGCGATCAACTCACAGCAAAGTCTGATATGAACATCCACTGCTGGATGGGCTGGCTGTAGGTCGGCTCAGTCCTAACCAGAGTGAGGTTAAAGGTCAAGCCTGGGTGGTCTGCACTCAACACTATGGACTTCACAGAGGATGCTGGGTAATCAGGTGAGAGATAGCAAGTTTAATCAACTCAACCAAAAGAAACATTAGCTCCATTATGCTATGTACATGATCTTTTGATTCTACCTGCAGTCTTCAGACCCCTCAAATTTGCTGCTGGAAAGAAAAGCTCTTTATTATAATACGTTTTTATTAATAGGAACATAATTAATAACATTAATAAGATTTCATATTCGGAAGTCGTGTGTAGAGAAAGGAGATTTTACCAGTGTGTACCGCTACAAACAGCCCTCTGAAGCGAGCTTCTGTGCGGAAGTTCACCACAAGCCTCCCCTGCTCATTAATCCTCATGCTGGTTGGATATAAAGCTCCTGCAGAGTAGACATGGTTCAATATGAATATCTTTTAATTATAAATATTCTATGACTTTTCTCGTAAAGTTCCAATTTCCACACCCTTCAATATTCCTCTACATGTTCACATGTGACATCAGTTATTGTGCTTTCCATTTCCATGACAGCCAAACATAACTTAAAAATTACTGTACTGTACACAAATAACAGAAATGTATTGAAAATATGATTTTATGGTTTTAGAAAAGGTGTGAAATTTCCCTTAATTGAACTACAAAAGAGAGAAAAAAAAAAAAGAAAAAAGAAAAGAATGATGGCATTAACACCAGATGTAAATGCGTAAAAACTAGAATGAGTTTTTATAACATTTATATAACGTACATATTTTATAACAATTAACATATTGTATATTTTATGTAACATTTTGCTCTTCTTAGAGCAGAGGTTTTCAAACTGGGGTCTGGGGACCTTCAGAGGGCCGCAAGAGAGTTGTAAACGTGTAAATAAATAATACATCTAACAGTACAGTATTAAGTGAGTAGAAAAAAAATAAGTGAAAATATTTTACACATATTTATAATGTTAATTTTCCACAGTATAAATTGAGGTTTTATACATGAAAATATATAGCTGCCTTTTAAATTTAATGGTGGTGCCTCGCACAAGGATTATCATATTTGTGGGTCCATGGCATCTAAAAGATTGGATACCCCTTGAATACCCCTTTACAGGACGGAAAATCCTTTTTTTACAGATAATAAATAAATTTGGAGCTCAAATTCCTGACTTGCCTTGCAGTTCTGCCTGCGGAGGGCTGCCGACACCATCCTTCCACAAGATGGCAGTGTCGTATACGAAGGTGAGCCGCAGCTCAGAATGCAGGTCGAAGTGTTGCCAGCCTCCTGCGCCCACCGGGGAATGAAACACGTATGAGACGTGGAGAGGAACTCGCAGGGTCACGTACGACTGCACCAGGTTCAGCACCTTTTAAAAACACATTCAAATAATACTGCAAAAAATGCAAAAATACTCTGTAAAGAAGACCTATTATGCTTTTTTTTTACATTTTCAACTTTTGTTACATGCAATGTTGCTGTTTCAGCATGAAGAAGGTCTGCAAAGATACAAAGCACACTCCAAAGGAAGTTATAAGATACTGACCAATAACAACACACTGGTCCAACTGACCAATCAGAGCACATTGCGCTTTTCGGAAGGAGGGGCTACATAAAGACAGTAACTAAACATTACAGACAGACTGTGAAGAAAGCTGCTTCAAAAATGTAAAATATATGAAAAATAGAGGTTACTATTAATCAGTGCTGGCTGTTAGACAAAGTAAAGTTCATCAATAAGCCAGGAAGCATTTTGTCTGAGGAAAAAGATTAGCTGTCTCAAAGCATAATCTGTTTTGATTGAATGAAACATTTGCTAATTTACATAGTCAATTATAATCAAAATAGCATGCTATAAAAATGTGCTCCTCGGTAATGAGGCCAGTCTGAACACCTGCTGGACTGGGTTTAATCAACACGAGAAAAATCCCTGTGAACATTGTCAAAATCCCATCCTGAGGGAAAGAAGAGAAAGGCTTTTCATTTTCAAACGGCTCCGTGTTCAATATTCTCAGTAGAATCCGAGTACGTCCTTTAGATGAAGGGTTTTGAATTCACATCTTGTTTTATGGAGCCATTGCAGATTTTAAGGCTTATGTTTGTAATAACATAGATCATTCAGACATTTAGACCGTAGATTACGAAGGGGATCCATTGAAGCAAGACTTAATTCAGAATGAATGAATGAAACAAAACTCTGCGTACAGCAAGGCAGTCTCCTCTTCTGTTGAGAACAACGAGGAGTGTGGCAGAAATAAATCCTGAGTGCTATGGCTGCCAGTTTATGCTGTGCATAATAATAGATGAAAACAAAGAAAAGTCCAAAAGCAGAACCCTACCTATGGAGACGTGTGTTCGTGGAGAGGTGTTAATCAATTTGATGTGACTAGGATGTTCTGTTTAAACATGCTCAAGCTATTATACTCTATAGCATAGCAAAGACTGGTACCCAAACACACAATGAACCCAGTAAAGGAAATGATGGGCTAAATTTACACCACATTCTCTTAAAATCTCAACCAAATCACCATTAAGTACGACAACACAGACAACACACAATTACACTAAATTTGACTCAACAAACAAATACAGATAAAATTCAACATAAAAATGACATGAATTCCGGCTTGCTGTATCAGATTATGTTACATAGATTTATAGATACACAAAGTTCAAAAGTTTGGGGTCGGTAAGATTTTTTGTAATGTTTCTGGAAGAAGTCCCTTATGGTCACCAAGCTGATTTATTGTCAATAAATAAAATAAAATAAAAGTTTTCCATTTAAATATATTTTTAAAATGTAATTTAATCCTGTGATCAAAGCTGAATTTCAGAATCATTCCTCCAGTCTTCAGTGTCACATGATCCTTCAGAAATCATTTTAATATGCCGATTTGCTGTACGAGAAGCATTTCTTATTCTCAATGCTGGAAATAGTTGTGATGCTTAATATTGTGTGGAAACTGTGATAATTTATATTATATTATAATTCTTCAATGAATAGAAAGCTCAAAAGAACAGCATTTTGTTTAAATGGAAATGTACTCACTGTCACTTTATTGCATTCTTGGAAAAAAAAAGACGACACAAACATTTTACTGACTCTAAACTTTTGAACGTTTTGAGTGAATGAAAGCGGCCCAGATCAGTATCGCAAATGTCAGACTCATGTAATAAAAAAAAGAATGGGTTACTTTGTCAGTGTGATTTTACCAAATGGCCTGAAGGTCTGTCAAAACTATAGTGGTGTAAACACGTCCACAAAGGTGAAGAGATAAATGAGGAACCAGATATCTATTGTCTTCTCAAACCTATCATTTAAGTGCGTTTTTAGCTGTAGGACAAGAACAGTTGCGATTTATGAACCACTAATCATTAGAATTGTGAAAGCTGCGACGACGTCTCACCTGCCCATCTGTTCCGATCGTTCCCCCGCAGTCTGTGAGCAGCTCAGACATGTCATAATAACTCACAAACTCCCCAGACAGGCCTCCAGGTTCAGGTTCCTGTAGAAGCGTAGAGTGCTCTGGCCTCTGACGACAGGGCTGTACTGATACGGCAAAGTCTCACCGACGCTCTCTGTGTTCCGGGTGGCCTTGGTTAGAAAGCCATGTCGTGTGGACACCTCATTAAAGTCCAGCAGATTGGAGCACCTGTGGTTTCCCACTCGAGTGCCATCGGGGCTCAGAGTCAGCTCGAAGTTAGACAGCGCACGAGTGGAGACCACAGGGAGCATGCCTGAGCACATACAAAATAGATGACAATTAACAAACTGAAATCAAATTCATTATATACCGCCTTGATAAAAAAGAATACGTCATAACATTATTTATAAGATATACCACTGAAATATGAATCTGAAAAATAAAATTCTGCTTCTGAAAGGCTTAGAAGTATTACATGACAATTTAAGGTAAGGTTCACCCAATTTTCTCATTATTTGCTTATTTTCCTGAATGATGTTATTTTTTATGTTGAACACAAAAAGGAGATATTTTGAAGAATGTGAATGCTCCTCTTTTCTATGTAACATTTTAGCAAGCAAAACAACAACAAAAATACCGTAAAAAAGTGTGCACAATTTTCCTAATCTTTTAAAGCTATATATTTCAAACTTTATCACCAGTTATTGCACATTCAAATCTATACTTGCATATTAGTGCAAATGAGATGTGAGGGCTAGATATTCATTTAATAATGTCTTACATTTTGATCTTTTCCTCACACAAAGCTATATGGTTTCAGAGGACGAGAAATATTTGTTTATGCTGGACAAACTAAAAAAAAAAAAATATTTGAAAATGAAATAGCTTTTCATTCTTTGACAATCTTCAAAAAATTCACAGAATAAATAAAGATATGTGTTTTGAACAACATAAGGGTAAATAAATAAGGATACAATTTTTACGTGAAATAATCTTTATATTACACTTTTTTTTTAGTATTGTAGGAAAAGCTATGGAAAAGAACAGTTAAAGCAGTTTTTGATGAGTTAAGAAGGTAATATTAACGCAACCATAATTGGTCTCACTTGGCCTAGATTTTTGACGTGAAATATAACTTGTGACAATTTGTTCCCAAAATACTTTGCACCCTTTTATTACTTTCATCCCAGAAATCTTTTTGATGGAAGACAAACATGATTTTGATGGAAAATGTTGTTGGCAAATTTGTGTCATGACATTTTATATGTTTATGCATCTTTCAGACTTTGATTTAGGCTTTTGAAGAGAGCTGTAATATTTAGTTTTGACAGCAAATAAATCCCAAAAGAATACCACTTTCCCCCCCAAGGGAATATATAAGTAGGGTTTCTCGCGGAGAGGCTGAACTAAGCAAACAACCTGGCAGCCAGAGGGGAAATAAGTCTCTCACCGTCTATGTGGGGCATGGTGACAGTAAGCTTGATGAAATTGGCATATTCAGGGTCTTCAGCGCCTGTATAACGTAGTTTGGCAGAAAAGGGCTCAGCACCTACTGTGCCCAATTTACGTGGCTGGCACATCCCTGCCCAGGAACATCAAAGACATGAAACATTACTTCAAGCATATTACCACCTACTGACAGTCTAATTCCACATTGCAAATAGTAAATTATAAACCAGCAGCTCAGGAAGAGCATAATGTTCTTTGGTGCTGCTACACAAAAAGCAAAGCATTTTTATATGATCCCACTTAATGTAATGGATTCGGGCTCACCTTCCTCCATACTAATAGACACAATGGGGCTGCTCAGCTCCAGCCCCTCATCGCCATTAGAATTCACGGCACGGGCCGCGCACTGCACTCTAGAGCCCGCTTGGAAGTAAATGGAGTCTAGGGTGATCATCTTGGAAGACGTGAAGAAGGTATCGAAGTCAGCCTCTCGCATGGGGCTGGTGACGCCATCCGGACCACTGGGGGCGCTGATGAGCCATCGGTAATGAGTCAGTGTGTCGTTGATGCGTTCGCTAATGCAGATGGAGCCTGTTTTGTCATAGTCGGGATATTTGGGGTTGCAGGCCTGGATAAGTCAGAGAAATAAACAAGGACAAGAAAGAACACCAGATAATGCATCTTCAATGAAAACACTGCCGTTCAAAAGTTTGGGGTACGATTTTTTAAAAGAAACGAAATGTGTGTGTGTGTGTGTTGTGTGGGTTGTTGTGTATGTTTGTGGTGTTGTGTGTGTGGTTGTGTAAAGTAACACCAAGTAACTTTTCCTCTTCGGTCGCCCTACTGGTTGGAAACGAAATTGTCCATTGCCGCTGTCGTAAATAATTTAGCCTACCGTCGCACGCTCGCTCGCTGTTTATCCAGCACCGGCTTTAGAATGAACGATGTCCACAGACAAGGTAGAGTATGTTACGTGATTTCATGAAAGGATGATGTATCGCGACATCAGAAACGAAGAAAAATGAAATAATGACTATTGTAGCGCTTGACGTAAAGCAGTCGAATTTTGTAGTTCTTTTTGTGGTCGGGTTCCTACCCGAACCCCGAAGTTACATAGTGCCAGTAAAAGCAATACAGACCCCGTCAGGCGATGGCAGAAGTGCCTTTCACCCTGTTACGACTTAATGAACCACTGATAAGATTTTGGAAACATTATTTTAAGGTAAACAATGTTACATAGTGTTGCTTTAATATTAGGGATGTCCCGATTTCCGTTTCCACTTTTTGTGCCCCAATCCGATCTGAACATTTAATATTGATTTATCTACTGATACCGAGTCCTGATCCGATACTATTTTCCTAGTGATTGGACATGTAGAGAGTTTCTCGTGGCAGGGGCCCAAATGTAAAATAGGGCATCTATATAGGCCTATATGCACTGTATACTGTAAAAAGATTGACCTTTTCTACTGACAAACCTACCGTGACACAGACAACGGGGTATCCAGCAGCTGGGTGGGCATTTTCTTTAGTTCTTCTCACATCATCATAGTGTAACAGTGACACAACATGAGGCAGTGAAGGGAACGTGACATCAGCCATACTGTTGCCCTCCTCGATGTACACTATGGCTTTAGTCATCTGCCAATACAAGAGACACAGACTTGTAATTCAACATTAATTGTGTATGAAACTTCAAATGTGAAGAACGTACCACAGGGAAACATCATGAACATTTCCCACCTGGATTTCAGCAATCATGTTCTCGTCTGGTTTCAGGTGGACAGTGAAGGCCTCTCTCATCTCTCTTACGCTATCAAACAGAATCTCCACCTCCACTACATGCTCAATCTCACCCGCTTTAAACTCAACATCTGCACACACAGAATATCTGATTACATACATACACTAAAAGATAAACAACACCCTGATATTTCTTCTCCTAAACGCTTCCACACCTGATTGCATTTGTCATTTGCATCCTGAACTCTATCTAACCTGATGTAGACAGGAAATGCATGCATGTGGAAGCTGCTTGGAGCCACCTGCCAATCTACCAAGGATAATTAGATGCGGCATATTCAGAATGCAAATGACCCGTTCTGGCCTCTAGAAGCCTCACCGAGGGAGATGGGATGGTAGTCTTCTCCGGATATGGCAGAGCCGTCCTTCGTGTGCACCCTCACTAGAGACACTTTCGAAGAGTCTCCTGTCCTGCGGATGGGGATCTTCACCAACGTCATCTGTCCCGACTCTTTTGGTTCGCTAGCACTGAACTTTGTCTCGGCAAACTTGATGATGGGCTCTGACAGAGGAAAATGAATGGTTTGAAAAAGAAAGGATTTTAAAAGATTCTTAGCCAAAGAGAATCTGTAAGAGTTTGCTGAAGTTTGACCCAAATTCGAGAATCTGAACCTAATGTCAGGATTATATTAAAGTGGGGTAGTGATTTGCAAAACGTCAGGCAGATTTGAAATACACAACTCATAAGGTCTACCTTCTCTTCTCCAACCTGGCCTGACTCCACCCATTCGAAAACATGACGCGCAACCAAGCAAAGGCGAAAACTCAGATCTCTCTCTTCTCCTCTCCTCTCTACTCCTCTCTCTCACTCCTCTCATCTCTCTCTCTCTCTCTCCTCTCTCTCTCTCTCTCTCTCTCTCTCTCTCTCTCTCTCTCTCTCTTCTCTCTCTCTCTCTCTCTCTCTCTCTCTCTCTCTCTCTCTCTCTCTCGGGGCGACTTGCACTTCCTGTGACTGGGTCACGAGCTTTGAGTATGCACACGAACGGGACACGCGCGCGAGGGGGGCATGGTACAACCGTTTGAGTGACGCATTTTCTGTCCAATGATTCTAGACGGTCTTGAAAATGATTGGCTGGAGTTTTTCGAGTCCTGCCCGTTCCACAAATGATTAAATTGCTTAATTTTCATTTCAGTGCTTCTAATTTACAGCCAGTAAGTGGGTTAGGAAGATTTCAGTGATTTGAAAAATGGTCAAAAAAATCACATACCCCACCTTTAATATTCATCTAAAGTGCATTTCAAATGAAAACCGCTGTGAATGACATTTCTTTTGTTTCTTTCTTACTGTCAGTTTTGTCATTGATCTTTATGAGCATTTCGTTCATTTCGCCTATGGACGCTCCGTACGGCGAGTCGCTCTTTGCCTTTCCCAGAACCAGCCGCAGTTCCTCCTCCTCCTCATGAATAGAATCATCCACCAGTTTCAGCACACACGGTTTGTCAGCCTCACCTAGGGACCAAAACATAGAGACCAAGGTGTGAAAACAGCTCAACAAATTTTTCATCATGACCTCCTTTTCAGCAAATGATTTTAACTTGAATGGTAGATATCAATAAAGGTGAGGTGTGTCATCTTACCTGTATAATTCAGGTTTTACTCATTCATTCACTTGTTTATTTGTTCGTTCATTCATTATTTCCATTTTTTATTCATTCATTTATTCAGTTGTTTTCTTACTATTCTACATCCTAGCTTATAAAGAGGATCATTAATTGCATATTACAAAAGCTTGTTTTCCACTGTCATGCCAAACCATTCCCATTGTTTAACCATCCCATTCCATGCCATTTCGGCCCAGCTAGTTCGGATAGGGTTTATTTTCCACTGTGTGTGATAACAAGCTCTTGATGTATACAAGTGCATTTGTTACTTTAATAACGCAAGAGTTTACAGATGATATGTAAATAGAGACCACGCTTTAATTTTATTACCAACTTAACTTTTCTCAAATAGCACTACAGACAGCCAGGCAATAGACAAGTGACCAATTCTTGAAAGCGACATCACAACACGTATTCTACCATGGTTAGCCAAGCGTGTTGAGAGTCCAGGCTGAGAACGGTTTGTAATGGTGGCGAGCCGAACCAAGCTCAAGTGGAGAAATAACAGGAACCATTCCTTACTGTTCTTAGAACCGTTCGGCCTGACAGTGGAAAAGCGACTAATGGCGCATCTTGCAAAGATAAGATGTGATTTTTTGCTCAACTGTTTAATTGACTAACCTATTTGTTTGTTCACTAGCTTGTTTGTTTATTCAGTTGAACACACCCCTCACCCCCATTCCACATCCCAACTTACATAAAGGGTCATCACTTACTTGAATTTGGGCAAATAAAGGTGAAGAATGTGATTTTTTAAACCATTTAATTCACTCACTTATTTGTAAGTTAATTCATAAATTTATCATTGGTTCATTCATTTATTTGTTTGTTCATTTATTAATTAATTTGTTCATCATCCATTTGTGTGCACTTCCCTCAATTCCACATCCGGGCTTGCATAAGAGGTTATTTACCAGGCAAGAAAGTTACGATTGACTCATCGGTGTTGGGTCTCTCGTCAAAGTCAGACACCACCTGTGCAGAGCCCTGCCGGGTGTAGCAACGTACAGTGGACTTGTGTCTGATGTCTCCGCTGCGGTGAACCATTGCAGTGATGTGACCTTCACTCTCCTCTGCAGTCATCTCCGCCTGTTTAAACTGCACCTTTGGCACTAAAAAAAAGAATATACAAGTCAAGATGCTCTAATGTGCAACAATCTACCTATGCATCATGGACAAAAACTGGTCATTCATTCTGTGGGCAAATCTATGAAACATTATAGGCTTTTTCACACTGTGCTTATTGTTCTAAACCCGGCTTTTAACCCTGGGTAGAGGAATGTTTTGCAGTTTACTCTGCTCTGGAGCAGGTTAGCACTGCTTTTGCATAGCCAAACATGTGAAACAATGCGGTTTTAGAATGTTATGGCAAGATCCTTAGCAACAGACGCCAAATCGCATGGCTTGTATTCACATTCTTTGGACAGTCATAGAAACAACACTTGTTGCATAAACAATAGTCTCAACATTTGAGGGGGAAAATGGCAAATGGCGACGGAAAAAGCAAAAACTGGAGTGAAGAAAAGACTGTTTTATTCTTACCTTTATAGTATACTCAGGAAAACCTTCATAGTATAGTCGGCAATGTATAATATGAGGAAGCCCAATGCACCTTTATTTAAACAGGCTGAATGCTGCGCTCGCCCAATGAAGAAGACACAGCAAATAAGGATGTTAACCCAGGGTTTAGGAATGTAAAGTGTGGAACTTCAGCTTATGAATAACCAGGAATAATTGTTAATCCTTGGTAAAGTATGAGTGATGTTTATGAAATGTAAATGTAGGTTTAGTAGTAGGGTTAGTGTAGGAATAGAATCAGTTTGTACGTATAAAATCATTAAGTTATGGAAAGTCCCATTAAACATAAAAACACAACGGAATGTGTGTGTGTGTGTGTGTGTGTGTGTGTTTGAAATGTAAAATGTAGTTAGTAGTAGGGTTAGTGTAAGGGAATATAATCAGTTTGTACAGTATAAAAACCATTATATCTATGGAAAGTCCCCATTAAACATGAAAACACACGTGTGTGTGTGTGTGTGTGTGTGTGTGTGTGTGTGTGTGTGTGTGTGTGTGGTGTGTGTGTGTGTGTGTGTGTGTGTGTGTGTGTGTGTGTGTGTGTGTGTTGGTGTGTGTTGGTGTGTGTGTGTGTTGTGTCACAATTTCGTTAGGAAATATCTTCAAAAATACTCACAGTCTGAAACGGAGTCGTTGATAAAGATTGTGACTTTCGCTGGCTCTCCCAGAATTCCATTGGAGGGCATCCGAAGAATAAGCTCAAACCTCTCTGTTCCTTCCAGAACGGGCAGGCCTAGGTCATCCAGGATGGTGACTCTGACCATCTGCATGCTCACACCCGGTGCAAAGTCCACATTTCTGCTGATTCCCACATAGTCTAAGCCCGCTAGTAGATGAACACACAGAAATAAGGCTATGGTCACAAGAGGTCAGACGGTATTTAATGGCAGAAGCACAGGATTCTCACTTTCGATTAATTCTCTCTCAAGAGAGATTGCTGCTTCTTTTTTCTTTTGAGGGATCAATGTACAGTATAGAACTTACAGCTAAGTTTGGGTTGGCTGAACACAGAGGACTCGGATGAACAGATTTATTTTTTATTTTAGCTTTGCTAAGAGCTCGTAACTGCATCTTTGATGCCTCACGTCACTTGTTCAAGGACTAAGCCAAAAGGTCAATAACACTAACTCTGAAATTTATAAAAGTCCCTGTACTGTCCTGTTCAGCATTTTGCAGTTCATGAGTTTGCTGGGAAGATAGGAACTGGAGATTGAAAAGACTTTTTTACACAAATGTGTAGCATTTTGTTTTTCTAACATACTGCAAGCCAGGTCAAAAAAAGGCTTAATTTAGTTTTACATTAAATTTTACTGGCCATTACTGACAATGTGCACATTAAAGAACACGGATGCAGCCAGATCATTTCCATAATGACCAGTTCCATAATGACCAATGACCAGTCTATCAAGAGCTCACGAATTCGTGTAGAGTCACGAACAAGCAGAGCCAATGATAATCAGGTGCGTGTGATCTACCAACAACACAGGCACAAAATGGCTTAAGACATGTTTTCTGGGCATTAAATAATGGCATAAATACTAGTAAATTGACTAGCACAAACCTTAGTAAATCATGTTGCATGATTCATTTAAATACTCTCCTTCAATAAATATTGCAGCTGAAAGGGACACTCTTACAAATGCATAAGCAATAAGGTCAGACGCAAAAATAACTGTCCGCGCCTTTTCATCACTAATTTTTCACTGCTTGTCTTATCCTGACAGTAGTTTTTAACCCCAAAAGAGGGCTTGTGCTGACCTCTGTTATGATTGGAAATGAGTGCCAATGCTTTTTGAGGTTGGGAAAAAAAACAATGGATTACTGGGAAAATCCAACGGTCTCACTCACCTTCAGCAGAAACAGGGTCTGTTTTGCGGGATCTCACAGTGACTGTAGCTTTTTTCGAGAGATCCGTCCCTGTCCTCCACACACGGACTTCAACGTGGCCATCGCTCTCATCGACGTGATACTCCTGATTCCCGAAGTAGAACACAGGAGCTGTAAGGGCATAAGCCATGGACAATGAATTTTCATAATTTTTCCGTGAATTTTACATTCTTCAAATTTGAAAAGCATTCAAAAAAACAAAAAAATTATTATTATTTTTTTTTATTGCCATGTTTAGCTATTTATACATGTATATCACATTGAACTCCTGGACAAAAGAATGGGCCAAACCAAAATGATTCAGAAGTACACAATTACTGTAGATAAAGTAACTTAGCACAGGATAGCCTTCCCCAATTCGCAGACAGCTTTTGGAAGAAGAGCTTAAAACAGTTCATGAGTAGTAATGTCTCCCAGTTCGTTTGAGTTTAATGTGAGACCAAATTGTTCTCAAGCCACTTATTGTTTGTCTCCAAAATTCACTTTTACATGGTGTTTGCATTATAAATGTGTCTTTGCAGTGTGTGGACACAACCACCGTACAACAAAAACTCCTTTTTTTAATTCTCAAAAAGCCTAAACACTCTCAATTGATTTTCTGAGCAATATGATGTATTATAGCTCATGCTCCACCTGTGTGATCACGATTTTATCACAATTCTTTTTCATGTTGGTTTTACCATTTTGTAAGTGACTGATCATTACAGCCAAACTAATGCCTCTTTTAAAAACAAAGCCTTACAAGGTAAAAATAATAAAATAAAATAAAAAAAAGGCAGACATTTAGGCCAAAGTGGCGAAGATCAAAATCGTTGTCATTATTATATTTGTTTTTAAAAGATAAGAACAAAGATACACATTAAATATACACAACATATAATATTTAGAATTTAGAAAAACTTTGTCTGTCACTTTTTCTTAGGTTAAAAAGCCCTTATTCAATACAAATCAACAACTCATACACTTCAACAATCAACATAAACATACAATTCATTATTAAACCAGACATCTTAAAAAATGTAAATGGAAAAACATGAAATTGTGCAAATTGTACAATTGTGCACAATTCTTCAACCCACACACACTCACTTGAACTTGTTTAAAATAGTAACTGCATTACGCACAAATTCCTATAAGCCGTCTTCCTAGCTAAGGGAGTTCTGAACCGGCAACCTGATGGAAGTAGATGAAAAGAATCATAAAAAGGGTGTGTATAATAGAAGAATAATAGAAGCTGCTTTCCTCTTTACTGCCATATTATAAAGATCTGAGAGGTGCAGCTTCGAGACCCCAGTAATCTTAGAAGCCTGCTTAATAATTCTTGATCATTTTTTCTTATTTTCAGCTGAAAGTAGCTATACCTAGCCTGGGTTTCCCCA
Source organism: Chrosomus eos (assembly GCA_036326025.1). Lineage (NCBI taxonomy): Eukaryota > Metazoa > Chordata > Actinopteri > Cypriniformes > Leuciscidae > Chrosomus > Chrosomus eos. Next base: position 16,028,976 of record CM070841.1, on the reverse strand, counting down.
TGCTGCCTTGCACGATTTTATTCACGCTGCTAGGCAGTCTGGATTCCATGGACCAGGTTTTTGCCTCAGCGAGGGGACCAATCACAGAAAGGGGAGGGAGCAGCAAGAAGATGATGACGTCTATGCGACACACCGAAGCAGTTTGTTTATACCTATGGATCCAACATGGCAGCAGACGCGAAGTTACCTTTCGATGCAGCCTTAAATATTGTTCTAAGTAGTTTAGAACGCAATAGATAAATCTCTGACCTATCGTCTTCTTCCTCGTCTAATTTCTGTCGCTCTACATACGTCATCTGGTATAATTGAAACGATTGGGTATGAGCTACGTACAGGCACATTTGATAGACATTCGTAGCACCCAATAAACGGCTCTGGGCATTCTTAAACCACGCCTCAAATACGAGAAAATGAACATGTGGTTCCCAGACCCACGTCTCAAGACGAGGTCTGACGTTAGCCAGGCTAAGCTATACCAAGAAACAATGTTAAATGTCATGACTGATTCCACAAGTGACTGTTACACTGTTGTCATAATGTCCTGTCTAACATGAAATCCTTTCAACCGCCTCAGAAGAAATAAATGCTGATGAGCGTTGTTGAATGTTTTTTTAATGACATAAAAGGGATAGTTCCCCAAAAAATAAAAAGTGTCATCATTTATTGTTTTTTTTCATTTATAGTTACTCTCAAGTTGTTTTAAACCCAAAGAAGATTATTTCTTCAGTTGTGCACCGACACAGACACTTCGGGGTTTAAATAGTCCTCATGTTCACATTTTATCTTTTCTAGTTTTGTTTGTGTAACCGGCACCAGCATGAACACCGGCACAGGATCGGGCACCGGCACGGACATCAGTACGCACACCGGCAACGGAACGTACACGGACACCAGCTTGGGCACCGGCACGAACACAGGATTGGGCACCAGCACGGACGCGGACACAGGATTGGGCACGGGCAAAGACACCGGTACAGGCACGAACCCTGGTATGGACACCGGCACGGTCATCGGCACCAGCATGTACACCAGTACGCACACAGGCACCGGAACGTACACCGGCAGTGAAACGCACCGGAACGTGCACGGACACAGGATTGGGCGCTGGTATACACACCAACACCAGAACGTACACGGACACCGGTACAGGCACGGACACACCAGCACGGACGCCAGCACTAGAAGTACACGCACCCGGGCACGGACCCGGCCACAGACACCAGCATGGACGCCGACACAGACACTGAAGTGGTGTGTGTGTGTGTGTGTGTTGTGTATATATATATATATTATATATATATATATATTATATACATATATATTATTTATTTATTTATCACACACACTTTATTTACTTTTATTGTTAAATGTACGTTTATTTAGGTTTATTGCTATTATAATTATTATTTTTCTTTCAATTCTTTATTTAGTTATGATATTGGACAACTTTAATATATTTTCTTCTAAATGAAGGATGAAAATATGTAAGCCATGTAAAACCCAATTAAATATAATGTTCAAAAGTTTCACTGTTAATGGTCAGTTACAAAGGTGCAATATCAAACCAATTTAAAAAGTATTTTAGAGCAGAACAAAACTTAAAAGGTTTATTCATTAGAGAAAGGAATGAATTTTCCATGACCTTTCATATTTCTTTTTTAAAATTAGATATTTTTCATTTAAATGATATTTCCAGATATGTATTCCATGGTTGCGGGAACCCTGTTGTTTGCAGTTATTGAAATTAAACTACATGTACCAACCCTAAACTTCAACCCCCCTCCATTTTATTCTGAGACAAACAAGAACATCTTAGAATTTGTAGAGTTTGAGAAAAACTTTGAATAAATGATGTACTGAATCAACCTTCTACCATGTAATAAAACGTGTACGATAGCTAAAAACAGCTCTATTTCATAACCACCACACATACTCAGTTTGCTGACTGAACAGTGGACGCCGGTCTCCATGACAACAAACTGACACCTTGTATGGAGGTTTCTGTTTTTCTCACCCGCGGCGTCTAAGAGCAAAGGTTCCTGCGAGGATTCAACAGCTGTCATCTTGCATTATTTACAGGAAGCCACTTACAAAGAAATGTCTGTACCCTCTCTGTTCAGAACACACTCCAAACATAAGATCAGGTCACAAATTACAGGGTTAAATACGTATTTTTAGATTCATGTTCAAACTCCCTGAGTTTTTGTAAATGTTGTTGTATATCTGTAAGAAATGAACAGACCAAAACACTTCTTTTCTAGCTGTGGCCTAGTGGTTAGTGCAGATGCTTCTGACACACACCGCCAAATAGAGATGCGTCTCCATCCGCCATATTGGAACAGTCAAAACACCTGCTAGTGAACAAGTGATTGTGCAGTTATATGCATGTATGGGAATCCATATCTTCAGCTAATTATTTTCATAGCATTTAGTTTATCATTGATGTTAAATAATTAGGCGTATATACTAAAAAATATAGCTGCACGATTCTGGATAAATTGAGAAACAATTTATCGTTTATAGAGAAATATGTAAAAATTGAATTACACTGCTTCATTTAAAAGATTATTTCATATTCATATATTTTATATTTACTTGAAACTGCCTATGCAAAAGATGCTAAAGTATTGTGAGTATTTGCAAATGTGTTTCTATTCAGTTGGTTGCTAGGGTGTTGTGTTATGTGATTCTTTCCTTTTTTATAATCATTTTATTGTTTGCTGATTAAAAATCATGCTTTAGGCACAAAGGTTGTAATAAAAAAAGAATAAAAAGAAAGTCTAGTATTCGTGGTTAAGATGTTTTAAAATGGTTCAATTGTTGAAAATGAGGGGAAGCATTAAAAAGGAATTAGCGTGTAGAAATAGAGCCGCATGAGACGAAGGGTGAAGCTGAAGGTTAAAACCTCTCAGGGTAAAATCTCACACTGCATTATATTTTGATACACAGGCAGAAGCATAAAGCGAACCCATTTCAGGATTTATCACAGCATATATGAACTGTGCTGAATCATCAGAGCGTTATCATACTCAGTAGGGCTAATGAGGAAGAATTCATGCACAAAGCAGATGTGTGACGATATTTGCGCCACAGAGAGCAAACTTTTATGAAGATTCAATTTTATGAAGAAGATACAATTAGACAAAACAGCTCATAATCAAACCCGTATGGATATAGGCACATGGGGATAATCCATAACCAGGTGTCCAAACAAAGAGTTTCGATTAGACGGACACATTTTCATCTGCAGCACCATTAGATCCATATTCCAATTATCAAAAATAGCTTGTGTTCTTTCAAAATCTCCATTATATTTGGCAAATATTGGGGGCCGTCTCCCCCGAGATGTCCTGGTCCAATCAAAACCTCAGCACGACATGTCTATTTCCAGAAGCCTGCTCTCAGGCACGAGTCTGTCAGCGCTTTTTAAAGCTTCAGGTGACGGATAAAAAGTCTGTGTGTTCTTCGATTGTGGAAATTCACGTTTGAACTCGCTTGCGTGTCTGTCGGTAGCATGGAGTGCAGTGCAGATGGGTTTGTGCAGTTGACAGCTTTGTGAAACATCTTTGAGAAAACTAAGTATGAATAGCAGGTGGGAAGCATTGAATTTGGGTTGTATTTAGTTGTATCTGTCAAAAGCTGGAGCTATTTTTACACTTCAATGGAGAAATGAGATTAGAAATTACTGTTAACAAGGAAATGATTCTGAAAAGTGACATCAAAAAAGTAGTATCTTCTTTATGACATTCTTGCATGTTAACCATAGCTGAACTGATTTGTAGTAAAACCATTTTAAATCACAGGTAAATTATCACTATGGTGGTGAAATCAATGGAAACGGTTATTTCTATAATGTAAAATATTATATTTGTTAAACATTTTTTCCTAAAAAAAGCCTTTAGAAACTAACTAAAATGGTGATAAGAAAAAAATCCAATTAAAAAACGACTATATTACCACAATAATCATAAAAATGCATAAAACGCAATGTTGTGTATTTTTAGTTTTATTTGAGAATCACATTGATTCTCTCACTACCTTACAAAACGCATGCACTAGAAATATTTCAGATTTTGCATGAAACCCACTTTTTATCATGCAAAACCTTTCATGCTTTTAGTTAGAGAAATACTTTTATGATTAAATTACAATTTATTAAAAAAAAATGATATATATATAAACATTATCGTTCAAAAGTTTGGGGTTGCTAAGATTTTTTTCAAAGTTTGTATAATAAGTCAGCCATAAAGTTTTCTAATTATTTTAAATAACTAATTGTTTTAAGAAATGTTTTTATTCATGTTGAAAAACTTAATTTTATAAAAACTTTAACATTTTTATTCAGGATAAATAGAAAGTTTAGAAGAACAGTATATATATTCGAAATATAAATATTTTGTAACAATTTAAAAGTCTTTGCTGCCATATTGATCAATTAAATGATGAATAAAAGTATTAATTATTAAAAATGACAGATAGATAGATAGATAGGATAAGATATGATAAGATAGATATTTAACAGTAATATTGTATTTTCTCTTGACCTGTAAAAAAATATCAACTAAAATACAACCATGGTACATTTTCAAAATCAATAAAAAGAATAAATTAACCACCATAAACTACTATAACAGCAAACAGCATGAGCACTGGGCCCTATCCACATCTGAGCATTAAAATAAGTATTGATTTAGTCTGGAGCTACACAGGTGGTTCACTAATGCAGAGGCAGTCTTTACGCCCCGAGGCTTCAACACCACTGATTTAGTACTGACAGATTCATGTGAGCAATAATACCTGTGTGTACATTCCACACGATAAATGCCAGAACAGGAAACAGCACAAAGCCTTTATTCAGACTAGCTGGCTCTCTGATGCTGCTGATACTGCTGACTGAGAACAGCATTTTAGCTCAGTGTGCGGCACTTCTTGATGATCTACAAGGTTTGGGGTGCATCTTTATGCTGCTTCTGAAATCGACACCCCTGAAAGCTAATGCACGAGGGGGTTATTTAGTGTGAATGCAAAGCTCATTGATAGTCAGAGCATGCTGTGTTGTGTGCTAATATTTGAGTTTCTCTAGACATAAACATTTGCTAGTCTCCAACTATGAACATCTGTCAGACAGAAGCGCATGCTGTCAAGGCATTAATTTCAAACTACAGGCAAGTGCCTCTGTAGATATGCTTCTGTCAAAGACATGTACTTCTCATATTCTCCACCTCCACCCACTGTCATACAAACAATGTTGAGCAGAAAGCATCATGTCAAGCATTAATCTCAGGCGGCGTACAGCACACAGTTCACTCAATGAACGTCTGATGCATATTGCACACAAAACTATTGAGCAGCACAACTGTTTTCAACCGTGATAAGAAATGTTTATTGAGCAGCAAATCAGCATTTTAAAATGATTTCTGAAGGATCATGTGACACTGAAGACTGGAGTAATGATGCTGAAAATTCAGCTTTGCATCACAGGAATAAATTGCATTTTAAAATATATTAAAATAGAAAAATTGGAATTATATGTCACAATATTACGTTTTTTTAATCACTGATTTGATTAAATAAATGCAGCCTTGGTGTTCTTGAACATTAAAATAATCTTACACACCCTGAACTTTTGTATTCCCATTCATCACAATGGCAGTTGCTCAGCTGGTGAACACAGCCAATCATCAGCCAATCCCCAGAGCTGTAACGTCAAGTTCAAGTTCTTTTCAATGGATATAATATAATATTATAATATGGTTGATAAATTGACGTCTCTATGATATGCATGTCCTATCTGGGATATAATATAATATAAAGTACCATTCAAAGGTTTGGCGTCTGTAAGATTTGGTTTATGTTTTTTAAAAGATGTCTGTTCTTCTCAATAAGGCTGCATTTATTTAATCCAAAAGACAGGAAAAACATTACGGTCGTGAAATATTATTACAATTCAAAGAAATGATAAAATGTAATTTATTCAGTCTTCAGGGTCACATGATCCCTCAGAAATTATTCTAATATGCTGATTTTGCTGCTCAGGAAACATTTATTATTTTCATCAATGTTGAAGAAAGTTGTGCTGCTTATGCTTAATATATTTTTTTTCAGGATTTTTTAATAAATTGAAAATTCATTAAAGTGAAAGTTAATGTATTCTTGCTGAATAAAATAATTAATTTCTAAAAGTATTAATAATTTAAATAAAACAAAAAATGGAACATCTACACAAATATTCTGCTGACCACACTTGCATTAATTTCCCTGTGAAGGTATATTTTTGTTATAAATTCTCAATTTCAGTAACCTATGATTGTTCATTTTACAAATACTGTAAATCAAGTGGTCTCTTTCTGTTTAAGTAGCCAGAATATCCTGCAGTCTGGCTATGTTCCACTGGTTCCACTAGTTGTTGCTGTACTCTTTATCCCTGCAGCAGAACATCTCTTCAGTTTTAATCTGCAGTGAGCTCAGTCGCTGTCGGCCAAATAACACTGAGCACGGCATCCAGACCTTGTTTGTTTTGATGCAGTTCATTAACTCTCAGACAGAGACAGAAGTCTGAAGTGGAACTACCAAACTCAGTCCACCCGACTCGCCAAACGAATGAAAAAGCAACACCATTTAAAAAACAAAAAAAACAGCTAAACTACTTTCAAGCACCTCGAAAAATTATAGTTCATTCGCAAGATGTAGTAACTTCCCAACACGGTTTATCTCATACACAGGCAGCGTCAAACCAGTTCTCACGTTTAGCACACAACTAAGAGAGTAATTGAGTTTTGGACTGAATTTTCAGCTGTAGTTTTGACCTTCTTTCTTCGCTCGTTGAGATCTTCTCTCCAGCATTCGGAGATAAAATCATCCCTGCATTGCCTGAGGGAGTCAACCTTTGTCTGTTTACCTGCAAACTCCTGCCACACACACACACACACACACACACACACAACGGTGTCTGGTCATTTGGGGAAGGTGTTCTGCTTTACTCTGCTGTAGTGATGTTTATCTCTCCAGCATCTGCAGCTAACCACTCCACATAAATCTAAATGACACAGCAACTATTTCACAGACTCTCTTCATTCGGCTCTGAAACCCTTGATAAACAGAAAAATAAAAACAGAAATGATACACAACCTACTTGAGCAGCCCAACTAGGGCCACCAGATCAATATTTCATGCGTAGGTATCTGCGCGTACGTGTTCACAAGAGAGAAATAGAGAGACTGAGGAGGAGAACAGGATGATACAGATTTAGGGGTTACGTAGAATTTAGAATTTTTCTATTCACAGTCAGCATTTCAAATAGAAAGATGGTAGAAAAACAACCCTCTTCACACACACACAGACACACAAAGACCGTTGTGGCATGTAATGCTTTTTTTCAGCATCTCTTGCATGAATTTCACATTTTTGAAAAAAGTAAAAAAAAGGAATGAATGAATTTGAAATGATCACGATGCTAAGCCAATGAAGCAATGCTCTAAAATTATTATAAAATAGAAAGCATGTACAAATACACAACCGTTCTAAAGTTTGCGGTCAGTAAGATTATTTTAATGTTTATGAAATAAGTCTATGTTCACCAAGGCTGCATTTATTTGATCAAAAAGACAGGAAAAACATTAATGTTGTGAAATATTATTTAGAGGGAAGAATAATGTTGCTTCCTACCTTGTGGTGCTGTAATAATATGCGTATGATGTCTTAAAATACTGTACAGTAAGTTGCTCACTTGGATTTAAGCTCTCACCTTGAGAGAGCAGGAATACAGTATATTGTCCACAGAATTGTATCTTTCACAGCTCATGTCCTGGATTAAATAAAAGACAATTTATTATAGTTACACTTATCTTATAATGAATATTTAAGCCTTTAGGAGCCTTGTAACCTCTACGTTAAGCTTAAATAATCACAATAGGCTGAAATGATACACTCATTTGCAGCTCTATCCCTGAATTTAAGGAGTGTTTTGCTATTGCAAGCTGCTGATTGATGTTTTGGTGGTTTTAACCCAGATTTACTGATAACAGCCTCAGATATAGGCAGATATGATCTAATACCCCTAGGATACTGTACCACAGACAAGAGGATTGCCCCAGAAAAAAAACTTTAGGAGCCTGAGGTGTACTGTTTGTGTGTGAGAAAGAGAGGTAGATAAAGAGTGAGAAAGACATGCCAAAACAAAGAAAAGAACATCCTCTAATTACACAGCCCCTTCTTAAACGCACATACATACACACACACACCATTTACGCTTTAATACTATTTGTCAGATATACCGAATGCAGCACGCTTAGTTGAACTTAACTTGATGGAAAGCTTTCACCTTCGTGTCACATGGGAATTATCACTAATCCACGTTCAGCGTCGAGCAGCACACATACATGTATGTTAATGTATAGTTTCCTAGTCATAGTGAGCCAAAGGATGAACTCTATCCCTTCCAGCTCTCTCCCGAGTACAATTTCACGCTTTCTGTCTTAGGTGGGCTAAGCCAGCGGCTCCTATTTTCCTCAGCAAACTTTTGAGAGGTGCCATAATAACAGCAAAACAGAGATAAAAGAACAAAAATATGTTCGCTTTCCACCGAAAAATAATTAATTCTCTTGCTTTGAGGAAAGAAGGCTTTAGAATAACTCAACTTTATCTGTGATTTCAGGCCTCATAATGCTGGAGGAGAAAGAGACTCCCGTGCAAACTTCAGCGTTGCCCATTTACATGTGCATTGTGTCTATTCTGGGTTCATCCGCTGGCTGCCGTATGCACACGAGACACGCAAAATGTCGCTATACAAGGCTTTGGAGAAAGATAAACTGCTACTTAAATATCACTGTGTGTTGAACTAACAAACACATATCCGTCTGAGCATGATATGGACTGTGAATAGCTCTAGTTTGTATGGTTCACAGACTGAATTGTAAGTCTGCCTCATCAGTTTTATTTTTTATTAAAAGAAAATAGTTTACATGTATTTTTTATTTGGTACTTTTGGCACTTTTTTTTGATAAAAAAGAACAAGGGAAAAAGAGAGAGAGAAATAATGAGGGGAAAAAAAAAACTGGAACAGGGAATGGCGCGAGCCAGACTCAAACTCAAATTTCCCACATGAGCACCACAGCCCAAGAGCATGTGTGCTGACCACTAAGCCACGGCTCCCACTTATTCAGCCCACTTATGACTCAGATGCACGTTTGTAACTTTCTTTGTTCAGGTCACGTGTATATATCATCAAACTCTCAATATTAGAATCAATACTTCATGGAGAGAAAATGTCCTGTTCCTTTAATCATACAAAAGCAAACAAGTACTTACCGTCGTCCTGGTCAGGCAGTATGCGGATTTTCGCAGTGGGGTATTCTGGCCCCAGATGGCCTCCCATAGGCATACTGAGGGTCACGTTGAAGCTCTCCTCCCCTCATACAGAGAGTCGTCAATGATCACCACACGACAATGCTTCTCTGTCTCATCCTTATCAAAGCGCAGAATGCTGACCTGCTCCTCTGGACGGGAGATGTAGTCAGAGTAGGACAGAACAGAAGTGGGGACGGTTCCTGTGGCAGAGCCTGCAGCAGGCACAGAAAGGACACACGCTGGGAATTCATTCAAATCCGAGGAAATGTTGCAAGTAGAATCTTTAAAGGTATAGTTCACCCAAAAATGACAGTGAACGTTTTCAAAAATGACTGTCATTCTTTACTCACCATTGCAACCCCCCTTTTTTTTCTTTTTTTTTTAAATAGGACACAAAAGTAGAAACACACGAAAATGAATGTTGTTTTAGAATGAATGACTGCCATTCATTCAGACCCATTTCAACACAAAGAAAGGCTAGAGACAGGAATTCTGAAGACAGGAAAAATCTTAGTGAATAATGATTAATATTTGGTCATCTGCAAAAAGCTATTGCATAACTTCAAAAGACTTTCCATCCGTTCTTTGAAAAATATTTACTTTTGTGTTCCACAGACACAATGTTCATTTTTGGTTCAACTATACCACTTCTTCAACAAATTAAGAAAACAAGAATATTGCTCAGGGTTGTGAATCATCAATTATTTACAGTACTAAGATTTTAAATAATACTAAACTGTTTAATACTCAACCAAGCTGTTGGCATAAAAAATTAAAATTAAATATAGAATATTTTATAATAATTGATATAAGATCTTGTAGAGGCTATTTTGATCACTTAATGTATAATTAAAATGATACATTTATTTAATTTAGCATTGAACTTTTATTTAAATTTCACAAACTCCCTGCAGTTTCACCACTAACAAAAAGCATTACATGAAAATACGTAAATAACGTAAAATGAGCATTTGTATTTGTACATACAATTTGTATATTTGTATAATATTATATTTTTTTTTTTACACAATTACAAGCTCCAGTTAATTTGTGCAGTACTTTTTGTCCATCACAATCTGCCATTCTATTAAATATAAAGACTGTCTGCATAAAAACGAGAGGCTATATAAGGTTGTGTATGCTGTGTATTGCACCTTGCTGGGTGTAACAGACCACCATCAGTTCCTCACTGACATCTCCCCTCCTGTGCACTGGGATCAGGAGTTCTCCGATATCTTCTTCCACGGCAAAGCTGGCCTGAGGAAAGAACACCGTGGACTCTGTCAAAGGAAAAAGAAGATTTGGCTCAGTATTAGGACTGCTGTTCTGTTATATCAGTCACAGAGGGATTTAGCGGCTCCCTGTCAGAAACACTATTACCGCAGGGCTTTAGAACACCACAGGCGGTGGATTGATTCTTCAATATATAATTATTTCAAATCATACGGCTCTATACTGGGCGTGTAATGCACATTTATCTTGTACAAAAGGCAAAAACACATTTTGTATGAGAAAATAGATTTTTCATATTGAGCGCTTCATATTTGGTTTTTAGTGGCCTTTGGACAGCGCGGCATCGATATCTGTCCATACTGGCTGTGTATTGCATTGTGTTGCACTGTAAACTGTCTGACTGAGTGGGAGCTTGTTCAGGCGTTGCTATTTTCAAATACCGTAGGTCAGGATTGAGTCAACATATAAACAGATTTTTTATAGCACACTGAACTGATGGAGGGAAAAAAAACTCAAGAGACGGAAAATCTATAGAAAAGACTAGTGAGGAGAACTAGTGAAAGCCTGGTGATGTTTTCGAAACAGAGACGCACCGGGACCAATAATAAAAAAAGAAGATCCCTCTTTGCATGGCCTGCCCTGCCCCAGATCCTTCTATGCAATTATACATGATCCTTAGCAAACATTTCCAATCAAGTCTACAAGTGGTCTTTTGTCACAGAGGGAGAGGTGAAAAATAGCAACTAGTTGTGCAAGTAATAGGTACAATGGAGGGAAAGAGAGTGAAGAAAACACCACATTTAGACATTTTCAGTGACAGCTTTGAATGATAACATACAATAAATACAGTAGAATTTGGTGTCCCAGAACTTAAAAAAAATATATTATATTCACAAATGTTGTGTGATAAAATTAACTTAATGGGCTAGTTGTGAACAAATCAAATGTTTAAATGTTTTACACACATTGATACTTAACCCTGTTACTCAAGTTATTATAAACAATTTTTTTTTTAATATTTGTCTTTCATTTATAGGAAATATTAACCAACTATATTTGGTCTAAAACTAGCTAGCCCATTAATTTAGGCAAAATTTGCAACCCTGTTACAAATTCCGGTAATATTTTTACAAATATATATTTAGACATGATAACAGGTTTGCAAAGGATTCAAACTTTAGAAAATGAATAGAAAATTAAACTGCTCTTATAAAATTTACAGAAGTTTGATCCTCTGATTGACAGCTCTTTCAGAAAATGTCAATCATCTAATCTACCCATTTGTTTAAAATGAAAAACAGAAAGAAAGACAGCAATTGCTAGATTTTGTAACAATTTATCCACCCCAGATTTTTTCAGCCACATGACATTGTGAATTTCAGAACAAAATATCCTCTGCAAAACCAAATCACTGTTCTCTGAGTTTTGTGCAGACTGAGTGACGGCTCTGCTGATAAAAGAATGAATCTTACAGCCCTCAAGACTCAAACATTGGCTCTGAGAAAAGAATAACAATGAGGAAAATGTATGTAGCCTCTCAGGTATAAGGCTTATGTATTGAGAGCGACTGTTTCTTACTCTCACACAGGAAACCCTCATGCATCAGGGGCCAAAATAATGACCTTGTTTTGTAAGGAACAAAAACAAGACCGATTAGAAAGTAAAATCCTATACATTTATATTCAGCTCTTGGTTGAGTCCTCTGCAGATAGGCGGGCGGTCAAATTACTTTTGATTGACAGAATAGCCAATTGAATAGTCAATCATAACAGGTTATTTATAAAAAGTAGTGCAGTACTTTTCTACATTCACTTTGAATGAACATGTATATATTGCCCTTCCTTCCTTCCTTCCTTCCTTCCTTCCTTCTTCCTTCCTTCCTTCCTTCCTTCCTTCCTCTTCCTTCCTTCCTTCCTTCCTTCCAAACTTCCTTCCAAACTTCCTTTCTTTGCAAACTTCCTTTCTCCTTCCTTCCTTCCTTCCTTCCTTCCTTCTCCTCTTCCTTCCTTCCTTCCTTCCTTCCTCTTCTTCCTTCAACTTCCTTCCTTGCAAACTTCTCCTGCAAACTTCTCCTTGCAAACTTCCTTCCTTGCAAACTTCCTTCCTTGCAAACTTCCTTCCTTGCAAACTTCCTTCCTTGCAAACTTCCTCCTTGCAAACTTCCTTCCTTGCAAACTTCCATCCTTGCAAACTTCTCCTTGCAAACTTCCTTCCTTGCAAACTTCCTTCCTTGCAAACTTCCTTCCTTGCAAACTTCCTTCCTTGCAAACTTCCTTCCTTGCAAACTTCCTTCCTTGCAAACTTCCTTCCTTGCAAACTTCCTTCCTTGCAAACTTCCTTCCTTGCAAACTTCCTTCCTTGCAAACTTCCTTCCTTGCAAACTTCCTTCCTTGCAAACTTCCTTCCTTGCAAACTTCCTATCCTTGCAACTTCCTCCTTGCAAACTTCCTTCCTTGCAAACTTCCTTCCTTGCAAACTTCCTTCCTTGCAAACTTCCTCTTCCTTGCAAACTTCCTTCCTTGCAAACTTCCTTCCTTGCAAACTTCCTTCCTTGCAAACTTCCTTCCTTGCAAACTTCCTTCCTTGCAAACTTCCTTCCTTGCAAACTTCCTTCCTTGCAAACTTCCTTCCTTGCAAACTTCCATCCTTGCAAACTTCCCCTTGCAAACTTCCTTCCTTGCAAACTTCCATCCTTGCAAACTTCCTTCCTTGCAAACTTCCTCCTTGCAAACTTCCTTCCTTGCAAACTTCCTTCCTTGCAAACTTCCTTCCTTGCAAACTTCCTCCTTGCAAACTTCCTTCCTTGCAAACTTCCTTCCTTCCAAACTTCCTTCCTTTGCAAACTTCCTTCCTTTGCAAACTTCCTTCCTTTCAAAAGAAGAAAAAACGAATCGCTTATGGAGTAAAGAAATATAAACTTAGATATCATATAACATTATATTTTTATGAGATATAATATTTAAAATAAGCCTAAGGGCCTTATCATACACCCGACGCAATGTGGCGCGACGCAAGTGTTTTTTGCTAGTTTCAGCCAGACTCAGTTATCCTTTTCACGTCTTGCAACACGTTGTTTAAATAGCAAATGCATTTGGGCCCATCTGTGCGCCCATGGGCGTACTGGTCTGAAAACGAGGTGTGCTCATTGTTGCGCGTTGCTATTTTTAGGCAAATGAAATAGACTGCACCATTGACCAACTGAAACCTGGGGTGCTTCTCAATTCTTATTTTTGCATCCTCGTTTCCTTTCCTCGCGTCTCAGCTCCACCCCCTGTAGAATGCGAGGAAAGGCTGCAAGGAAAGAAAAGGAGGACGGAGGAATCGAAAGAAAGCTTATTTATACATAGGAATACTTGATTACTCGAGCGTCACTTCATAGTACCATGAGCAGCGCTCAAAGGATCTGCCCTAATGTTGTTTTAGTTTGGTTATTTAAGAAATTCATAATAAATAATAATAAAGCAAGGTACGCTGTTGAAAGATGTGAGATGTGCGGTTTATATCAACTGCAAAAGTAAAGTATAAATTCAAATGATGGTGACTGATGTGAAGGGGAAGGAGAATTTATATCCGAGTTACTGTACGTTTAGTCGATAAAACACTTCCGCAAAGGATACACCTGTGTATCCTCGGCCTCGCTCATGACTCCTCAGGAAGTCTTCTCACTTCTCGATCCTCGCCTCCTCACGGTGCAATTAGAGAATTGAGATGTCCTTCAAGATGGCTGAGCTTGATCGGTTTCCAGGTCATAGGATGGAGGACGGAGGGGTGAGGAAACGAGGAGTGATATTGAAAAGCACCCCAGGTCTAAAGTCAATGGTGTAGTATTTTTTTTGGTTAGTTAAAGGGCACATTAGTAATATGGGTCTATAAGCGGGTGCACAACGCGCGTACACTCTGCTAAAAATAAAAGGAGTACAATGTAAAAGATTATTATTGTGTTTATTATTATCCCTTTGACTGTCTGCTTGCGCTTTAACCTCGTGCACGAGCAGATCCGTTTCCTCTTTGGAGATGTTCAGTCTTTCCTCTTGCAAATTCCGCCATGTAAATAGCAATCCGCCATGGCGCGAGCACAGTTGGCTTTTAAAGGGAATGGGAAATTACACTTTGATTGGTTTATTGCACGTTACGCCCAACACACACCCATTACTCATTAAGAGAAGAGACAACCCCTTTAGACCATTTTTCCCGTCTTTAAACTAGGGTGTGTCCGAATCCACTTTTGCTAAAGTGCACTTGCACCATGCGTTTTAGACCATGCGCTTAGATCATTAAAATAGGGCCCTAAATCTCCTATGCAGTTTTGCTTCAAGAAAACGCATCTTGTTTTAAAGATATATAGTTTTAATACTGATTTAGAAAAGTATTTTTTGCATTGTGGTTAGTTTGACCTTTTTAAGTCACACGATCTTCAAAACAAAAAAGTATTTCAGTAATCCAGCAGGAAAAGGTAAAGCCATTTCAACTTTCATTAAACCTGTTTTCAACATAAGAATAATAAAACTAGACAGCAAAGTTGCAGTAATGCAGTAGCCTCTCCTCTTCCTTAATGGCTCTTTACGCTAATAAGCAGTGAAAGGTTCTGACTGTAAAGCACTAAGCTTGTCACATCACAGCCATCCCAGTCACAGATGTGACTCCAGATGCAGGCTTTTGTCTGAGCCAACGGGTAGTTGTAAGCCATCATGTGTGAACGACTCTGTGGCAACTGGGTCAGACTGTTCTCCGAAGGCCCTTGTCAGAAGAAAACCACCTCCCTCTTGCATTCAAATATTAATGCCTGACCTCACACTGCCACACACGCATAAAAGCTAAAAGGATAATTAACCTGAAAGAAAAAAATTGCACATGGAGCAACAGGACCGCAGCATGCCGACCGCCCCA
This sequence comes from Chrosomus eos, assembly GCA_036326025.1. Lineage (NCBI taxonomy): Eukaryota > Metazoa > Chordata > Actinopteri > Cypriniformes > Leuciscidae > Chrosomus > Chrosomus eos. The sequence goes on along the minus strand of CM070841.1, from coordinate 16,013,511 downwards.
TCCTCCCCTCCCTCTCGCCATTAGAAAGAGCAGCCAGACTCTGTCACGTCAAGCCTCCCATGGGGTATCAGCCTCAGCAAACAAACCCCACCGTAAGACTGATAATTAGCTCACAAGGGAAGCAGCAGAGTTTTCTTTCTTTTTTTTCTAAGGAGAAATAACTTCTGCAAAGATAGCGAGGTTTAAGTAACATTTAGATGGAAACTATCGCAGGGTTTGGGATTATAGATGAAAATTTTAATTATCCAGGGACCCCGAGGAGGCGATAAAGACAAAAACACACAGAATAAAACAATGTAAGCCTCCGGTTATTCAAGCTACACATTTAAATACGCACATAATTGTAAGAATATGAGATGATGTCGTGATGATGAACAGGCAAATAATTCAGCCACGGCTCTTGGCTAAAAAAACAAACAGACGGTGAGAGGAACGCAGTTTGATCAACAGACTGACAAAGCCATATTTTGTAACAAGAGCTGCTTGGAGAACAAGAAAGCTTGTGCGAAAAATGTTTTTGATGATAGGTTTATCGTTTATCCACGATGGTCTCATTACAGCTTTTTGTTGTTATTACGCCATCTCTCTGTTTGGGTCCTCGCAAACAAAAGTGCTTTGACCCCTCAGAAATGACCCCTTGAAAACTGTGCAACTAACTTTCAAATGCGAATGGTTTAATTACAGAGGGAGCCAGTGCAGACGGGTCAAACCTTTCTCAAACACCTGTCAACAATTTACATTAATCGACGAGACGCTTTCAAAGCAAGACAGAGCTGTGCAGAGAATTCGAGATGAAAAGAAGGGCCGCTGATATGCGGGGGTGGACGGTGCGCTGAAAGCTTGCAGGTAGGAAGAGATATCAAATGCTACGTTAATTGAGGTCTACAGAAAGACAGAAAAAAGCATCTGCAATATGGAGATAATTCCTGTGTTTTTATCTGCAACATTGAAGAAAAAAATTATAAAATAGCCTGGGATGAAGCTTTGTTGTAGTTGTTTTTCTTTTGGTCTCTTGAACATCCTGCTTACTCTGACTCAATCACTTCTTCGCTAGATGTAATGGGGAATCAGTATATTGAGCGGCTAAACCGGAGATGTTTGGATATTTTTGAAGAATTAAATGTGTCTGTAAAAAGAACTGATTTCGTATAATCATTGGATAAGTTTGTGTCGATAAGCCAATGCGCATTAGATAGAATGTAATATACACTTGTGTTCACATATTGGAGTAGGTAAGATTTTTTTATGTTTTTGAAAGTCTCTTATGCTCACCAAGGCTTTATTTATTTGATCAAAAATGCAGTTTTTTAAAGAGCCCCTATCATGGATTTTTGAAAATGACTGTTCATGTAGCGTGGAATATAGCTCTAAGGGAATGAAAACATCCTGCAAAGATTTATATCTGAAAGTGCACCGTATATAAAGTTATTGTCTTTCAAAAGTGAGAGTTGACTCTGAGTCTATGAAATGAAGTGTTTTTGAAACGAGTCATTAGCAGTTTCGTAATGACGTAGATGCGAAAATTAGCATATTGGCTGCGCCCAGTTACTGCGCGTGCAGACGGAAGTGTAAACTTGAAGTCTAGAACACATTCAAATACTTCAGCTGAATAGCATATGTCGAGAAGACGCTGTGTTCTACAATGCAAAGATAGTTCAGCCACTTTGTTTTCATTGCCCAGGGACGAGCATGTGAAGAATCAGTGGTTAGAGTTCATATTTGCAACGATACCACAACAGTATAGCCGAACCTTGTGTTGTGTTCTCATCATTTTAATGACGAATCATTCAAAACATAAATTAATTCAAATGTGGATTCACAAGCCGGTTGTTCCTGAAGGAGGGCTCAGTACCCAGTGTATATGGATCAGCTTCTCCTCTTCCGAATCACAATCTTTAAGTATTATTAATAATGTTTGCTGTTATGTTTTCTGTAGTATGCGCAATATGTATTTTGCTGTGTGTGTTGTGTACGCTCCGCGCAGCTTCTAAGCGGGGTAAAGTTAGTTTTGTTTTCGATATTCCCCAGACATTCGCTGAAAAATGGCAATTACCTTCTAAACGACTTGCCCAAAAATTATTTAAACCCCATTGCCGCTAAAAAGGCAAGGCTAACAATGTTTCACAGGCTTAATTTTACGTATTTTCTCTCTATATAATAAGCAATGCCCCTCAAAAGCCGCCGCAATGTGAGTTTCGCCGAGAAAGCTCGAGTAAGGGACCGTGTGGACGTGTTCGGTATCAATTGTTTAGAAATATGTCTAATGTTTGTCGTTGTTTTTACTTGGATTGTACTTGGTGTAGCTACTACTGCAGTGCTTTATCAATGTTTCTGCGTTGGGCTAACGCAAATAATGACTGTGTAAGGCAAAATTGATGACATGTCTGTTCATACACATACAATTTTCAACACTTGACAAGCTATAATCTATTAATGGTGATGGTTGTTCCATTTTCGACAATCTCTGCCTACGGTTTACCAATCACAACTGACTGGGTCATTTGACCAATCACCGCAGATTTGCGTCACACAAAGGAGGTGTTTGGGAAAATGAATCGTCGAACGAATCATTTGGGAGTCGTTGAGCAAATCAGGTAAAAATAAATGCATATTATAAGACAACTAAATGTTTTTGTCCTTGCGTGCACGTGAAACTGTTTTTGGGAACTCACAAAACAAAAATAGGAACATTTCAAATGCTATGATAGGGACTCTTTAAAAAAACAACTGTTTTCTATTGTAATATATTTTAAAATGTAATTTATATCTGTGATGGCAAAGCTGAATTTTCAACATCATTCCTTTAGTATCACTTGATCCTTCAGAAATCCTTCTAATGTGATGATTTGATTCTTAAGAATCATTTCTTAATATTATCGATGCTGAAAACATTTTTTTGAAAACCATAAAACATTTTTTGAATTTTCTGATGAATAAAAGTTCAAAAGAACAGTGTTTATTTGAAATAGAAATCTTTTGTAATACTATAAATGTATGTACTGTCACTTTCAATCAATTTAATGTATCCTTGCTGAATAAAAGTATTCATTTCTTTCAACAAAAAGAATTATATATATTTTATATTTAAAAAATTAAATTAAGTGTAATTTAGGTAATATTACACTGGTATGCACCAACCAGCAATTTTACAATTATAAAATACTTCTAATCCCAGCTTAATATGCAAAGACAACCATAAGTAAGCTATTTTTCAAGTTTACACACGATTTACCCAAAAAAGGTGTAAACACTGGGTCACTTTTAAAACATTGCTCTGTCTTGTTTGAGCAGCTTGACAACAGTAGCATACTGACTCAACCAATGATGCGAGTTTAAAATAGCTATTTATTCACAATGTTACTGTTTTTACTGCATTTTTGGTCAAATAAATAAAGGCTTGGTGAGCATAAGAGACTTTCAAAAACATAAAATCTTACCAACCCCAATCTCTTGAACATAAGTATTACATTTTATCTAATGCGCATTGGGTTTCCAAACACAAACTGATTATATGAGATCATTAAAAATCTTACTGACACCTTTTGAACAGTGGTTGTATATCAACTTAACTCACATGGGCTTTTCATCACATTTGAATGCTTGTCAACATTTTAACTCCAGTAAAAAAAAAGAACATTAACAGATCTTTTATTCATTCTAACTGGTTACCATTTTTAAAGGTTGGAGCCAGAACATAAAAACGCAGTTTCTGCTCAGAATGTACCAAAATGAAAAACATTTAGTTTCTAATCCTTGTTTGTACTGTTCTGTAATGCTCAGTGGTGCAGAAATAGCTTTTCAGCTTTAATAACATTAGGCAGTTTGGTTCTGGTAGGTTTGACATTTTAAACAAAATTTTAGTTTGGTCAACTTTTGTTGGACTTACCATCGCCTGGATCCACGATCTCAACTGTGGCTATTGCTGGTGACTCCAAAACACTCATCACCGGCTCAGTCAGGACAATCTGGAACGTCTCGGACTGTTCATATTTCCCATCAGAGAGAACCCTCACTCTCCAGGTGGCTGTGGTCGGGCCGGGGTTAAATTGTACCTGCTTCTGAGATTTTCCCAGGAAATCCTTGCCCTTCTCGGCACTGCCATCCAGAGTACCAATCCCTAAAAACAGCACAAATACAAACATTTTGACAAAACTTTTCCTGACTTCATATCTCCAGCCTCCAGATGTGTCACAATTCAAGACTTTAAGAATGATCTACTCAAAGAAGCATATTACGAAATTTATGAGCTGGGATTAGCTAGGTCTGCATTTCCCAGATTTTTAAAGATCTCGCACAACAGCGCAGGCATCTACGCATTATCGATGCCATGCAGAAAGAGATGCACTATGTATAGAATTTTTAAATAAGGAAGATTTTTTAAAATCTTAGATAAGGAACACAATCAAGGAACATGTTGAACTGAAGTACAGCATGTACACTCAACTTCCTCTCTACTGTAACACAGGAATGAAGCTGTGAGGGATTCCCACACAGTGGGAAAACCTGAAGTGAACCTGCCCGGAAGCGTTTGATCTCTGATACATCAAGCAGAGACACTGTCAGGGATCCGTCTGCCAGAACCTCCCAAACAGATGTGAGGAATTAAATCAGATCAATGCTGGATGATCGCTGCTCTTCAATCCATAACACTTAAGCTACAACATGACAAGAAGAGCAAAATACCGGTAGTAGAAAACGATTGTAGATTTAGGGATCTAATTATAAATGTTTTTTTTTTATTGACCCACTAGAAACATGATAAGCATCCTAAAATGACAACTTTTCTACAGTTAAACATTTTATTTTTCTTTCTTTTTTTTTATTTGCATATTGTCATCTAAAATGTTATATTGGCCAGCTAAAATTAAATGCCATTGTAATAGAAGTTAATTTGACTCATATTTATGAATTTGTCATGACAAAATATTGACTAAATTTAAAGAATATTTGTGACTAAAAATGTATGACTACAACAAAAAGCTCTGAACAATTACCACTGATTGGAGCAGTTATTGATACAGAGACATTTTTCGGAGACTATTCTACTTGGGTGCCGATACGATACGCATAGTGATTTTTAAACATTAACGATTCTGCAAGTTTTGTGATTTGATATTGCTATTTTCTATTCTATTTATATCTATTCTGGAATAATAATTAAAACATCGTGATAATTAGGTGAATAGATTTTCCCCCCAGTCCTAGTAAATATAAGTTATTAAAAATGCAAGGACTAAAGAATTGCATTTGATTTTTTGTAATAAAATAATTTGTATTTTAGTTACACTTAGAGGGGCAGTGAAACTGATGTTTTCAAGGCCCCTTAAGTGACCATTAAAGTTGAATTTTTTTAGCTGCAGCATTCAGCTACAACTTCTGAAGCAACAAAAACCTTCATATGTTCCACCCAACCATGTGAAAAAAATCTTCCAAGAAAGCACAGAAAGACAGAAATTGATTGAAAGATATAAAGGCGAATACAATAAAAAGAGAATGAGAGCAAGAGAGTTCACTTTCAATTCCATTTCTCTAACAACAGGGGGGCCCATTCTACCCACAACAAGCGGCATAGGACGCCAGCCACAGTGAGACGTGAGGAAAAGGAGAAAAAAGGACAGAGGCAGGCGGGTGTGAAAAAGTAGAAAGCTTTGTTGGAGGGGGGGGGGGGTGATGTTTGGCAGATATCGGAGCGCCAGGCTCCAAAGAGAAGAAAGAGCACTAACACTATACACTTTTGCTGTTACAAGGATGGTTCATCCGGAAATTTTATTCGGATGTATAAAATATATATTTTCTCTCGCTAATGTAATTCGAAACCCGTTTGTGTTTTGTTTCTTCTGTTACACAGTGATTTGAAGCAGTCATTCTTGCTGTCCAATTCAAATTAATTGTGACGTGTTTTATTTAATTATATACCGTACTTTTCAAAGAAAGAAGTCTCTTATACAATGAAATTTAAAATAACTGTTTTCTATTGTAATATATACATATATAATATTTTGTTACAGTATTGATGTATCCAAAATGGTCAGCGTTTAGGAAAATGTCTTTATTCATATTATTTCTTTTATTAATTATTATTCTTTTAAACATGTCATACTATATGCTACGATATGTTTGATTATTTCAAATGTAATATCTTTGGTGTCTCTTCTGTGCTGTAAGATTGAATGGGTGTATTTTCCATCAGAATTGATTATGTGATGTACCTTTGATCAAAATCTGTTTCCATCTCGGCAGACATGAGATAATGCAAGATCTGCAGTATTCTCTTAAAGGTGTCAAAACAGCACCTTGTATATCTATTTTCATCTACCTTTGAGATTTGACCAGTCACTCTGACCTAGCCATTACACCAACTATGACATAATGGATAAGTCTGTGTGACCTTTTCTTATTAGACCAAAACATAAGTTTAAAAGGCTGTACGTTTCCTGAATATATATTTGTTGCTCTTATTTTGCTCTCCACTTCTGCTGCTATCCTCTACCTCTCCTTTCATTCCGCAAATATCTCTTTTGTCCTTCTTTCTCTATACTCTGATCTTTACAATCTGCATCTGTTAGATACAATACTTTTGATTTTATAATAATTTACTTAATCTGTTTGTCTCTTAATTTTACATTTTTACTTAATACATTTTTTTTCAAAATGAAATGAAAAAACAACAACCAAGATCTAGATCACTAATTTTCATTTCCCTGCATAGAACCTCATTATTTGCACCCCATATCCATCTTTCTATCTCATCCATTCCTTCTCATCTCTCTTGTTGCCTTATGCTCTCCACTTTCACGTTCCCTCTATTCAACCTCAACATCCCTCAAAGCCAACAAACACAAACCACAAATCTGAAGCAGTGTAGACAAAGACTCCAGGTTTCATGGATACTGACCACATGTGGGGGTTTGCTGAGCACAGTACAGGGCAAGATAAGCAGATGTACGCTAAAAAAAAAAAAAAAAAAAAAAAAAAATCAGACCGTTCTACGGATGTCAGAGAGAGAGCGAGGGCTTTCATCTCAGACACAAAGCAGCCAAAACTACTTAGAAAAACATCTTTAACAGCTTCCAGTTGATAAGCTTAAGTAATAACAGCTCTCACTGAGAACACAGACGCTACTGAATGCTAATGATTCACTTTTAACGGTTGTACTGGTGACTTCTTGTAAAGTTTAATCAATTCTGGATAATAATTTGTTTTTGCAGCAAAAAAAAAAGGGGATGGAGAAGGTACAATTTATGAAATAGAGTATTTTGCTGGTAGAGAATCAAATAAAGAATGATCCACCAATGCTAACATTTCTATTATTATAATCATTATGTTCTCAACTTGTAATTATTCCTTCAATGTGCTCATTGTTTCTGCCATAAATTAATGCATTGTTTGCTAATGTGTGATTTGCATATGAACATTTCTGAAATACATTAGTTGGACACAGTCACCTCTGATAACAGATCACTCTAAACTGTAATATAGACGCATGCATTTTCTGTAAAGCTGCTTTGATACTATGTATTGTGAAAGCGCTATACAACTCACCAACAAAAGACGTTTCACCCAGAAAACCTCGACGTCTAAGGATCACCTCGAGAACTTTATCCTGCTCATCCACCACATATTTCGGCTTCTCCAGAGAAATCCAAGCCCAGTTCAGACGAAACTGCTGGTTCTTCAATTTGTTCCCTCCTGAAAATAACAGATAGAATGTGAACACCGAGGCACTATTATTGGCAGCTGAAAGCATTATGAAATTAAAAAGTGCTGCAGTGATGCAGGAATTTTTAGGCCAACCCTGAAGTTACAATTACACTGATTCCCTAGACAAAAACTAATAGGATTTTTCCATTGGCTTTTGGATTATTGCAGAAAATAAGCTTTGTGACTAACAAATGTTTATGCATCTTACATATTTGTTCATCAAGTTAATCTTCACAAATTAACACAACGTTTGTGTTAAATACAACTGGATTATATAATGACTTCAATGTCATCACCGACGACTCTTTCAATGATTTAAATGCTACAAATTGAAAGGTTTGAGCATGATTATAAACACAATGAGGCTGTAAAAGCAGACTAATAAGTAGACGAGTTTACGTGATGATGTTTAATGTCACAGACAACCACTGTAGTACTATTACTGATGTATTTTATGTAGCTGAATTTAAAAAAAAAAGATCTTAAGCTTTTGTTAACAGCATTCTCCATTTCAGGAATTTACCAAATACGAATTAAAAAAAAAAAAAAACTACTGACTTAAAGAAAATATAACGCAAAGTTCAAAAATGGGTTTTAGGACTCATTCCTGCAGAGCTCTATAAAATATTCTTGCAAATATTTAAAAATAAAATATTACTCCAGGTAGAGACGTGTTCTACTTTAGGTCATTACGAATCTGTGGAAATGTGCAGAGCTTTTAAGTGGAGTTCTGTGTTTCTACTAATACCTTATGAATATGACCCTCATAATGGACTCAGTGGGGATTAATTAGAGATTATAATTCAAACATAATGTGCACACCACCAGTTGTGTTTACTTAGGGGGGTTCATGGGAAATAACTCTCTCATTTGATACATCTTACATGTATACCGTTTGGTTTTTATAGCATAAAAACAGCACAATGCACAGGATCCAAGTAGCATAATCTTTGTTATTTTAAACAGAAAACGAAAATCTTGATACTTTGATCACCCACATTGTCTCTACATTCAGGTAGATTGCTCCAGATTGCCTTAGCAGTGGTCTTCTACCCATGCACACTAAAAATAATGGTTTGTTTATATAGAAAAAGAATGTAGTTCAGTGAAGACAGACATAATTAATATTTATATATCTCTTGTGCATGCTGACATCGCACTTCACATGCTTGGATTCACAATTATTGGTGCATCTCGCATTAAATGTATAATCCAGCTGAACCTCTCAATCACCATCTTAATGTAGTTTAAATATAAATTGATACCATGATTATTACCATGGTACCCCCGGCCCCAGTCGTACCGCACTTCTAAAAGGCAGTCTGCACCTCCAATACATTAAAAATAGTGAATACCCAAGAACAAGAAGTTTAGACTTTGCATTACGAAGCCTAGGATTAAATCTGTCAAAAGTCTGTGTAAATGTATCACATTTAGTGCACATATACTTTCAGACCTATATCTCTAATCTATATTTACATCATGTATTGGAGTTTGCATGCATATTGATAATTCACTTCACGTGCACAGAAAACATCAGAGACAAATTCCCAATTTATCTAGAAGACCATGTATATTCATGGCTTTTCGATGCTTGTTTCACTTGATTTCCTCGAGCTAACCCCAGGCTCCTAATATCTCACTCACTAACCTTGCCTGAGAGATGTCATGACTGCAAAAAAATTGACATGTTGCTAATCCCACTATATTTTTTAACTCAATACTAGTCTGGTAAATACATACGGTTGCAAGGTGATAACTGTTAGGCAGATGATATATAGCATATACAAATTCAGAATGCAGGAAAATAAACCATTGTACCTGTTAAAGTGATTATTTTTGACATTTGATGAAGATTAGCAGCATAAGCCTCATGGTTCGTGTAATTATCATAGTGGTCCACATAATTAAGAGTCCAGGTTCGTCAGGACTTATCTATTCATATTTCGGCTCCATATATAGATGTAGATTGCAAGTAAATGGTAAAAGGAAGCTGTAATACATATAATTATGAATTACATATTTAAATAAAAAAATATAACTACACATTAAAAAGACACACACATCTTTCTGGTATATAGAAAGACTACAATACAGCCACATCCATTTGTTAAAACAAAGATTCTAATAATCACTTATTATTAACAGGTGACAATGTTTGATTTGATTTACAGTGTTGTGTTTTATTATACCACTGTAAGGCATAAAACATTGCTCCCTTGATTTCTGCAGTCAATGCAGAGGTATTAATGCAGCACGTTATCCGAGCACAGCAATGACACTTCTACTTTCATCTTGTCATCTTCTATCAGTTTAGGGAAGAAGTGATTGATAGGGTGTGGTTTAAATGTCTGCAAAGACCATTTGCGAGTAAAGAAAAAGCTCTCAGCTCAAGGACTTCATTATTCTGTGGGTTTAGTTTGTTCATTCAGGTCAATGAGCTGAGCAAACAAAACATCATCAGTTACTAGAAAGAAAAAATAAAGTGGATTTTTACATTTTCTAAAAAAAAAAAAGAAAAACTGTGAATGATGTTTGCCTGTGAAAAACATGCCAGCTATAATGCTAATGGCTATTGTTGACTCCTCTGCCGATTTTAGGGATGCAAAAGATGCTGTCAATCATATAACCAATGCATAATATTTTTGTCAAAATATTTTTTGACAAAAATATTAGTATCAATGGATTTCAATAATAAGTATTACAATATATTAAGGTGTCATCTAAATTACTGTATGACTAAACTAAAAAACCCATTTATCCACATTTAGCTAAAATGTATGTTAATTAATGAGGTCTAAGAAAAAAAAATATATTATATATTTAATGTGTCATGTCTGTAGCATAAATGAGTTTAATATTGGGGTTTTGAACAACGTTAACTAAATATAAGAAACGTAATATTGAATCTATCCTCAGTAGAGGCCACCGAATAAAAAATAAATCTAAATAAATGAGAAGAAAAGAGAAAACAAGCAATTTAGCCATAAAAGGATAGCATCACACATGTGAATATAAAATTTGTTTGTATTTGTTCAGTTGTCAAGCTGAACAATGCTCTCATTAGCTTTGCCTCTAAAAAACATACTGACAAGTTGCTTTGAAGCCCAGTGGATTTGTCCAAACCCTGATACTGACAGTCTCCATGAAGCTTCTCACACAAAAAGCCCCTAATGACTTTATTAAACAGTAGTGTTTCAAAGCCGGATAGTTCACATAGTTTCCTAGAAAGACATGACAGCACAACAGCTGACATTCACTCATGAGAATAGCTCATTAAAAGCTAATCAGAGCCTGGTGCATGAGAAGCTTTACTCTATCCAGAAACTTTAAAGAACTTCTTAACAACATCTAAAAATAGAGCTCACAAATAATTCATCAGATAGTACAAATCTCAATCCTCCCAAAAGACAGATAAAGTGGATAAAGTCAGACAAGTCAAATGGAGATGACCCCTGAGGGTACGTATATCACAAACTACTATAGTGATTTATAAATGTCTTATCTTAACAGGGTTGGAAAATATATCTGAACATGAGAATAGTAGAGTATTATGTGCTTTGAGGCACAATTGTATTATCTGTTTGCCAAAAGCATCAACATCAACAAATCCGCAGGAGCTCCACACTCACAAAACTTAGTTAAACATACAAGTAAAAAACAAGTACTTTGAGGCCTGTTTATCAAAAACGATTTTATCTGTTGCACATACTAATATTTATTTGATTTCCTCAAAGATCAATTCCTTTCTAGAATTAATCTGATAACTGAATTAGAATAAGAAAAATCTAAAAAGAAAATGACTATCAAATAAGATATGTGCAAGTCAAAACGCTTTTCCTGTACCAACTACATTCAAACGTCTCTTATGCTCACCAAGACTGCATTTATTTGGACAAAAATACAGTAATAACAGTAATAATGTGGAATATTATTGTAATTAATAAAAATAAAATAAAAACGGTTCTCCTCAATTTAATATATTTTTAAATGTAATTTTCCTGCTGAATTTTCATTTTCCTCAGTCTTCACTTTTCAGTGTCACATGATCCTTCAGAAATCATTCTAATATGCTGGTTTGCTGCTTTAGAAACATTTCTACTATCAATGTTGCATAATATTTGTGTGGAAACTGTGATATAACTTTTTTACTGGATTATTTTATTAATAAAAAGTTCAAGAGAAAAGCATAGCAAGTATTTACTGCTACTTTTGACCAATTTAACACATCTTTGCTCAATGAACGTAAAAACTGTCCTCAAACTGTTAATTGGTAGTGTATATTGACAAACATTGAAAACTCATCTCTTCCGTGAGTACTTAACATAAAAAAACTTTAAATCCTCCCTTGTCTGATTTTTGCTACTGTGAGTAATGCATGAACTTTGTATTGTGAGCACTTCTTGTGTTGTTTTTAACTCTTCACGATGACTCGCTTGCTTTAGTTCTCAGTTGCAAGTCGCTTTGAATAAAAGCATCTGCTAAATGACTAAATGTAAATGTATTGAGTAATAAATACATGATATTTTAATCGAAATAAAAAAACAAGAACTAAAATTGCTACGATTTTAGGACTAAGATTAATTAATTAAATAACACCAATTAATAGATTACATGCACATATATGAATAAGCAATTGTGTGCCACTGACAAGGTCTTATGTCTTTTTCACAAGCACCGTTGATATACAGATCATAAACATTAGGAACAGAATAATCCAGTCATTAATCCTCTAGCCTTTCCTCATCTAGCTCAATGGGCTCTTGGATTCAGCCACAACGTCTTGGCTGTCTGCTTTACTGTTTTGTGGTTGGACTGAGAATACTGAGCTAGTCTAGCAGAACTTGGATACATTCAACAAAAACTTGTTGACAGGCAATGAAGACAGTTCAGAGTCTCTAGGCTGCTCAGATTTAAACAATAGGTTCACAAACACATGGCATTTTCTTCAGCGAAGGTCACAGCTTGTCTGGATGCCCTCAAATAATCCCTTCTGTCCCTCTGTCTTCGCCAAGACCTGCATAACCTTATTCAGAAGAACGTTGTTTGAAGAACAGCAGACTTTTGGTCTAACATTAGTCTGACACCAGTCCACTCGATCAACGGCACTTCAAAATGTTTAACCAGGAATACCTACAGGTGTGGTCTTGTCATTGAATCAGTCAGCCATGCAGGTCTAAGGTTAAACCAGAAATCCACATCTGAACTGACCCTAAATACCTGCACAACCCCAAGACCAAACAGAGCACCAGACATTCACTGGAAATTCAATGCTAGCTCTTGCGAATCCACATGTGAATCCACAATATTATGTCTAGACAACAATGAGAAACAGAGCTACAAAAACATCCCATTGTAACATTACATCTGGTAAATTTGATATGGAAGAAAAAATAAACGGCTCAAACATATGGTTATCTACATCCACACTAAAAAAAGCATTGTTCTTTATTGTTCATACAGCGAAATGGACCATGTTCAACAAATCCCCAGCAAAAATCTCCATAATACAATGTGCACAACAAGAAAAACAGAGCTAGCAATGAGTTGTTTTTTTAACCCAGACACAACAGAGCTTTAGGAACAACCTAAACAGTCCGCAAAACTGCTTTCCAGAAAAAAGGCACTGTTTTGTTTCTCAACCTGATGTTGTTGGTCAGGTCTGTTGAAAATATACCAAGCTTTCTTTTTAATGATACAAAAAAATATTTATTTGAGTACTAATGGCATTTATGCTTTAGAGCTAACGCTGCTGTAAGTTCACATCAAAAAATGTTGAAAAATTAATTCCCTCAGCCCAACAGCAAAAAAACAAACATCCCAGAGCTATGATGTGTCACGTAAAGCTTCCCTCTGTTCTTTGTAGCCTCTGTGTGTCCCTGCAGTCGTTCCTGTCGTATATCTATCTGTGCCTCAGAGGCATGATTGCAGGGAGAGGGGTAGAGGATTCAGAATGAGTGTTATTCGTCATGACCTTTTGCAAAGAAAGGGTAAATGATAAATCTGTCCTCTTTTACCATTAAGTTTGGGGGCCACAAGTTGCAAAATTATTTAAATGAAGAACTGCATTTATTAGTGTCAGTCAGAGGGTGTTTACATGACTAAAAACAGTTTAAAGACCTATTAGCTCTGTTCTAATGAGCTGCATCGCTGACAACACAGAAGGCAGAACATCTTAAATAGGCTGTGTCCGAAATCGCTTCCTAACCCTTATAGTGCACTACTTGAGGAGACAGCTGTTTGTAACGGTGTCTGAAACCATAGTGGCCATTAATCACTGCACTCATTCAATCCCATATAATGCACAAAATTTGGTGATTTCAGAGAAAAAACAGAAACCAACAGCCCAGCAACTCGCCGACCTCCTATGAATTTGAACAGGGCTTTAGGAGGCAGAATAATTAAGTTGCCAACATTTTGGAACAGCTTTCACGTTTGGAGCACACCTTTGATGCCTTAAATGTTGTCTCCAGAGGCAGCTCACAAGGTTTTGGAACGGAGCAAAAGAGGAAAAGATAAACAAAAAAATAGATGATCTAGGCCAAACTCTGATGGATAGTTTATAGACATAGATAAAGCTAGCATTTAGCCATACACCATAAGGATGGAAGACTTGCACACAAAGTGCATCCAGAAATATCTTTGGATGGCCACAATCTTTTTTAAACTCAAACTTAAAAAGATCCTCTAAACTGCATGTGGAAAACATGCAGCCTCATCATCATTATAGGGTATGCAAGGAAAGAACATTTTGAAAAACAAAACAATTAATTAAACCCCTCTGGAATACTACTTGTACTAAATATGCAAGTCGCAATCTAACAGAGGGCATTATATAAATGCAGCTGTTTAACACAAATTGGACATAAAATGTGGTGTTATTATGTTTGCTGTGGTTGTTGGGCTCTTTGGACAAGCACAATCTAAGATAGTCTAATTAGCCCAGCTTTTCAGGCATAATGTGGCAGAGTGTATCACTGAATTTCAAGCTGAAGCTGTATATTACTGCACAAAATGTAGGAAAAAAGGGTCCTAGGAGAAAACCTTGAGGCACCTCATGATAAAAACAGCTAAACTGAGCCCTTCTGTGTTTGCACACTGTAAAAATAGATGCTTACTGCTTGGGATCCTTCCTATAAAATAAATGCCTCCACCACCAATGGAGTGAAACTATCTCCCAGAATACACAGAAACAAAACCGGTAATGACCCACAGGGCTCAGGGCTCAGGGGCCAGACACCAACACAGCTGCATACCAAAGAGTTCTGTTCCTACTCCTTTCCTGTTCCTACTGACTGACAGTAGGACAAATGACAACCACTCACCAAAATGGGGGGTAAACTTAAGGGAACAAATCATAACATAAATCAAAACAATTCTAAAAACTGTTCATGTCAACTGATTTGTGATTTTATAAAAAATGTATTAAATAAAAAATATGATCATATTTATAAAAACATTTTTTTTACATATCTATAAAAATAATAAACATACAATTAATCAGCACACAAAGCAATTCATTTGATTAAAACTGTTAATCATTTAAAATTGGGGTGTAACGATACATTATTATATCACGATATTACAATATAAAAATGTGACGATATGATTAATGATTGATGTAAATGATATGATTTGGATATAGATTTAGTTTTATCCAAGGCTCAGTTTACTGTATTTATAAGCTATAAATCACCCAAAAATGTAAATCCTGTCATCATGTAGGCTACTCACCCGCATGTAGTTTCAAACCTATAAGATTTTCATAGAACTTCCAAACACATTTCTGTCCCTCCATTTAAAGTCCATTCCTCTAAAACTTAAAAGATCCAAAAAAAATCCAAATCCAAGTCTTCTGAACAGACACGATATTTATGATTAACAGATTTACAACGACGCGCACACTGAAATAAACACGGATGTTCAAATGCTTGTGTAACACGTGAAAACAACATATGAATGAGTGAATGCAGAATTGAAATGTTTGAAACTAAACATTTACAGTTTGGGAATAGTAATTTTGACACGCTTTCTTTCTTTCTTGCAGAACTGTGATTGAATACACTGATCATCTGAAGCACATGCGCTGGAACGGCACTCCTCAAAGTGGAAGCGTAATGTAGTTTAAAAAATGTAGTAAATGTCGTTTTAGTAGTATGATGATTCAAAGAGTTTTAAATAGTGCATTAATAGCGAGAGAGGCGGGGCATAGTGAGCACCGGAAGAGTTTGTGTAAGAGATCCAATGAATGCCTGCATTGAGCGCGTAAGTGAGGAACAAAAGAAAGTTTACGGAGTGTCAGTGACATTGCTACATTAAACTACTATAATGTTACATATAATGAAAAATAATGCAATGAAGGATATTTGTGGGTCCCTTAATAATAATAAAACAAAAAAATGTATTATGGCTTAAATTATTGCGGTACTGGGACTTCATCATTGATCAGCTCTACCAAACTTGGATGTCTTTTTTCCATTAATAAACAAACATTGTTAAGTTGTTTTGATTGATACTGTGAAGCAGCTTTGATACAATCTGTATTGTGAAAAGCGCTATATAAATATATTTGACTTGACTTCAGTATCGTGATTTGTATCGAATCGTGACATTAGTGTATCATTACACCCCTATTTAACATCCTGACTAAAAACAGAAAATGCAGCCTTGCACCAATCCCTTCCAACAGTTAATGTCTCTTGACTTGAAGATGCTAAGCAGACTTTAATTATTATCGTTTCATGCCGCAACAGATTATTTCATGACACAACTGGTGATTGTGAACATGAGAGAGACATGAAGCCATTATAATGCAGTTCTCCAGCTGTTTTTCTATAGAGCTTGTATTTTCCCAACTCTTTTCAATGCCAGAGACCCTTTAATACTCAAAGTAATTGTAAGCCAGACAAGGGTGTGTGGCTTAAAATCCCGGCTACAAGCTCTAATTATGTGTCATCTTCCCTCTAACGGCCCTTTGTGTTGAGTATATGCAGACCCTTCAATCCATGATGTGCCCTTCTCAGGCACTTTCTGACAAAGAAACTCAATGTGGCACTCCTATGGTGTGCTTTGTAAAGTGCATATCACATATTTGGCTTTCCAACTAAAAAACACAAATCATCAGTAACCGCAACAAGGTCTTTAGCCGCAAGCTTAATCGCAACAAGGTCTTTAGCCGTAAGCGAATCCAGTAACAGTGACTGGATCGTCACATTCAACCTAATTTATACATGATTACCTATGCCTCACCAGATTTAAACCTACCCTGTTGAAATATGTTCCTAGGGTCATTTCAACCCACACTCACTTTTAAGTTTTTCTTTGATGTACTAAAAACTCATTTTAATTTTTCTTTTTTTCCCCAGTCAAAGGTAGCACAGCATGTAATGAGCTGCACACAGACAGTTCATCTACCATGGAAAGAAAAAGCCTATTTGAATGCTGCATATCTGAATATATGCCTCTCGGGTCTAAACATTCACAATTAATCATCTAAGTTATTCCGTATGCAATGACACCTAAAATCAGAGCACATTATTTCATTCATGAATTCAAATAATTTTGTGCAGTATCGTTCCTCACTTTATATGGCTAAATGCGTTAATTAATAATTCTAAATGCATAATTAAATCATTAAAAAGTCTATATAACTGGTGCATTTATTTTTTAGGACTTACCATTGTCCTCCACGGTGAAACTAAAGAGGTCACTGGTGGCATTTTTTCATCCTTCAGGATATAGCAGATCTTAAGATCATCCATGTCAGCTGAAAACACAGAAAAACACAAAACTGTAAGATTAAACCTCACAAATGTTATGTATTATTCAATCAGAAGAAAATAGATCAAAACAATCTATAAAAATCCTCATATTCTATGATCTACAGACCCTGGAGTGAAATGCTCAAAGATCAAATTATTCTATAAGAAGCTCGACTTACAAATATCTTCATTTTAATGCAAAAGGCATTCTTGGTTTTGCAAAACACATATTCAGATAAAAGGCTTTTTAAGTTTTAACAAATCCAGGTGAGAATTTTCACCAAAGCAGCAGGGAGGGAGTCACAAAACAATCAGCAAAACAGGTGACGAGCCGTTACATAATGACAGGCGAGAACAAGAATTTTAAACACAGGATTCCAGCCTAAAGACTTCCTTACATCTGGTCTGCCCCATCTACCAAATTAGACCCCTTAACCACATCTGCACTGATACACAGTGGTTAAGTTACAGTGTACCATGAACAACCTGGCTCTCTGTTCCTTTTGCTCTGACCCACTTCTTTAAATTATTTATATTAGTGGAAGAAGCCTCATAAAAATGTAAACCCATGATTCTTTATGCATGGATGAAACCGCTTTTCATATTGAAAATAAAATGTCTACTTCCATCACCAGCACACACTCTCATCGTGAAATATTTAGCGAATGCCAAAGAGCAAGTGGTAGAAGAATATTGGGAAAGGGCAAAGTAAATAAAGAGAAGTGATTGTCCCTTCTGCTTCACTGCTCGTACTGATGAGGTCAAGTCAGGTTTGCCAGGTCTCTCCCTCTCGTTTTCACACTTCTGCCCTCTTCCAACGTCTGGGACACATTTCAGACTAAGTTAGTCTGACATAGATTTCGCATCTTCTCACTTGACACCATGTTTGAAGGAGTGCGTTCATGCTTTCACTGTTAGAGGTCATGAACCTTTGCTGATCAGGGGAAATTATTATTCTGGCTAAAAGGCACTACAAGGATGTGCAAAAGGATGTTTTTAAAATTGAAAAGCCATAGTTGATTAAAATTTTTGCAAATTTGCATAGAGTTTGATAGGTTTGGAGACTAACCTGTTTGCTTTATGCAAAGCTTTCAAAACATTTAAAAATACACTCGTTTAAGTATTTTCATGGTTAAAATTATTATATTGATTATATAATTGTTATGGTGATATGATCAAATTTCCAAAGCAACAAGAGTTGCTCATTAGTTTAAAAACCCCTTTGCAAAATCTGCAAGATCTATATAATTTAATGAAAAAAGTAAAATTTGTAAAATTTTACTTTTTGTAAAATTTTATATATGATCATTTTAATTTTATATAAAAAATGATAATTGTAAAATTAAAAAATGTATACAATTATCATTTTTTATATAAAATTAAAATGATCATATATAAAATTTTACATTTTTACAAATGACAAGATTTCATCCCTCATATAATTTTTTAATTTCTTAAAAAATCTAAACTTGTTGTTACAGATAATATGGCAAGGGGTTTGCAAACTTGTAACATCATAACAGTCACATCTCATGCATGTAATAAAATAAATGAATCATTAAACATCCAATTGCCCCTACAAAAACATCAATTTTTAAACCGCTTGAATATTTAAAAGACTAATTCAAAGAATCTTGAGTATTTAAATAGCTATAGTTAAAGTTTGAGTGTGTAATGTGCCATAGTTCCATTAACAGGTAGCCCCGCTCCAAACTCATGCCACTGGTTGAGCCACTTTTGTTATGTACGGACCAGTCAAAATGCTAAAAAAATACAGATTGCAATTCTGTTTGTCATGGCTAGCGGAACAGAAATTACATACTTCACCTTTAACTATTTAAAATGTGGTTTGCCTCCAACCAGTAACTATTTTTTCAAACAATAGTCAGTAACTACAGGGACGTTAGAAGGCAAAAGTATGAGAACTTAATAATTGAAAGGAGATGTGTGAACGCTCTAGTTGTCTCATCAAGAATTTAAGCCTAAGGCTAAGAGACAGACACACCTTACAGCCTGTACTATTGGCAAAGGGCAAAGTGTCTGTTTCAAGATGGAACTATTATTTCAAGCATTAATAAGAGCAGAGAACCTGTCCTGAACATGATGGGTACATAGCATTTCAAGAAAATTCTTGCATGTATCTTTAAATGACAGTTCTAAAAAGCATTGCATTGCACAGTTCTAGCAGACTGAGTGTAAATCAATGGTGATAAGAACATTTCTGTTCTGATGATACATTACCTTGTGTGAAGGTGTTGATGGAGTCATTCCCTTTGTCCAGGTTAATCAGGTAGCCATGCTCTGGCTGTGCGGTAATGTGAAAAAACAAAGCATCCGGGCTGCTGTCTCTGTCCACTGCCTTCAGGACTTTGCTTGTGATTTGATAACCGAAGTGACCTGCAGACAAGACCTTTAAAGTCGGTGCACCTTTGTTAACCACTATCTGAGGCACACCGTTGTCCACAGACACAATGGTGATCTTCACGGTCTGAGGCCTTTGTGTCTCAAAAACGGTATCAGGAAATACAAAAAAATCTGAATGGGTTCCATCAGTGACTGTAAAAGAAAAACTGTCCTTGTCCGACTCAGTGCCATCATGCTTGTAACTGATCATATTCTCATTTAGGTCCTGCTTTGTGAACAATGTCACTTGTCGGCTGTTGTTGAAAAGCAGTTTGCCATGAATGGGCAGTTGGGTGACTGTAAACTTCAGTAGGTGCTCGGCTGTGTCTTGGTCCTCAACGGTCAACTCAAAGGGTGTAATGAGTTTGTTCTGTCCCTCAGTCACTAGAAGGTCATGAATGGTCAGTACTGGCTTTTTATTGTCAACATCAACAACTGAAACACGGAATGTGCGGAACACAGGGTTGTAGCCATCGGTCACCTCAAATTCAAAGCTGTCCATCTTGACTTCATCATCGGCAGTATGGATGTAGTAGATCTTGCTCCCTGCCAGCTGTAACTGGGTAAAAGACACAATAGGCATACCTGGTGTATCTGTGCTTTCCAAATGCCCTCTCACTGGGGCTCTTGTGATGGTGAAGACTAAGTTCTCATCAGGGCTGTTGAGATCGCTAGTGCTAAGGAGGTTCGTAGTTAGCGTCACTTTGCCACCTTCTTTAAGAGACACCCCCTTACTGATGACATCAGGAAACACCATGTCAATGCTGCCCACTGTAATATAGAAATATCTGTCAATTAGAGGATTGATGCCATCTGTTACGTCAAACTTTACAAGGTCACGAATGCCTTCCTGTCCATTGTGAGTGTACAAAATTAGACCTTTGTTCACCTCGTTTTGTGTAAAATTCATGCCAACAGTTATGTTGTCCAGAGATTCGGCAGATCTTTTCTCCACATATCCTGATTTTCTGTGAAGGAAGCCCTGATTGGGGCCGTAGCGAACAATGAAAGTAAGGAAATCATCCTCTGAGTCCAGATCAGTAGCCTTTAGTACTTTACTATTTATCTCTTTTGTCTCGCCAATATCGATTTCAAGTCCATCGTTAATGGCAAGCCTTGGAGTTTCATCATCCACAGGGATAATCATGATCATAATGGTGCCTTCAACTAAATGTTTCCCATCTGTAAGAAGAACATAAAACTTGTCTTCAGTGGTTTCAGAATCATCATGTTCATAAATTATGCTAGAGGCTTCCTTGATTTGTCCCAGTGTGAAGTTGGTGATTGGGATGGAGCCACTAGCAAGCTGATTGAGGATGAACCCATGATGTGGGGGTTTGGTGATGATAAATGTCAACTCTTCAGCAGGAACATCAGCATCAACTCCATTCAAGAGCGGTGTGTCAATGATAACATTCATGCCCTCCATTACGACAAACTCTCGCATAAATATCTCTGGTTTTTCATCGTTGGTGGGAATAATAACAATGGGAAAGAACTGCCTCTCTGAGAAATTCACACCATCTGAACATCTGAACGTGAACCTGTCCTCCACTGGTTCAACTCCTTTATGTATGCTTTGGACATAATGAATATGACCTTCATTCACATCTCTGATGGTAAAAGCACTTACTGCCATTCCTGACCTTGACTTTTCAGAGCCTGGTGCTGGAGAGATGTTCTCCACATATCCTAATGTGGGCTGAACAATGATGGTGCACAGGATTTCCTCAATTGGAGTGTCTGCATCCTCAACCCTTATCTGATGCCTACCGATTGTGTTTTTATCCCCCTCAAAGACGGTAAAGGTATTGCCAACTGTGACCTCTGGAGTCTGGTTATCTACAGGGAGAATGGTGACGTGAACACGGACTCCGTTTACTCGGTTACC
This sequence comes from Chrosomus eos, assembly GCA_036326025.1. Classification (NCBI taxonomy): domain Eukaryota; kingdom Metazoa; phylum Chordata; class Actinopteri; order Cypriniformes; family Leuciscidae; genus Chrosomus; species Chrosomus eos. Next base: position 15,991,755 of record CM070841.1, on the reverse strand, counting down.
CCCTACATTCCACTCATCAGACATATCAGAAAGGGTCAGGTTGAAAGAATCTTCTATCGAAGTAAAACCAATCTCACCGCTTGTGTGAGCATACACAACCAGACCACTGATGATATCAGCTTGGGTGAATCTGCTTGAGGAAACTCCACTCACCAGAATTTCTCCAAACTTAGGGGCTTCTTCCACAATGAACGTCAACCTTAAGTCATCAGTGTCCTCATCTTTTCCCTGGATGACATTAGCGGTAATTTCTGTGGCACCATTTTCCAGCACGTCCAGGCGAGAGCCAAAGGTGCCCTTTGTGAGGCTGAGCGTTGGTGCCTTATCATCAATAAGCTTTACTGCTACCTTCACGGTGATCGTTACAACATGAACACCATCACTAACATCAAGTTTAAAAGAGTCACTTGTCGTTTCATCTCCATTGTGGACATAAGACACTCTGCCATCAGAAATATCCATCAAATTGAAACTACTCCCTTGTTTTAAATCAGTAAATATAAGTTCAATATGGCCGTGTAGTGGGGTTTTACTTAGTGTGAATGAAATTAGCTTACTCTCAGTGTCAAGATCATTTGCGTCAAGTTCGGCACTCGTGATGACATGCACCCCTCTCTCAAGGACTGTGAATCCAGTGTTCGTTATCTGTGGGGGTTTGTTGTTTACAGGCTCCAGAAAAATTGTAAAAACTCCATCAGCGCCATTTCCAGCGGTGTCCTCTACTGTGAAATGGAACTGCACCACATGAGGTATGATGCCGAGCTCAAGGTCTGGTGGACTGTAGGAAATCTTATGATGGTTAATTTGTGCTTGGGTAAATTCTGTTATGTCAGTCTCTGAGCTGTCCGTTAAAACAACAGATCCAAATTTAATGGGACTATTCTCATCCATGTCAGTGGGTGGTCGAGTTATTGTATATTTCAGGTCACGGTCCTCAGAGTCCAAGTCAGTGTAACGAAGAACATTCTTGCTAAAATGAGTCAGCTGGTACTCATGTACTGTCATCTGCAAAGTAGTGCCAGGGAACAGCACAGGTGGAATATCGTCAATAGGTAAAATTTTAATAATAAAAAAATTCTCACCAGATTGGTTCGGAGGATCAGCATCATCTTGTACTTTAAAAACAAACTGATCAGTAACTGTCTCTGTGATGTGTGGACCCGTATGCCTATAGAAGAGCTTCTCATCTGTAATATCTTTCTGTAGCCACTGTGTCACTACTTTCTCATACACACCATCTTCTGCATTAAATTTCCAGGATGACGGGTCCTCAGGTGCTTCAGATTGCCTCACCACAACCTCACCAATAGCAGAAAGGGGAGACTCGATTGTAAATATAATAGTGGAATCTTCAGAGTCAATATCTGCTGCGCTGAGCATAAGCTGCGAAATGGGCACCATCTGATTTTTAAATAAAATAAGCCCAGTGTTTGCATTTATGATGGGCGGCTCATCGTCTGTGGGTACAATTGTGATGGGGAACAAAAACTCAACTTCATTCTTGCCATCTGACATTCTGAAAATGATATTATCACTGTATGTGTCACTACCATCATGCTGGTAAACCACAATGCCAACCTCCAGGTCAGCTGGTGTAAAATACTTCCTGCTGGTGCCTAGAACAGTTAAGAGACCATGACGCAGTCCATCAACCACCGTTATCCTCACACTGTCCAGGTTGTCTTCATCACTAATTTCTAAATTGCTCTGAGTAAACAAAGACCTAGACTGGCCTTCATATAAGAGCTGGCCGGTATTCTTAATGACTACTGGCGCTAATGTATTCATGGGCTTCACAACAATCATGAAAGCAAAAGGGTCTGAAATGCCACCATCTGTGTCTATGACCTCAAACTCTATTTGAAAGATCCTCTCTGCATCGGAGTCCAGAGAGGGAGGTTTGTAGGCTATTTTCAGATATTTCAGATCCCTTTGATAAAAGGACGTGATGGGTAAATTCCTATCATCTGTACTCACGATATAACCCTCCTCAAAAGACAGAGGAGAAGTGATGTTGAAAATGAGATCATCAGGATTGGATTCCGTGTCCTCCGCAGCCAACATATCAGGAGTTAAAGCCGTCAAAACAAACTGATCAACTTCCATCATCATCATAGCCACAAAACTAGGTTTGGGGGGAGTGTTTTCTTCGCCCTCTTTTATTCGGATCATCACATGGAAAAACTCTTGCTTCAGTAAATTATTTTCTTTGCTCCGTAGCTCCACGACCATTGGGATATAATCCTTATTAGGTGACTTGTGGGAAGACGTGTGCTCATAGCGGATATTTGATTTGAGAAACAGGTCACAGTCCATCATTTTTTCCAGTTTGCTCTCATCAACAACTTTACCATATCTAGGAAGAACACTGCTGGCAGCCAGCGATGTTACCTCACATTGTTCAGAGTCTTTGTCATAGGTAAAGTCTACAACCTTTCTGCCAATAGGATTACTAGTACCACGCAGTTTATCAACAATAAGAGGCATGTTCTTAGTAACAATCTCCAATTGTGTGAAAACAACCTCTACTTCCAGCATAAAGGGGATGATAATAGTTTCAGTCTGAGTGTCATACCTGAGTTGCAGCTTCACTCTGTCACCCGCAGGGCTCCTAGAACCGAAATGAGAGTATCTCACATCGTTAGGACCAAATTCACAAGGGAACTTTTTAGGAGACACGTGTCCCGGTCTCTGAGACAGTGGATCATTATCCAGAACGGTGATACTGCACCTGTCTCCAGGCTGAACTTCAATGACCAAGTCGTTGATGGGATCGATGTAAACAGATCTCCCAAAAGGCACGTGTATGCCGTTGTTTGCCACCAGTATCGCGTCCTCGGAGAGTTCTGGCGTGTACGCGTAAGACAATCCGTGTGTTTCTACTCCTCGCGCTGAACTACCTGTCAGTGAAAGCAAGAGAATGAGAAATCTGTAAAGTTCCATGCTGAACGCGAATGTAAACAGCCACAGGATGTTCTTAAATAATTGAAATATCCAAATAGTGGTTGACTGGGTTTTCCGCTGTAGCTATCCACGAGGGAACAGGAGACAAACACAGAAAGTTCAGAAATCCCACACGCGCGCCAGGATGCTCGCGCGGCATTCCCACGGAGTCAGAGCGAGCTCAGTTTTAACTTGTGCATGGATGGCAGCAGGAGGACACGCCCATAGCCTCATTCCATTGGATGGAGAGTTGCATGTCCGCAGGTGGGATTCTCACAGGATTTGACTGGATCACTGTTTGTGATAGTCGCGTCTAGGTTCTTCAGACACACTAAAGTGATTTATTGTGTTTATTGTCAGTACAATGATCTCTATCATATCTATTTCTATATATGTAGCCTATAGGTATGCTATATTTTTTTCATGGAGTAGCCTACTTAAGCTTTAATGCCTTAAATAATATATTTTTATACACAGAAAAAAAAAATATTTTCATTTGGCAACACACATAAAATATTGCTTTTTCATAGTTTGTATTTCCCATGTCGCTCAAACAGTAAAGCTTAGTATTAGCGATGCAAAGATTCGATTCCCAAGGAATGCACGAATTGATACATGTGATCCTCGAATGAAGTGTAAATTGAATTGGATCGAAAAACTATGACAAATTGACCAAAATAAATAACTTGTAGCCTATAAGATATCAACATTTACATTAAAGTCACATTTAAGAGTTTTGACTAGCCAGGGATCCTTTTAATATTTTACTCAGATATTAGTCACTCACTCACTGTTCCTTCCATCAGCCTCTCAAATATCTGTCACTGGGAGCCATAAAGACTTTATCTTATCTTAGCTATAAAGCCGGGGGCAATTGTGCCATTAGCTATGAAATAATTGTATGACTGAACTTATGTATTGAATATTTAAAACATGTAATGAACATTATCTGATTAAAGTGTCTAGATTAAAGACGTTTTTGACTTCAGTTGATGAATATATTTGAGTAAAAATGATTGAACCCATTTCTAATAATGTAGAGGCTTTTGCTTTAAACACGTGTTATTCCTGCAGATAAAATAATTAGCATCACATAAAGATAAAAACGACATTGCATTAAACATTAATGATTTAACATATAGTTATACAGTACTGTCCATAGGAAGGCAATAACATTCAGACTTATGATCAGGTCTTAAATATTTAAATGGTACTACATTTGGGAAATATTTTGTTTTCTTACCAAAATGATTTGCATTTTCTGTAGTCTCTGAAAGAAGGAACATAAAAAAATGCTGTTGTCTTACAGTTTATGAGATGTTTTTTTGGCATGACACATTGTACAATGGTTCCTTCTTCAGTTAAAGAGAAATGCATGAGGGAGAAGACAGGAAAAGTCGTCAGAAGTTTGTTGGGACACATGTGTTTTATAATTACAGTATGAAAGACTAGTCAGTGTTTTCACCTGTGCTCTCTGAGAATGACTGTTTCCCACAAGCCTCCAAACCTCTAGTCAATCATCTGTTCAGACACCATAAAAACTCCTGATGGCTTGACTGAGTTTGAGTCTTGGTATTTTCTCTCCCCATCTCAGTTTTTCAATTAAATTTTTCGTCTGAATGTAGCTCTGGGAAAATATGTCCACTTTATTGATGGAGGTAGACAGAATCAATCAGATCTCTAATCTCTGAGATACAAGAATACAACAAACTTTGTCCAAAGGGACCAAACATTGAAAAGTTTGAAGTTCTGACAAAAAGCGGGGTGAAGCAGCACTTCAAAACAACAAAGAGAAACAAAAATGTGTTGGTGCTTAAACTGACAGTGGTATAGGATTCTTAAGGTATTAAAAATGATGCAATCAAGGCTTGAGCTTTCCATTGATATAAAGCACACATCAATAACTGACAAAATACATCCGTTTAGTCATTTATTTGATTTCCTAGAGGATTTTTACATAACATTTTATTTTCATACACACAACATCATCTGAATACATGTGAAAAATGAGGCAGCCCATTAAAGTTCACAGCTGTTGAACGTCCTTTCTATGGTTTCCTCTGTTCTCCTGTGGTGACAGTCTGTCATTTGGCGTGACTCCAGACTGAGAAATGTTCAGAATTACAATGCCAAATAGTATTTAAAAAAAATACCACCTAAACAAATTTAAAAAGGCTCACCTGTCAGACAGTCTCACTGAATGAGTCATACAGTGACATTACAACTTCATTACAAACAGCAATTCTCAGTCACTAACGTGATCGTGTGCGGATGATTATGGATAATATGATCAGGTTCACTTTATCTCAGATGCACACTGGTAAGAATATTAAGGACATAGGTCGCCCATAATGATCCTGAAGAAAAGATATGTGAAACACAAAACATTTTCTAGGCTTTGTCTCCCTAATGGATTTGGAAGAATCTACACAGTTAAAAATACCTCTTGTTAAAGTCAACGGTGCATCTTTGTACCTTCATCATAGGTACATACATCATAAGGGATTTGTGAGAGAGTATCAGAGCTTTACAATGTAATTTTCTGAAAGGTCACTTGTTTCTCTTGAGTTCTGTTGCCATTTATGTTACAGATGCTTGAAGGGAAGGGACATATTTCTTAAGACAGTATTCAGTGCTGTCTAAACATTCATTTAACATTCTATGTTTTTCACCTACTCTCGCTCTAAAGACCTGGGAACAGTGGGTGGGGGGAAGTGTTACCCACCTTTAAAGCTTTAGGTTCAAATTAGAGCTCTGTTTGGAGCTAAATGACAATCATTGAGTAACAACTGCTGTGCTGAAGCCGCTGGGTTTGAGTCAGACGGACCAGACATGCGGTTGCTCTGATAACACTATTTTCTTCTTCTAACAACATTCCCATTCCAGCTGCTATACATTGGCAGCATCTGACAATATAAATAATGAAAGAATGTAATTACAATATAGGCCTATATATACATTTCTGCCACATTAGAAAAAAAATCATGGTAATCATTGGCTAATGATAAATATGATATAAAAGTAATTAGCTTAATTAATAAATTGTTCCCCTTTTTTAAATGTCACACTCCATGGTAAATATTTACATATCTCCCTTAGACATTCCAGAAGAGCCCTCATTAGTGCCTCATTTGCATATTATCCTCTGTATTGCACTCTATAACTGTATGTGCACAAGCACTTGTTTGCTGAGTGACAACATATAATGACCGCTGTCAAAGTTCAAGGAAAAACCACCATCTTAAGTCTTTTCGACTGGTAAATGTTAGGTTTTATAACTTTTTTTATTTACATGTACAGTCTAAAAGTACATATGAGTCACTTGTCAGCGAGGTATAATAGGCCTATATTAGTTGGCAGCAAGTGGTGCGTCACCAAGGCTAATTTTCAAAAGTAACATGCAGGAGAGAGAACTGTTGCCAGTTTGAGAGATTAATTGAGTGTTACATAAAGGGTTCTGATTGTAGGGGCTGAAAAGCAAAGACCTCATCAGCTTTGTGGCAGCAAGTTATAATTAGGCATCATTACAGCTTCATGGCAAATGTCCAAAATTCTCATGCAATAAGGTTTTTGATCCAGAAGAGGGCCCTGTTGTACCATAGCAAATAATATAACGTCCACACTTCACTGATGATCCAAAGAATAGTAATGTCTCAGCTGATTACAGTATTGATCTGCAGAATTTCAAGGGACATTGTCAGGTTGTAATTGAAAGAATAAGCTTGAACAACAACGGAAAAGAATCAAGGAAGGAAACAATGTTTGTCTTTCATGAGTCTTCAGGCCCTGTCGGTGAAAGGTCTCTTGGATTTTCATTTAATCTAAAATGAGATCTAATGCAGGGCATGGTGGACTGGTGTCAGGAGAAGCCACAGGCGAAGATTTGCTCAACCAGAAAGAACCGTTCCACATCAGGCTAATAGTTTCTGATTTCACTATGTGAGAGAATGAAATATATAGTAATAGCCTAAGTCAGACCCTTACACTATATCTGAGCGTGGTGATTGAGAGAGAGTCCAACATCCAGCAAAGCCTGTGTAAAGCTTTTTGAAATAACAGAAAGGTCAGACCTGTAAATTAAAAATCGTGATGCAGGAGAAAAGACTATTTATAATGGACTGCAGTAGATTTCATTACATTCCTTGGGCTACTTCAATCACAAATGTGACATAAAGAAGGAATAGGTATGTGAACCCTATTTACCTAAAATTACCCACAATCTGATCTGATTTTCCAAGTCAAACTAATTAAAACAGAGCGTGTCTGACAAAGGTTTCCTAGTTCTTTTTGCAAATGCATCATAAAAATATGAATTTTATTATTTCTATTATTATTTATATGTTATTAAAAAACATTTGTATATATTTTTTATATTGTGAAAATGATTTATATATTATTTCCCAAAATTATCGCTTTTATTAAATTAAATTTAGTAGATTATTTCCTAATTTTTATTTATTTTTTATTTAATTTTTATTAATTCATTTATTTTTTTATTTTACCAGAGAAAAGCTTAAGATAAAAATAAAACAATGAATGGGCTAAAAAAATAAATAAATAAAGTAAATATCCCATTACTAAATCACAGAATATTTTTATTGTGCATTATTAATCAAGCTGTAATTTTGAATGCTATTAAACTTAATATATGATTTGCAATATGAGCGAAATATCACTGTGAGAATTTTAATTACTTAAAAAAAATCACAATTCTTATATTATGTCTAATGCAGACAAATAAAATAAACTACTGAGAATGTTAAAAAAAAATTTTTCAGAGACTTTAATTTCTATAAAGTCCACAGCGCTAAAACCCATAGTTCACCTGCACCGCGTCTTTGCAATATCATCATATGCATAAATCATACTTATTCTAATTAAAAATGTTAATCTGAGATGAGAAAAGGTGCTGTTTAATTTCCAAATACTCCAACTGAGGGCATTCTGCATATTGCATGCCTGCAACAAGCCTGTCAGATTTATTATGAGGCCCTTTGACTTTCTAATCAAAGATCACAATATTAACAACAGCTAAACACTGAAATGAATTCTTTGCTCTGGGCTCAGAGAGGATCAAACCGATCAAACATGCACGCAAATCACTACACAAGCCATAATTGAATCTTTCTCTACACACACAAAGTACTTCAGCTGCATAGCAGTTTCATCTGTGGTTTTCCAAAATGCTTTTATGGACAGTTATCCATCAGTGGCTGCGGAGTGAGATGGTCAATAATGAGGCTGACAAAAGCAGTGAGCACTGACCGCTCTAATCTGGCTTTTTTGGAGAGCCTTGCTGATGTTGAGCCAACTTTCAACCTCAAGCTTTTGCTCTCTGTGCAGCCATAGGCTGTTATAATTGGTGCCGCCACATCATACTTTTCCTGTCCACAGTAATGGGAAGAAAGCAGGGAAGGAGGAGTGGCGTGAGAAAGAGAGGGAGAGAGGGATGAGGGTTAATTATTGGGCCGCATGCTGTAGAGTGACATAATGGTGCTTTCATAAGTGTTCGCATGCTGTTTGTATGCAGGCACAAATGTGCTTCTTCAAATCTGATATCAAATAACACATTTATAAGAGCTGATTAGGTTGAAATGTAACATTTGGTAAACAATCGTGAATCAAAACGATTGGATTTGATGGGTTTTGAGAATTTTAGCTTACATCCGTTTCATATTTCGAGATTCATTTGTATCAGATTCCATCTTAATTGAGTTTGTTGATTGTATTATCATAGATTGGAGTTATAAAGCCTTTCTCTGATGCTTTGTTCTGAAGATGGTAACAAAAAAATGGTCTTTGCTAATGTTCCCATTAGGTTATGAAAACGTTTTTAACTGCAGTGGCTCATGCTGAGAAATCCAAACCAGTGGCAACATCTGGCGTTGGCTCAAGAGGAAACAAATCTTATTGTGTATGTCTAGCTTTCTCAGACACACATATTTCTATTCCTTCAGAGGCATTTTACTACCCAAGAGCTTTATCATCACTTGAACTGTCTGAGGCTTTTCATTTTCTTCAAGCACACCCAGACGCTCACTGTGACATTAGCCTCAAGCTGCATGTGCTTTTCATGCTGATCTATGACCAACCTTCTAAAGGTGTTTCCATGTTAGCCTGATGTTTTTCCATTCCCTAGTCTATTTGTCTAACATTGCTGTTTATGTGTAAACATCCCTGGGACTATATTCTACCACTGCTTATAGCCGGATATCAGATTGGTTTTTGAAAAATGAGTGCCAAATGTCATTCAAAACATTTCTTATATGCATGGAGTTCAAGTAATGATGGAATGAAATTGAGATACCTGAGATGTTTTTTTATAGGAAATAATACGTAATCACAACATTTCTTCGCATGTTGGAATCTGTGCACCGCTGCTAATATCCTGTTCAGTCATTCCTGTCACATCAAGTGTAAAATGAAACTGAAGCTTTAAGAAGGTGCAACTTCGTGCCAGTATGACATTTCATTTAATAGAATTTAAAGCAGGGCAAGACACCACTAGAATACGAAACAAGAAATTAAGAGAGGTGCAAGGGTGAGGGAGGGGCTAGCCTCATATCTAAGGATGACCTCTCAAACAATATGCTGCAAAAGATAATTCTGATATAAATGTTAGCTATTTTTTAGCTTTAAGAGCAAATTTAGTGGTAGCATGTGTGAAGTTAAACAATGCTACAGTAGAGATTTGAAATATAATAATACAACCAAACAAACAAATAATAAATAACTAAATCAAGCATTTACTTTCAAATCAAAATTATTCTGTGTAGGAGTTTATTTTGTTTCCAACCCTGTATCACATGAAATACGTTCTGAGGAAACTATTTTGCAAATCGCAATTACGTTACATGCCAACATATAAGCAGTGCTATTACGTTGGTCCTTAACCTAATATAGCTTTGCTTTGGTTTTTGATTCGCGTCTCTTTGATTTCTGTAGTTTGTTTGTTTTTTCTTTGCTTTTTTTTTTTTTTTTTTATTATTCGCGTCTCTTTGATTTCTGTTGTTTGTTTTTTCTTTGCTTTGGTTTTTGTTTTGTTTTTTTGATTCGTGTCTCTTTGATTTCTGTTGTTTGTTTGTTTTTTCTTTGCTTTGGTTTTTGTTTTGTTTGATGGCTTTGGTTTGATTTCTGTTTTGGCTTTTATATTTATTTTATTTCTGGCTTTATTTGCTTTGATTTTTGTTTTATTTTAAACTTTTGTTTTATTTTTGGTTTTGCTTTGCTTTAATTTTTGTTGTAGGTTTAGTGTCCCTCCAGTTTATTTTTGTGCAGAAAATATTTTTGACAATTATGTTACGGTCTCTTGATGCCAAAACATTGCTTTAATATCCCCTGAACCTTGTAATAACAAAGGAACACATATAATCCATTTTTGAGAACGAAAAACGGAACAGAACAAAACAACATTCTTTCAAAGGCCAAACCAATTTGCTGCAGTACACTAGCAAAGCTAGAATTTCCTTTGCTTGAAAAAATAATTACTTCTGTGAACTCCAGAAAACGAATCTGCCGGTTGAATGCACAAGCTAAATCTAAATTAATGCCACACATCTTTTCATTTGAAAGATACATTGAGTGACAAGCAGAAGTGACAGGCAGCCATAGCTTATCTGTAATGCATGTGAACAACATTCAGCCACTCAGGAGGTAAATTATTTGACAACCGCAATTGAGAGTGCGAGCTTTCAATCTCTCACAAATCTCTTAGAAATGTTCACATTAAGTTTCTATAGAAATATGAGCGAAAACACGGTCAGACAAACAAGACCCCAGTACTTTACAGCTAATTCCTTAGCTAGCCCATATCTGTGCCTTCACAAATCTTTGATAAAAAGGTTGCCATGTAATCCCTCAAATCAAACAATCATGTATATAAAATACCCAATACAGAACATAAATATTCAACAGTTCTCTCATTTGCTTGCTTAAGTAGGCCTTACAGATGGCACAGGATTGAATTTATGCAAATAGCAACATCACTGCATGTCTTTGTACCTCTTTGTACCATAAAGGAGACTTTTGAAGCCTGTTTTATCCATTTAAACCTTTGAAACATGGTTTAAGTTTACCTTAAGAAATGAACAAATTAAAAAGACAAAACATCCTTAGTAGCACAACTACAAGCAGAACATATTTATAAAATAAAACAAAATAGGCACTATTCAGTTTGGTATTCAATGCTTTCTTTAATGTTTATGTCATGAACACTCAGAATTAGTAACTTTTTTACTTTTCAGTGTGACATTTGTTCACTTTCGTAAAAGGCCAGCTTCTTCCAAGGCTAAACAGCATAAGTTCCTGCCAAATGAGGGTGGAGACAAGCGATGCCTTTTCAAAATGTGACCCAGAGTAACATGTCTGCGTTTGAATAATGTTGGCATTGCTGTATTTATAATGCACTTCTCCCCTTTTTCCCAATAATGAGTGGCATGGAAAGGGCACAGCATGCCTGCTTTTATTAAAACAAACGAAAGATCCATTATGACACTGAATAGTCAGACCCTTCTCCTACGCATGGCAGTAATGTAAGAGGGTAAGTGGAGGGTGTAAAAGCAAAGGTAGAGGCCTGTCATTCATTAGCCTGATGTACTATTCAGCTCTTGCAGTAAGTCACGATTTTAAGCCTTAATGAAAAGGCACAGCCGCTGAATTGAGTGACCAAGAAAACTACAAAAAGCAGCTTTGACATCAATTTGGTTTATGTAACATTGCAATTTTTATAACTATGAGGAGTTATTTTTTTACATAGTAAGTATATTGTGAATTGCTCAATTTATTATCATATTTAGAGCTTCTTTAACCATACTATAGTTTGTATAGTGAGCTATACACAACTGATGGACTTTCATCACACTGACATTGTCATTATCTGCCTATAACAACAATACAGTTATGGGACCATAAAACATAAAATGTAAGAAATGATCTATTTAAGTCATTAAATTGACTAAAAGAATATGCATTACAAACACAATAAGTATGTGATCAAACTATACAGATGGAAAATATTGTGAAAGATCAAAATTCCTAGTGGTTTGAAATTCTGGGGCAAAAACGACAACGTCCAGTGAGTTTTTCTGTTCGAAAAGGGGGAAATGATGGCAGCTCTGTGAGATTTGAGAGGTCCTCTGACAGACTTGGAGCCATAGCAGTGCCTGTTAGAGTAGCTGAGAGTTGACACCTCAGGGCTGGACAATAAATACGCAAGTATGTTTATTGTCTGTGACAGAAAAACGCAGATAGTCAAATCCTGGGTCGGCGACCTCCTCCGACCCGATCTCTGGGAATGATTCGTAGCTCCGAGCCGTGTTTCAGGAACACATTTCCTGTAGAATCAGACATCCATGAAATTACATCCAGCATATTTACAGTTAAAATCATATCAAATAAAAGTCTCTTTGTACAATTTGTAATTTTAATCAAATTATATGAAAGCCCTTTTATGTTGCATAAAAGCAACAAACTGAGACTAGCTTAGTTCCCTCTTCTATTAGAAACTCACATCTCAGCATATGAAAAAAAAATATTCAGGTGTCTGTGTATAGGCTATATTTAGTATGTGATTGTATAACTTCAATCCAAGCTAAAGATGCATGCCTCCATAATACAAACCTGCTGCATAGGATTAGGCTAGACATGTCGCTACTAAAAAACTAATGAATCACAGCTCATTTGACATTTAGGGCTCAACCCATGACATGTATGAAAAATAACAGGCCATTTTCATGTGATTACATGCAGCATGGCACTTAGGGAAGAAACTATTGACAGAATGCCATTGATTTTGAGACAGATGGCTTAAGTCTTAAATGACAAGTAATGCAGGCTGGAAAACACCTGTAAAGAAACATTTAGTCAGGGGAATAAACTAACAACAATGGGGATTTGTATAATTCAAGCACATCATCAATATTCATTAGGAAATATGTGAAATTTACATGCAGAGTCTATTGAAGAAGTCTCAGGATATCATTCGATCTCTCAAAAGGTCCCCAGGCGGATAAACATGAACAATATGAGGAAGTAAACAGAAGGATCCATTCATTTGCATGCGCGTGATTATAAAGGATAGGCTGGAAAATCTCAGCCGCGCATGTAAATGGTGAGAGTGAGATGAGGTATCTCATTTCAAAGATGAGAAAATGCAGGGAAGAGGAAGTTGAACAAAATATGAAAGGTGGATTAAAGCACAGACAAACTAAACAAACATGCATTTGCACAGGCAAAAAGAACAGAAGTATAACTATTTCCACCCCCGTGTGATATTTGGATATATCAAAATAATATACAGCTGTCAAAATGACATTTATTACAGCCAGATACTGCTGCAGAGGGCAGCCCTGATCGAGTGAAGTAGAGACACCGACCTGCTGTCTGCGCCGGGTTGATTCCGATGCCATCTACACAAATCATAATCACAATGAACATCAGCAATGTGAATACACACACAAAACAATCATTCTTAAAAACAATCAATGAATCAGACAGCACCGAAATGCTGAACAATCCCAATTCACACCATCTCATTTACAATAACTGCGTGAAGTGAGTTATGGCTTCGTTCTGTTTAGCATTTGTTCAATAATTACACATGACACAGCATTAAGGAGTCTTCAACTACAGCTATACAAGTACACACAATGGTTCATTTTGAATCTGCTCTGAGTTTTAGTGAAGAATTCACCAGCCTTTTTGTCTGCTTCATTAAAGACATGACGTGAAGGCCAAGTATGGTAACCCATACTCGGAATTTGTCCTCTGCATTAAACATATCCAAGTTAGTGCACATACATTAGGAGTAGTGAACACACACACACACACACACTGCAAACCACGGACAAACACAACCAGAGCAGTGGGCAGCCATTCAGTTGGCCATTCAACCCAACCCAATGTTGATTCAAATGTGTTGTGAGTGGTTGCCAGGGTGTCACTATGTGGTTGTTAGAGTGCACTAGGTGGTTGCTAGGTGTTTGTTTGCAAGTCTGGCTACTTAAGCAAAGTTTAATACTCTGGTTTAAGGCAATGGTTCTCAACCAAAAGACCTGGGCCAACCAGGGGCACCAGCAAACTTCCAAGGACCCTCAAGATGACTTAAAATGATTTAAAATAAAGCAAAAAAGCTAAAACAACTAGAAATCAATTTTTTTTATATTTTCTCTCCAAAAACAAAACAAAACAGGGTTCCCATAGTCTTGGAAAACTTGAGATAGATTTTAAAAGTTTGATTTCATGTAAATTATTAACAAAATCTTAAATCGCCATGGGCATGATTATAAAGAGCATATTGGTTTATAGTTATTTCAAGATCTAAAAATATTTTATTGAATAGAAATAGTTAAGAATTATTATTCAATATATCACAAATAACTGGAAGAGTCATGTACATGCATTGGTTAAAAACAATGGGATCCCTGAACATTCAGCTCTAAAATTTGTAAATATTGTTGTTATTTAATTTTAATTATTGTAATTACTTTTTTATTTTACAGAAATTAGCTACAGTTTTTAAGACAAAACTGGGGCTAGGGGGCTTTTGAAAATTGTGTCAAAAAGGTTGAGAACCACTGGTTTAAAGACTTGATCAAAAATAGTGATAGTGACAATAATAATATGAACAACTTACCGTTTGTAATGATGGCACTGGTGGCTGCTGGCACTTTAAACTTTAAATCAAAGAGAAAAAAAATAGTTTTATGTTTATAAATCAACAACTTGCTGATGCAAATTGCTGATAGTCTGACACAACAGCACAGTACAGTCCCACTGCCAGACAGGGACAAGAAAAAATTCAACTTGAGAGTGTGTTTGCAATGCATCAAGTGATTTAAAGAGTCTGTGCTAGAAAACAGAAGCCTTCAAAACTTGTGTGGAAAGAGCTCTCTGGGCTGATCTTTGAAGAAACTGTCACTGTCACAAAGAACCATGAAAGTTTTAAAAAAAACATTCTGAAGGAGCAATGAAAAACTCTCTGGATGTCCTGAACAGCAAAAAACTGATGGGAAGCAATGTGCCAGGCTGTAATGCATATTCAATTATTTGAATACAGATTTTTTGTGGGGGTTTATTCAGTTTCTCATTTGTCTTCTTTTTTGTCCTTCTGTTTTGTCAGGAGGAAAAGAGACAATAAAAACAATGATCCCATAACCATCACTTTACCATCACCTGAGGCAGGAGTACAAAAATAATTAGTGAGAGGGTGGGGAAAAAACCTGAAAATAAGCCTTTAAAAGGCACTTTATCATTCTTTCTGGCTTCCACTTGATGCATTACATCTTCCTATTATGAGGTTGTCAGATTTGGCATTTCATTATGTCAAAAAAAGGAGAAACGACCTAAGATAATCTGCAGCATTGTTCTGTCATGCCGTAGGTCTGCGTGCTCTGAATGCAGTCGTGAAAGACTACACAGCCAACAGGATTCACACAATTTTTTACCCAATTTCAAAGGATTTATGGCTAATCATGAAGCATGCATATCAGAGAACATATTGGTATCAGCCATAGTTTGTGTTTTTATTTATTATTGTATCAGCTTGAAAAGATAAGGCCTTACTTTTCCAGTTTAAATACTCCATCTATGCCTATGCCAAGCTTAAAAAATCGAGTTCTCGAATGATGTTTTTTTTTTTTTTATGGCACTGATACTGATATATAAAGAGCAAAAATAAAAAATCAATATTAGGAAACAACATCATTTTTTTTTATTTAAACAGTAACACTATAATCATAATTTGGTTAATCTGCAAAAATGTATTGATATATACCTACTAATGAAATTTCTGTTGTCAAACTAACATTGGTAATCAACTGGATTATCTGATTCTACAATTTTGGATTTTATTAAAGCTATAGGATATAATTGAGCTACAGTTCACATCATAATCAATGCTATGGGATAAAGACCATTTTAATCCATGATTTCCCAGAATTGAGCAGAAAGGCAGTCGAAATACAACCATTGTTGAAGATCAATATCAATATCATGCAGACTATTTTTATCATGTTTTAAATAAAATATGAAACTAATATCAGACAAAAGCACCTAAGTGTTATGGAGAAGATCTCTCAAAAATATGGTTTTAAATGAGGTTGCAATAGAACTATGAACAACTGCACCAAAAAAATAATTTAGTATTTTTTTCAACATACAATGAATCAACTCACCTCTTCTGCTGCAAATTTCAAAACTGCAGTGAATGGCGTGCTCTCAGGTACACTTAATCTGGAATACAATTATGTAGATGAATCTTTGTGTAACAAAGATACTACCCTGTAAAGAAAGTGTTACATAAAGAATGTGTAGTCCAGAAATGATGCACAAAAGTAGCATACAGTGCTGGTCAGAATTATTTGCCCCCTTGGTAAATATGATCAAAGATGTAAAAAAGAAATCTGCATTGTTAATCCTTTTGATATTTCATTAACAAAATTAGCAAAAATCTAACCTTTCATTGAAGTAAAATAATTGAAAACATTATATCACAGTATGAAATCATTTTTTTTCTCCAAAAAGATACTCTGCTGTATCTTTAATGCTGTGGGCCTCATTTTCTGTCAGAGGTTCTAGACATCTTGTTCAAATACATCAAATAATATCAAATGCCAACAGGTAAAATTCAAAAACCTGACAGCCTGTGCTAGAAATCCTATAATGGGCCATATTTGTATCTTCCAACAGGACAGTGATCAAAATCAAAACAAAAGATTCAAAACACTGAGCACAAAACCAAGCATCTGCAATGGCCATTCCAGTCCCTGACCTGAACCCTATAGAAAATGAGTGGGCTGAACTGAAGAGAAGAAGCGCCAACATGGATCTGGGAATCTGAAGGATCTGGAGAGATTCTGTATGGAGGAATGGTCTCTGATCTCTTGTCAGGTGTTCTCCAAACTCATCAGGCATTATAAGAGAAAACTCAGAGCTGTTATCTTGGAAAAAGTAGGTTGGAAAAAGTATTTAATAAAAGGGGGCAAATAATTGTTCCCAATGTGTTTTGGAGAAAAACATTTATTTCATAATGTGATTTTCCCCCCACTTTCAATTATTTTACTTCAATAAAAGGTTAGATTTAAGCTTTTTCTTTTTTAAATTATAAAATATAAAAAAGAATAAACAATGCAGATTTATTTTTTACAGCCATCTTTGATCATATTTTCCAAGCGGGGGCAAATCATTCTGACCAGCACTGTATTACACATATTACTGTCTAATTTGATTTAAAACCAAATCTTTCTCTGGTCATCTTCACCAGCTCATGTCTGGTCGCTTGTCACTCGAGGAGATCAATAATATTTTCAAAACATTGCATGTAAAAAAAATCATCCAAACTGGCCGGTGCATCAGCATTGCAGGTGCTCAAGACTGAGCTCAGCTGGTAAATCAGTCAGTTTGAAATTGAATGGCACTCTCACAAGTGTCAGTGTGTCTGCCAACCAATCAGACACAGTGTGACATGTATAGATTACCACCACAGCACTATTACATTGATTGCAATCAATATGGCAAACAGACTAAGAAGAGCAGCTTGTCATAAGGCAAGACACTGATCAATTTTGAGGTTTTGGGCTATTTTGCTTCCATAACATGTCTTCTTACAGACTAGTGGAAAGAAAATATCCAAAACACACATTTAAGACTTTATTTTATTACACATTAACTATTTGCATCTGCAGATTTGAATTACAATACACCTTTTTGAGCTAGATATCTACACTTTATTACCATTTACATTCGCCAAATGTATTTATATCTAGGCTATATTCTGACGTTTTTACAAAGGGGTTTATATATATATACATATATTCACCACTTGATTTATAATATATATATACATTTCTGATTTATGGAGTGGGAATATTATCTAAATTCCCTTCTGAAAAACCTTTAACTTTAATATAACAAAATGAAATAATTTTGAACCTGGGTGTATCCAATGTTTGATTTATGCTCTGAAAAAGCATGCAAATCGCGTCTCATGTGCGCATTTAATTATAACATTTCAGAAAACTTGTAAAACAAAACAACTCTCTTAATATACTGATGAATCAGGAAAAAAATTGTGATTAATCAACGCGTTATACCTATTTCATTTTACCTTAAGGATTGTCTTACATTCCTCAGTTGATAGTTGTGCTAAAACTAAATATTATCAATGTAATAATATAACTAATTTTTCAATTATATAAAGAGGCCAGCTGGGCCATTTTTTTATGAATTACATATTTAACGAAGAAATGAATGAATGAATAAATGAATATTTTATTTTATAATCAAGATAAAAAACTCGAAAAAGCAGAGCTGCGGAACATAATAATATGCTCCCATTAGAATCAATAAAAGCAAGCAAATCAGGTCTAATGAAACAATTAAAAAAGCAATATTAATGTTGATGGTGTGTGTCATGTGTTGAATGATGTGTAACTCACACTTTATATGGTAACCGAGGGTCCGACGTCAGCGTGATTTTAAACGTTACTTTCGACCTAATGCAGACACAGACACATATTCACGGAGTTTATTTAAAGATGAAATACACAGTATAAATAAAATAAAATGTTGTTATTTGATATTACGGCGTTACTACTTACATTTTACTGATTTGTATGAGAAGACTGTTTACACCGACCCCGGAAGATGCAAGGACCCGCTGTTACACGTCATCTGTTCGATGGCCGTCTCTTTTCCGTCTCTCTCAATTTGCCCTTTTTTCAATCGACTAGTGTTACATTTAATCGAATTGGATCATATCAGGTAATTTAGAGAAATGAAAAAGAAAAAGAAAAAAACAAGAGCAGATAAAACAGAAACGGTTACAGTTGTGCATTTCAGTCAGGCAAGTTTCAAGCTGACCCTAAGTGGGAATTACCGTAAAGTGTGTTGTTAATGCACCTACACATTTAAGACGTAAATGAAGGGCAATAGTGATGAATTGCACATACAGCGTCCACGAAAAGTATTAAATTAAGTTTTTTTAAATTATATATTTTTTCAATAATAATAATAATAGCATGCTTTGTTCAAATTTATATTGTATCATGAAGTGAAACATATGTTTATTATATAATGCCTGTAACATTGTGTTCATTAGTTCTAAAGTCATGGGGTGCACTCATTTTAGTGGTCAGTTGTCACCAAAGAGTCTTAATCTGCCACTGATTTTTTAAATATCAAATAAATGATTCCCACAAACAAGGAACAAAACAGGGTATTTTTATTATTTTTCTTCAACAAATAATTGTTAATTTTAAGGGACAGGCCAAAATCTCAATTCTGAATTAAAACTGCTTGTCATTTTATATTTATAGACATGGGTCTCATGGCAAAACCACTGGAATTTAAAACTCTAACTTGTGCTTTAAAGTTGTGGAATATTTTATGGAGCCAAAATTAAAATAAATTAGCTATATAAGACCTATATATCATTATTATTGTGCCTTGGCGTTTAAAGACTTTGAAATTAACAACATGTATAAAAAGAGTTACTGTAAAAAAAGAAGCACAAAACAAAAATAACTAGGAGGTCTTGTATTTACTTTTTTTTTTAAAATACAATTTATTTTTTATTTTTAAAGAAGTTTAAGGAAGTAAATTTAGTAACACTTTATTTTACAGTGTCCTTGTTAAATATGTTACATGAAGAGTCTATAGGCTAGAAATTTGCAGAATTACATGCAACTAACCCTAAACCAAACCTAATCCTAACCCTAATCCTATAAAGTAAATACATGTAGTTTATTTAATATTACATGTAATATTACTCAGTACTGTAAAGCCTAATTTCTCTTCACAAAGACGGACCAGCGCCCCTCCCTCGAAGCAGCCGGCCTCGTCTCGTTCGGCAGAACGGTGGAGGACATTGACAACAGTTTGTCAGTGGCGTCTGAGGGCGAGGATAGTTAGGCTCAACTGTTGACCGCGCAGCCCCCCGCGCAGCCCCCCCTGTCTCAGTCAGACAAAGGCTGAGCTTCTCCGAGCCTGCTCGAAGCCGCCTCGATGAGTGGTTCCTGCCAAGGCGCCAACAGGCTCAGTGGCCAGCTCCTTTTTTCCCAGAGGAAAAAAGTCATGGCTCGCGCCCTTCTCGGCCCGCCTGCGTACTTCAATCTCAGCGACACTCTCAACACTTGACGGTGCAGAAGAAAAGGGGTATGAGAAACTGCCCCCCCCCCCCAACCCCGGGGGAAACAGTGGCTTCACATCTTTGCCCTCCCACCGCTGTTGATCTGCACAGCGCCACCGACCTGGCACTGAACGCCACCAAGACCACCGCACAGGCCTTTGGACGGAGCATGGCCAGCCTGGTGGTGTTGGAGCGCCACCTGTGGTTTAACCTCACAGAGTTTAAGGACACAGACAAAACTGCTTTCCTGGACTCCCCGGTTTTCCACCTCTGGTCTATTCGGCCCATCGGTAAAGGGATTTGCTGAGCGCTTCACTGAAGCACAGAAGTCTTCGCAGGACATGCGACACTTCCTTCCCAAGCGCTCCAGCTCGGCTTTAGGTTGCCCCAAGAATGCGCCGACCCAACAGCCAGCCGAACCAGCGCCATCGGTCTCTCAGCCCTGCCCAGCGACTGAAACCAGCCAACGCTTTAAACCAGCCAAGTGTTTCCCCTTTCAAAGCACCAGGGTCCTAATCCAGCAGAAAGGAAGAGAAGGGGGCCAGGTCTCCCTGTGGCCGGACCACCCCCGAAAATAGCTTGCATGCTTTTTCCAGTCCCCTCCTCAGTTCAGGCGGATGGAGATGTTCTGATTGCAAACAACGGGCCTGTTTCAATTTACACACCGATAAACGACGGCCCGCCCCAGACTTAATTCAATCCCTCTCTAGTCACCCGGGCCAAGGACTGGGAAGCCATCCCCAACGTGTCAAAATAGGTATTAAGCACAATAAGGCGGTGTTCAGAGTGAAGTCATCAGCTAATACAGCGTTTTAAAATGGGTTCCCATAGCGCATAGCTACGCAATACGAGTGAACCGTTCTTGAAAGGGAACGTACTCGGTTACTAACGTAACCTCGGTTCCCTGATAGATAAGGGAACGAGTATTGCGTAGCCGGCCGACCATTCTGGTGCACTTTGGCGCAAGACTGCGTTTCAAAATAAAGGCTTCAATATTCTCGAGAAAAGGAGTTTTCCCAAGGCATACACCTACGCAATACTCATTCCCTTATCTCGGGAACTGAGGTTACGTTAGTAACCAAGTACGTTTTATATTGTGTAGGTCTCCTGCTAACTGGTTAACTCACATTATTACTGTCGTACTGAAATACTTCTGCTAATCAGTTGTGGGCCACTATTTCCTAAAACTGTGTCTATAACTGCAGATTGTCTGTCGTTCTCACTACTTAAGGAAAGATTAAACATGGAGCAGGATTTGTTTTACCAACGTTTATGTTACATCAGTCATTCACGCTAGAGCTTGGCTAATGTATGCACTGTTACTGATACAGTTTCCACATGTTCACTGCAATAAATTGGAAAAATTCTCGGTAAATAAATAAGTACAAGTAAAATATATATATATATAAACTTTATTTTATATAGTGCCTTTAAAAGTAGCATCTCAAAGCACTTTACATAAAAATAATGAAATTAGAAAGATGCACAACAGTCTAAGCAGTAAAAACTAAACAAGCAATAAAAATAGAAGGCCAATATAATGACAAACACAGTAATCACACGAATCACATAAAAGCCGCCCTAAAAAAGTAAGTTTTAAGGGACGATTTAAAAACTATAAGGGATTCTGCATTCCTAATCTCTGAGGGCAGGGAATTCCACAATTTAGGAGCCAAAGAAGAAAAAGCCCGGTCACCCATAGTTTTTAGCCGTGTTGTTTGGACAGTTAAAAGACCAGCTTCAGAAGATCGTAAAGCATGTGTAGGAGTGTAGGGGGTTAAGAGCTCACATAAATATTGAGGGGCCAAGTTATTCAAGGCCTTATAGGTGAGCATGAGAATTTTAAAATCAATACGAAAACTAACAGGAAGCCAGTGTAATTTTTCCAGGATAGGTGTGATGTGCTCCCTTGCACCGGTCCCAGTCAGAACCCTAGCAGCCGAATTTTGTACCAACTGTAGTTTACTTAGGGTAGCTTTTGAAACCCCAGCCAGCAAAGCATTACAATAATCAATACGTGAAAAAACAAAAGTGTTGATTAACTTTTCAGCCACAGAGAAGGTCAACATAGAGCGTAATTTGGCAATGTTTCTGAGATGAAAAAATGATGTTTTAACTGTGTTACGAACATGATGGTCAAATGTTAAATTGGCGTCAAATATCACCCCCAGATTTTTTATTTTAGTTTGCAATTTCAAAGCAGAGCCATCCACACTTAAGTTTATGGACTCTGCTTTACGCAACTGATGAGGTGAACCAATAAGCATCACTTCTGTCTTATCACTGTTTAGACAGAGAAAATTTTCAGACATCCATTTCTTAATCTCAGTAAAACATTGAGAGAGAAAAGACACAGGCATATTGGCATCAGGTTTTGAATGTATATAGATTTGAGTGTCATCGGCATAAAAGTGAAAGTTAAGACCAAGTGTTCTTAAAAGTTGGCCAAGTGGAAAAATGTAAATACTAAAAAGTAACGGGCCCAAAACTGATCCCTGGGGAACCCCAGAGTGCACCACACCGGCCTGAGACTTGCAATCACCCATCACAACAAACTGCTTGCGACCAGAGAGGTAGGACTTAAACCACTCTAATGCAGAATCAGAAACTCCAAAGATGGTCTCTAAGCGGTTGATTAAAATAGAGTGATCTATAGTGTCAAAAGCGGCACTAAGATCAAGAAGAATCAGTATAGATAGACAGCCCGAATCAGAAGCCATTAACAAATCATTAGTCACTTTGACCAGTGCTGTCTCAGTGCTGTGCAGTTTCCGAAATCCAGATTGAAGTGGCTCAAAAAGATCATTAGAGGAGAGATGAAAAAGTAGTTGAGAAGCCACTGTTTGTTCTAAAATTTTGGCGAGGAATGGAAGATTAGAGATGGGACGAAAATTATTCAGATTATCAAAGTCCATTTTGTTAGTTTTTGGTACAGGGGTGACCGCAGCAATTTTAAGTGCTGCTGGCACAACTCCAGTGCACAGAGAGTTATTGATAATTCTCAAAACCACAGGAGAGAGGGAATCAAAACATGATTTAAAAAGACAAGATGGTATCGGATCAACTCTAGAAGTTGAGGTTTTTAGTTTCGAAACCGTATTACACAGTGACTGGGAGTCATGAATTGCAAAGTTAGAGAGAGAGACACCAGAAAATGCAAAAGCATTTGAGGAGGAGGCAGAAACGGTATGGGTGGCAACAATGTGGTTACGTATATTGTCAATTTTGGTGCTAAAAAACTCCAAAAACATATTACAAAGGTGAGTTGAAGCAGGAACATTTGAGAGGCTGTGATTTTTAAGCAGCTTGTTGATTGAGTGAAACAGTTTTTTAGGGTTACTCTGATTGCTGACAATTATCTGAGAAAGATAATCAGATCTAGCTGACACAATTTCAGCCTTATAATTGAGTAAGCTGTCTTTCCAGGCCTGGCGATGAACAGTTAAACCTGATGTGTGCCATCTACGCTCCATTTTGCGACACAAAGTCTTCATAGCATGCAGATCATCATTGTACCAAGGAGCAGAGCGTGCAAAAGAAACAGATCGTGTTTTCCAGGGAGCCAGCGTGTCCAGGCCAGACAACAATACAGAATTCAGCACAGAAACGTTGTCATCCAGATCATCAGATAGAGAGTCACAGTTTAAAAGAGAGTCAATAAAATCAGAAAAATCAGAGGGCTCAATAGATCTCCAATTGCGATAATGTATGATGCGAGAAGTGTTAGTGTTCATGACAGGTAATTCCAAATTAAAAAAGACAGCCCGGTGATCAGACAGACCTAAGTCAGAAGTTGACAACTGAGACACAAATGAACCATTGGAAATCACAAGGTCTAAAGTGTGGCCTTTGTCATGTGTAGGACAGTCCACTAGTTGGTTTAATTCAAAGCACTCCAATATGGACAGAAAGTCTTTTGTTATTGCAGAGTCATTTATATCCATATGAATGTTGAAATCCCCCAGTAGAAGAATTCTTTCAAATCTGAGGAAGAGGAAAGACAACATATCTGATAATTCAGATAGAAAGTCTTTATTTGTCTTAGGAGGCCTGTAGACAGTAGCCACTGCAGTAGAAAGGGGCGCAGAGACACTCAGAACAAGACACTCAAATGAGTCAGATTTGGGAACAGCCACGGGACACAAGTTGAACTGTTGACTGTGCAACACAATGATACCCCCACCTCTACCAGAAGAACGCGGGAGATCAAATAGTCCATAGCCAGCAGGAGTCAGTTCATTAAAAGAAGACCGTCAGATTCTTTGTGCCAAGTTTCAGTTAAACAGAAAAGGTCCAGCTTTTTTTCTAAAATAATGTCAGATAAAAGGACAGCTTTGTTGTTGACAGAGCGCGCGTTAAACAGTGCTGATTTCAGCAGACGCGGGGGAGCAGATGAATCCGATGCAACCTCCTCACGGTTGCAATATAATTTATAATTTTAAATATAATTAAAATATTTTTTAAAAAAAATAATCGGTTTATTGATGGACATGCACTTGTTAATGCTGATGGTGAGGAATTACAATTGCAACATCTCATAATGTACCTCAAACTGAGTAATGTTAATGTATCACTGAGAAACTTCCTGTTCAGCCACTTTAAATGTTCATCTAACATTTTTAACTAGTTTCAGAACATCCAGAGAACATTCAAGAGTAACGGTCCCATAATTTTTGCCAAATGGAAAGTTCAAATGCAAACATACAAAACTGGACATTTGAACATTCAGAGAACATTCAGAAATAACTTTTTCATAATCTAATGGGGGCATTAACACAATGGTCTTAGAGCATACTAGGGAATGAGGTGGTTCAACTTAGGCTAGAATGACCAGGATCAGTCTAGCAACATTGATGGAAATAGGCCTGCCTGTTAAAATCACACATTTTTTTTTATATGCAAAATCCCACTTAGGCACAATTAGGAATCGGGGGTGGACTGGTGTTGGAACACTTGATTAATCATATTTTAAATACACATTTGCCATAATCTGTTTGGCCCAAAGGTCTATTGTTTGGCTGGAGTGAAGCTTATACAGCGCTGGCGGCTGCTGGATTTACAAAACGCTGTAAGCTAACTTGAGTCTCATGAGTCATCCTCATAAAGCAAACCCTGCTCACCGGCACCAAAGGGCATACTGCCAGCAGCTTCTCTAGAGGGACATGTGGGTGTTGAAGAAAACAGACTTCTCAGTGTGACTCGAAACACAAATTCACTAGACGTTTCATTAGACTGCAAAACCTGCAGTTTTGCAGGAGTCCATTACGCTTTCGTCACAGGCTTATTGAAACCACATAGATTGGAAAAGTTGATCTGCAGAATAACGTTTTGCATTGTTATTGACACTGGATAAAGTTTTGTTTCAAATGTGAGCTAGACCACTACGAATTTATCTTGGCAGAGACGGGAGCCATGACACCTTTAAAATAACAAATAGCCTACTAAGCCTTGAGTAATTAATATTACAGACATGTACACAGAAAGACCTTTAAACAAAAGTCTGTTCCTATCTTTGACAAACATCTCCTGAAGGAATTTCCTGACTCTGTCTTCTAAATTTATCCTAATCATGTTGTGTGTTGAAGCCTGTAGTGAGTCATTTGTGGCGACAAGCAGCTGTGTGGTTCCTGAGGTGATGATGGGAATGAGATACCAAAACATCGCTCTACTGTCAGATGAGCTTTTGTGTAGAAAGCCTAACTAATAATTCAGCCTGTGACAACTGAAGGCGGAAGGCAGGAGTGCGTAAATTTAGCCTATATATCAGGATAATTTGCATGTCAAGAGCTGGAGACAGTTCAGATCTGGTAAATGAAATGCAAACGCATACTTTTTTATTCTATTTTTTTTTTTGAAGAAGAAAAATGTAACATCTAAATTTGGTTTATGAGGATAATAGACCAATATTATTATTAGCCCAACTTAATCTTTAAACACATTATCGGACATTATGACTACATTGACTGTGCAACTCAGACCTCAAACTTTACAGTATAGGGATTTCAATCATAACCATAACCATAATAACATATTACTTAATGAGTTAATAGTCATGTGCTTCAACAAGTAAAGTCTTAATATACTGTACACTGTAAGAAACGGACTGTGAATTTAACAGTAATTAACTGGCAGCAATTGTCAAGAACTAAGAAGAAATAACCATATTTTCTCTGTTTTCATTTACAGTAGCAATCATTCAACTGCAAAGTAAGACTCACTCATTTGCAAGCACAGCTTTATTTTGTTGATTTTTTGCAGAACAGTGTAGCAATTGACAGGAAAGTCTGGGGTAAAGAGAGAGGGGAAAGGGATCAGAAAAGGACCTTGAGGCAGGAATCGAACTTGGGTCACTGGAGGCGCAATTTCACTGTCAGTATGCTAACCACCATAGGCTATTGGCACTAACTGGTTCTTAATGTTTAAGCACTGTTTAGTTATATTGTTTCAGCCTAAATAAATAATGCATTTGAATATGAATATCAATTTATCAACAGTTAACCAAATCATTATAACAAGCTTTATTAATTCTTCACTTCTTGCTAGGTGTGTTGAAAACAACAAAATATATACGGTGATTTGACTTTTGTAGTTTTATTAAATACATTTGCTTCCTGTATTCTCTATTCAGAGTGAAAAATTGAATTACATTGAGGTCCATTTAAATGGAGTAATTAAAAAATCCTGCCAGTGTAGTGTTTTCCTTCCTATACATAATTTACTGTGATTGTCTTCTACAGCACATTGCTGGTTACTGTGATTTTCAACAGGACATGGACAATGGCTACTGTGACTCTCACAGTACTTTTCATTACTGCAATTTTTGACTAAATCTGCAGTATTCTACTGTGAACTTCCTGTGCACAAACACAGTACATCAGAACTAGTTTATTTATAATGAGAGGATGTATTTTGGAAAATTGAAACAGTAGCGGTTTCAAAGGCTCACTGTGTCTCTGTCCATGGTCTTGAAATACGAGCTGTACAAAAAGCTAACTAAAGTAGAAAACCTGCAGCAACCTATATCAATATTACAAGAGCAATGCAAACTTACAGTATAAATATAGAGAAGTCCCTTTGACTCAAGTAGGGACCGTTCAGGTTTTTTGTATCTTTAAACAAATGTAATGTTTTTTTTTTTTTTGCTAGTGATTCGTTTGATTTCAACAAGTGAACAAAATGTGAGAGATCCAAACAGTGAAATTTGCAATTTCTGATTTAAAATGAGTCATATTTTTGGAGGATGAGGAATCTTTGTTTGCTTCGTTTCTAAAAATAAAACCTTTCACACCTACATGTTAGGTCCTTCTGTACTGTGATTTCATATAGACATTGTCTTTGCATTCACTGTAAGATAGGCAACCATGAGACTTTATAAAACCCACTTCCCCTTTCATTGTCTTGAGTGAGACACCTCACCTGTGCTATAAATTACACACAGTGTCAGTTTGTGGTTCCTTGGGGCTTGACAGGAGAATCTGGAGGTTATTTTAGGCAGAATTGTGCTGTTTTCTGGGGGAAGAGAGGATTTGGACAGGTTTAGAACATCTGCCAGCTCTTGATAAGGGCAAATGAGTGTGGCATCCTCAGTGCAGTGGAACAGACGAGCATTAAGGAGGCAGAGCACTGCCCTCAGGGATATGAGCTCCTAAATATACTTGCTCTTGTGCACAGAGTTTCTTGTCTGTCCTTGATATAAAAATGAAATACAGTGCATGTCTGCAGTGTTATTGCATTCAATTTCAATTGTAAAGCTTAAATAACAGTACATTAAAACTGAAAATTGAATGATAGAAAATGGTGACCTGGTCAAAACCAACATTTTGTCTTTTTTCAAATCTAACTGATCAGCTTTTTTTCTGACTGTGCAATTCTTAGTTCATTCAGGTTCTACTGCCAGTGTAGTGAGATGTATTTTGGCTGTGTTTGAAAGGTGAAATAGTTATTTCAAAAGGTTAAATTTTTCAGTTGAGACTGGAGGAGAGACAATTAATTACAAATTACGTACTTTTGTACAGAAAAAAAGGATCCATTTGAACATTTTAGAAAAGTTCTTTCTGCAGGTTAAATTATTATGCCAGTAGGTGTAAGTGATTATTTTTAGGGAACGAATGAGTCATCGACTGATTCAGCCAACCAATTAGTTCAGAAACGAAACAAATGAATATAAATGAATCAGTGAATCATTCACTTAGTCAATTAGGGAATAACCCGTGTTTATGGATCACCTTGATTAAATCAGCTTTGACTGAACAAAAATAGACAAACAAGCAATCTTGTGTCTAATATTGTTACAGTTATGTTCAGTTTTGAGTTTTCTGTCATTTCTGTTTTCCTTTCTGCCTGAGTTTGTTATTATTTACTATGATTACTCATTTGGCATTCTGTTCAGCTTTTGCCTAATTAGTTCCCTTTGATTGTTCCCTAAGTATAAGTTCCCTTATTTCATTAGTGAATTGTCCGATCAATGTATGTTCTTGTGATTTACCGCCTTAATCTTTGTTTACCTTGTGTATTATAAAGACTTTATTGGTGATCCATCTTCTGCATCGTGTGCGTATATACAACCTGATTGTGACAAATATGTGTCTTTCTGAAGTAAACGTCACGTGTTGGCATCTCGAAAATATGGTAATTACAATATGAATTACATATATGACATGTGAGCAAGTCAAGACATGCTGCTGCTGTACAATATAGCATGAATTATCCGTATAGCAGATCTATACAGGTGGAGCTGGGGAAGGTGGAGGGTTTCCGAAAGCGTGCTGCAACTGTACAGTACATGCTGACCAAGTATTTGAAGGTTGAGCAGCGAGCTCATTGGCTACTGATCAGCTGTGCCTTATAGAGAATGATGTGATTGCAAGCAGATTGAGTTTAGGACCTATCAACCTGCGCCATCTGAGTTTCATGACAGAACTTTGTTTTTCCAAGATTTCAACTTGTAAGTGTTCACGTCCTCGTAGAGTCCGTAGTTACAGCTTGTAAGATGATAATTTTTAGAGAGCTCCTACTTTTATCACCTGACCGCTTTAAATTAATTTAGGTATTGATAGTGTTGCCATAGAAATGCATAATTCCCATTCCGAGGACTTGAACAGCTCCGAATAGAATGTCATGTGATGTCATCTCGAGACTATGGTAATTACGACATTATATGAATACAGCAATAGTGTCAGTCATGTGGAAAAATGGGCCTCTTTTGTGGACTGGAAATTCTCTCCATTTACGGTGTTTAGAAGTGCAAACAACTGCCACATCCCAGTTGAAAAGAATAGACCTGCGTGTCATTAGCCTTAAACACCTGTCAGGTCTCAATTGAAGTGCTTACATCAAAAGAAGTAAAAAAATAAAATGCAGAAAAATTCAGCATTATGCTTCAATTTCATACATTCTAAAACAAAGAGCATATGCAATCATTTCACAAGGTTTAATGGCCTGCTATTATTAATCTTCTATTGTATATGTTCTGCCACATATTTTAAGTGCCATTTGTTCTCTGCTTTAGACCCCAGTCAAAATGAACTAACTGTTGAAAAGTAGCCTATAATTAAAGGGATAGTTCACCCAAAAATGAATATTCTGACATCTTTAATCATCCTCGAGTTGTTCCAAACTTGTACGAAGAGAAGAAGATATTCATACAGCTTTGGAACAACTTGAGGCTGAGTAAATGATCAGACTTTTAATTTTTGGTGAACTATTCCATTAAATCAGTCAATTTAAAAAGTATTTCATTGGAAATTTCAGTGTAACAGTTCCTTATTAAAGTATTCATACGGTGCACTTTTGCTCCAATTAATTTGGCACTGTGCTGAACACCTACACTCTCTTTATTAAAGGTGCATGAAAGTTACATGTGTTCACAGAACATCACATTTTGGTACCAGTCTGAAAGGCTAAGCTACAAAAGGGACCCAATGCTAAAGATGTGTTCGATAGCCCTTTAATCTAGTAACTGTGTGTGTGTGTGTGTGTGTGTGTGTTGTGTGTGTGTGTGTGTTGTGTGTGTGGTGTTTGTGTGTGTGTGTGTGTGTGTGTGTGTTGTGTTGGGGTGTGTGTGTGTGTGTGTGTGTGTGTTGTGTGTGTGTGTGTGTGTGTGTGTGTGACTAACGGGGGTAATCAAAGATGGGGATCCAAGTGTAGGGAGTTTAATGAAACACAAACAAACAATAAAGCTGGTCCAAAATAACACTGGAAACAAGGACCACGATGAAAAGCAAACATTTACATCTAACAACTGACAGGAGCAAGTGAAACACAAAGGCTATTTATACACAGGGGCAAACAAGCTTAACAAGATGGCCAGCAGCCATATCACCCTGTAGCCAAAGACTATTTTCCCACTGAAGCTAAGCAGGGCTGAGGCTGGTCAGTTTCTGGATGGGAGACATCCTAGGAAAACCATAGTTGCTGCTGGAAGAGGTGTATAGTGAGGCCAGCAGGAGGTGCTCACCCTGTGGTCTGTGTGGGAACTAAATGCCCCAGTATAGTGATGGGGACACTATACTGTCAAAAAAGCACTGTCCTTTGGATGAAATGTTAAACCAAGGTCCTGACACTATGTGGTCATTTAAAAATCTCAGGATGTCCTAAAAGAGTAGGGCTTTAACCCTGGCATCCTGGTCTAATTTGCCCAATGGCCTCTGTCCATCATGGCCTCCTAATAATCCCCATATTCTGATTGGATTCATCACTGTCTCCTCTCCATTAATAAGCTGGTGTGTGGTGGGCGTTCTGGCGCAATATGGCTGCCGTCGCATCATCCAGGTGGACTGCACATTGGTGGTGGTTGAGGAGATTTCCCTGTTCTATGTAAAGCACTTTGAGTACCCAGAAAAGCGCTATATAAATGTAACGAATTAAAAATAACAAGTAACAAGACGGAAGACTAATAAACAGGGAAACTACAAGACTACGAACATGGCCACAGGAACATGACACAGGAATGAACATGGAAACAATAGGAAGGAACATAACACTTCGAAATAAAAGTTTAGACACAGGCACAACACCGAGATGGTGACAGAGCCAACTCTTCAAAGGAGTGGCTTCCAGACGCTTCAAAACTGTCCAGATGGGAGGTGGAGCAGGAGCGGAACAGGGGGAGGGAAGGAGGGCCAAGCCTATGGCAGAGCCGAAGACCTCCATGGCGGGGTAGACAGAGCCGAAAACCATTTCAGCAGAGACACATACGGTAGAGAAGATGGGACTGAAGACCACTTCAACAGAGCTGATGAAAGTGGTGACCTCCACGGCAAAGCAGACGGGGCTATAGACCACTTCAACAGAGCTGATGAAACTGAAGACCACCATGGCAGAGCAGGTGACCCTCACTGAGGATCAGGTAGAGCTAAAGACAACCAAGGTGTAACAGGCGGGACTGAAGACCACCTCAGAGAAGCTGACGAGACTGGAGAATATTCAAAATGTGTTTATAATATTTTATTTGTCATATACATACAGACTTACACAAGCAGTTTTAGCATTAATTTTTTTATCTAATTTTTCCTTTTCTAATTTTTTTCACTAAGGTGAAGTTGACCCTTAATTAACTGTGTGGTGTTTGTTGAATATGCTGTGGTGAATGTCAACTGCTCAGAACAGATAAAAACATCAGGAAGTTGCCCGTTGTGGCTCGTTTTTAAAAAAAACCTTGATTCATATGCATGGTTAATTAGTGTCACAAACTGCTCCAAGATACAAAGTTTGAGGATCCAAATGCAGTTTTATTGAAAGGGAATTCCACAATCATAGTCGAAAACAGGCAAAGGGCATGGATATCAGGTGATCAGTCCAAACAATTACAAACACAACAAGGAAGGGAACACAGACAAAAAGAGTAATCCACAAACCAGGAACAACAGAGAGAATGCACAACATTGCAGTGTAACATTAAACAAGCCTTCGCTGATAATGAATAAGAATACATGGTTTAAATAGGCTGAAACTAACAAGGTAATGAGACACAGGTGGATGCGATCAGTGATGATGAGTCCGGGCAGTGAGTTATGGGAAATGTAGTTTGTAAGGGAATGACAATAGTTTGATGTGGAGTGAACTTTGGTGGCTTTCAAAGGCACTTCAGCTGATGACCGTTACAATTAAACAATCATACTGTTTTTTCTTTCTAAGAATAATTACACAGCTACAGCAGAAATACAAAATAAAAGCGACACATTCCTTTTCTAAGCATTTTATTTCACATCTGCATGTCTGTTGGTGGCAGTCAAGGTTGTTTCAAGTCATGCAGTAGTGCACAAAGGTGTCCAGGTGAACAGTTAAACACCATTTTATCTGATTTACTCTGTTCAGGTCCAACAATTCCCTTCAATAACATGGGACACAATTCAACCTTATCTGGACAAACAGAGATTGTAGGATTTAATTGATTAAATGTATTTTGAACTGGATTACACAATCATTTGTGTCCACTTGATTGGGCTGCACTGACCTGAAACAAGATGGAACAAATAAGCCATTTGGCTCAGCAAATACAACAATGGTCAAAACCAATTATCTGTCTTTCCTAGACTTTAACTGTGTAGAGCTACAACTGATTTCTTAACCGTGCTAATTTAGGAGGGAGACACACAGTTGCTCATCAGGGCTTCCAGCCAAAGCTACAGCCTATTTGTCTTTGAGAGAAATCCACACACTTTCGTTTGACAGATCATGACATTTTCCATGTTTGCAGATAAAAAGGGACAGTTTGCTGAAAATGAAAATTCTGTCATCATTTACTCACCCTCATGCATTTAAAAATGCGTGCATTCATGTTGAGCGATGGCTCAGAGCAAATCTGCTGATTGCATCTATCCGAATAGATGAGCGGCCAAATTATTATGAAGAGGAGCTTCTCCGGTGCCAAAATGTAAAATACAGAGTCTTGCTAGTGATCATATTGTGTCAGTGTCTACATCTTTCACCTTTCATGCAGGTTTTAATTGATTTCAGTATGTTATATCAACCATCTGCACATCTACTTGCTTCTGACAGGTCCATGCTATCTGTAATCTCCATGCCAAACACAATCAGAGATCTCATGAGGCCATGGCAGCAAAACCTTCTCTATACAGGAAAACCAAATCCCTATTAGTATTAGGTTTCCTCATTGTGTTAAGATATGCAACATGTGGAGAGACATTTCTCATTTTACCTTTTTTTTTGCATGTTCGATATGTATGCAAATCAGTATTCATAATCAGCCAAGGATGGCAAATAAATGTCTGTTCACCTGAAAGCTGACATGCTGCGAGTCATTATGATTAAAATGCAATTCAGTGATCACAAGATCAACACAAAACCACAGACGCCCCATTTTAGTGATTATAAGAAATGACAGTTGATAAACAGCCTGTATTATGTGGCTGAGAAGAGTTTGCTTTGGAGCCATGTTAAACCTAAAAAGCTTTTTATAAAGGAAGGTTGGATTTCTCTCTCTCTAGTAATTATTATTATAAATCAGCTTAAAATGTAACAATATAACCTTTTAAGCTGGGTCTGAATAAACATCTGCAGGTCAAAGATCAGAAAGCACCATCTCAGCTGTTACAGTTTATACATGTGCAGTTTAATTTTCAGGCTTATACCTTTAAGGCCTTTTCATTTTATAAGGAGATTCATGGTGTGATTTTCTTTTTTTCTGTTCTCCCTTTATACCGCTATATTTTTAGCTTTCATGATCAGGCTCTGATGACAAGGAGTCAGAGGCTTGAACCGCAATCACAGATTTGCTAATTAGTGCCTTGAGCTTCATTTAGTGCGTGGGCAGCTGAGACTCGCACTGAAATAACATACAGCTACATTTAAATGATCAATACTCTCACAGTTATTATGGCACCATAATTGACTGTCAGCTGTTTCTGTACTCGTTATAAAGTTCAGTGTGCAACTTAAATAATGCTTCCATTACAAAATATGA
This sequence comes from Chrosomus eos, assembly GCA_036326025.1. Classification (NCBI taxonomy): domain Eukaryota; kingdom Metazoa; phylum Chordata; class Actinopteri; order Cypriniformes; family Leuciscidae; genus Chrosomus; species Chrosomus eos. The sequence goes on along the minus strand of CM070841.1, from coordinate 15,957,763 downwards.
AGTGATATGGACGCACGTAGATTAATAGAACTTTTTCAGTATTCCAGAAAGATAATTAATTCGTTTAGGATTTTTTTTTAACAAATATATTTAAATAATCATTTAGTTTAATATGATATATTATTATATAAAATGTATAATATGATCATATTATTACATGTGTAATATATTTTATTATATGCAATGTTATATATTATAAATATATTATTATTTATTGAAAATAATATAAAAAAATATATTAAGCAATAATTTGTATGAATAAAAAAAATCTGCATTTCTCTCCCCAAAATCTGTTTAAATTTATAATAATATTTTTAAACATTTATATTTAAGCATTTGTTCTTACAAAAAGTATATTGCTCCATCAATATTCAGTAAAAAGAAATGTATTTATTGATTGTCTGAGTGATCTTGGGGTCAGAAAAAAACTTTCCATGTGTAATTTTTCCTGTTTCTGCAAAACATTACAAATACACCCACTCCCTTCCTCGCATTTTCAGGCATCACCCAGTAACCCTTTAATGAAGCATGCACAGCTGGAGTAATGCACCAAGCTTTGCGTCATCTAATATTGTTGCCATCTTCCTTGATCTTCCTCTCTTCACTCCTCGTTTATTGTTACCGTCCACAATGTGTGTGACATTGGCGCCTGCCCAATTAACAGATGTCATAGACAAAGACATATAGACCCGAACTGTGAGCTTAACCTTTATTGAAGTCCTTTTTTCACCGTTGCTGTTACCAGAACACAGATTGAAATACATTTATCATGTCTTGCAGTGATAATGAAGGTACCTGCACTGTAAAAAATAATTCTGTGGCTAAGTAAATATTACAGAAATATTTAACTTTATTAACTTAATAAAATCTCTGAATATCTTTAACTTGATTGTTTGAGTTAAACATACCAAAATAATTTAGTAAAAATCCAACAGTTAATTTTATCTAGAATTTACAGATATATTTAAGTTTTTTTCAATAAAATTATTTAGTATTTGACTAACCAATTATTTCTTTATAATACACTTAATATATTTGTGAAATTTCTATCAAAAAATATGAGAATGTTTAATTAAACTGATCTGTTTCAAGAAACAAAAAAATATTACTTAATTCAAATCAATATTATTAATATATTTCACACTCTTAAGAAATTTAGTAAGTTTACTCAATTAAAACAATGCACCCCTCCCCCACCCTCTGACGTGACGACAACTCGACGGTTGGTTCTTGGTTGAGTGAGCGCGGGCTGTTTGAACTCTCCGTCTCCGGTCTCCAGTACAACATCTCTCTTCTCAGCGTTGCAGATTTGGTGCATTTCCTCTGTGAAATTCAGGTTTGTGCATATATTATCTTATCTATACAATCATTACTGTGCTTTAAATCATTTTATTTAATGCAAAACAACATATACAGAGGCGTAATTCGACACCTAAACAGAGTCGCGCCTGTCTTTAACGTTATGGTCTTTTCGCGTGATTGAAACGCCTTGCATAAACACACGACTTTATTCCTTTCTAATGATAATGAATATAATTCATTTGGATGATAAAATGTCCTCAGAACTGTCACTGTTTGTTTATTGGCAGGTTATGGAGTGAGTCGCTCGCAGTATCTTTCGGCTATGAGTGGGACGGTATTCAGGACAGCGGTCTAAAGTTCGAAGTTCACCCGCAGAGCGCGAGTCAGCCCTGATCCGGTGGACATTGGATAACAGACTGGTTGATTACACTTGAATTAGGCTACCTGAATGTTTAAATGTTTCATTTTACTTCAAAAAAAAAAGTTATGGGTAGGGTTAGGTTTAGGGGTAGGAATTGGGTAAGGACTACATTTTGTTAGGTCTAAGGTCTACATTCTAAAGTATGCATACGATGGACACTTTATATCCCATGAAGCCACAAGAGAGTCCTACAGTATTTGTGAATAGCAATAAAACGACAACTGACGCTGTAGGTCACATGACAATAATGACAACACATGATGAATGTAGTAGGGCCTTCATCCAGATTACATTCATACACATTCCTACTAGAATTTACTTCTCTTTTTTTAGCGAAGTAATTAATCATTATAATCTTAGAGATGCAATGTCGGATGCTGGAGTTCCTTGCGCCAGATAATACGCCAGATTCAAATAAGGAGGGACAGGGTTTTGAGTGACTAACCACTTCTAACCACCTTTGACTGCGTATAGAAAAACTAAAGTAGAGCAGAAATACATGACTATTGGTTTAACGGTTATGAAAAATGGTTTGAAGTCAAGTCGGCATGAATCACTATCGTTAAGTATCTGAGTGGCTTCTCCAACAAGAAAAAATGTTGGGTGAGACTTCATTTTGTCCATGAGAAATTGATTGGATGGTTGTGGTTTGCTGTTGCTGTGATCTCAGGAAGTGAAATGTTGTCGCCCCCTCATGCCAGTAAGTGTGCCATCAGAGAAGAAAAGAGATGTCGCCCCAAGGGGGAGGGGAAGTTTTTGGTCAAAGATAACAAGGGCACATGAAATTTAAAAAAACAAATGATGACGTGCATGGATAATTCATTTATAATATATACTGTTATATCCCCCCCCAAAAAAGAATTGTCTGCAAAAATTGTTTAGTTCAGTTCACTTATTTTTTTTTTAGTAAATCCGTTGCCTTAAATTTATTAAATAAACTTAATGCTTAATTGAAAAATTCCAATTCCACATTACTTAATTTTTTTGCGATTAAGCATGACGTTTAATTACTTAATAATTTTAAGGCAACGGGTTACCCCGTTTTTTTTAAGTTAACTCAACTGATCACTTTTTACAGTGTACTTTCATCATGTTTTCATGATGCATGCATAATCAGAATATGACCAAATTACATGTAACATCAAAATATTCTTGTGTGTGCATGTAAATGTGGACATTTCTGCTACCCTGTCAGAACAGTTGAGAACCACTGGGTTTGAATGGTATTCTGGAGGAAGGAAAAGTGTCTTATGCAGGAAACGCCCTCAAGGAGGAGAGATATTGAGAAAGATATAAGGGAGGGAGATATCATGGTGGTATTGGGCATTAAGCTTTCAAGCTGTATTGATGTGCACAAAACCTTGTCTTTTCCCTCACTTCTTGAGCTCAATGTTGGCTAGAAACAGGACCTGTTCCAAATCATTGATCTCTCCCTTGGCAACACCTGTGAGCTCCATTGACGTCTATATAGGTTGAGAACAGTGATAACACATGCTTTCTTGAGGATTTTGGACTTGTTCCAACTAGGAATTTTAACAGTTTATAGCAATGTGATTAATGGTTTATTATATAATAATAATAATAATAATAAAAACTGCAAGATTGCATGTCTCTCTCTGTCTGACATACAGCATGTCAAATTCAGAAGAGAAAAGATGGAGACAGAGAGAGAGAGAGAAAAGGTAGTGAGACAGAGAGGTGCTAAAATTAGAACACCCCCATGTTGAGAGGCAGTTGAATTTCCACTTCACAGAAGGAAAAGTGAATCATCTGGATATTTTTGTACCACTGCAGCGGGAAATCATTTCACAGCATTTATTGGTTGACAATCAAGCACACCTGTAAACTGGAAATCCGGGATCCGGGACTGAATCCACATTGAGCTGGTATTGCACTGCATTGTTCTGAAGGTGGTCAGTTGCTATACACATCGCGACAACTGATTTTCTCCCTTAAGCTGAAGTGTGTCTTTTCTTCTGGTTTCTGCTTTACCTAGAATTTTTGGCTGAATTCATTTTATCACAGGAACTTATTAATGGCCACCTTAGTATGATAAGAGATGCATTTTTCCACTTAACATATATATACATTATAATTTATAGGACAGGCACTTTTTGTGAAATTATGATTTCTGTGACCATTTGACTAACATTTTATGTAAGTATTTCTGTTTTTGACCCATTTACCAATTAATGAGGCCCATTTGCAGTCACTATATATTTGATTATACTGTTGGCAGCAGAAACATTTGCCACCTGCTTCTATGTACATTACTGCTAATCAAAAAAATCAATTATCCACATGATTCAGTTGTGTATAATCTCAAGGACTCCATTTGAGTTTACATCCAAAATTATGCTTGTGTTGTAGCAGCTGCTGTTCCAAAGTGGTAACTCTATACTTTATGCCCTTCGACAGACAATGGATAAAAACCCAAACCAGAACGGTTCAATGTGGGAAAAATTGCAGGCTTACCAAAGGTTCAGTCATACACCAGCAACAGGGTCGTTTATGTAATTATTACGCTTGGTACAGCTGCAAACCAATCCCTTAAAATTACAGTGCGAGTCTCACAAAACCTGCTCTGTGATCTTAATCATTAGTTCCGTAATTCATGTATTTTTTTAAGGAATCATGTAGGCGTATTGGACGTAAGTGTCACTAATAATGAATTTTAGTTCAAAGGAAGAATGTCTGTGGATAGTTTTTTACCCTTGTAAATATCTGAGAAATGTCGGTATGTTGGATAGTAATTTAAAGGGCCGATGATGACCACCTGGGGAATATAATCAAGCCTACACTATACTTTGATCGTCTGTTCCATATGTGGCTCCAGTAGCAAAGCTTGTATGGGATTCCCTGAGGCTTTCTGAGATCATAAATACTATATCATTAAGAGAGACATGGGTCAGGGTGAATTGCAGATGCTGCTATTATGGTCGTATTATGGTTTTATATTCAGATCAGTTTTTTATATCAGATATACTTTTAGTTGTATATACTGTAGTATGTGTAGTATGTGCCTGCAGAGTCATATGCATAAAATAATATCCGTTAAGTGAGCTAAAATCACCTCCCACCATTAAAAGGACACAAAATTCCCATTACTGGTAGTTTTCGTCATGCTCTGATGTGTATTGATTATGGTAAACCACATGTTGTTATACAGCATGTAGATCATATTGCTCAGATATGACTTTCAAACATATTAGTGCTTAATTGTTCATGAGGAAAAATGGAACATTTTGTCTTTGTGGTTTGGGATGGCCTAATGTCTAAATAGCTTTGTTTGCATTTGCATCCAACCACATTAGACGGAAAAAAAAGTATGCGTGTCTCTCTTTTCCCCTGCCACAATCAACATGGTAAACAGGAAACCAACAGCAATAAAAAAAAGGCTAAAGTGGTCCTAATGTGTTCAGAGAGAAGAACGGGAAGCAATTTTCTTGCCATTTGATGTTTCTAGTCAAAATGTCCAAACATATGACTACTGTAAGACTATCACAAAGAGAAAGAGAAATTAAAATGAAACGATTAAAATGATTTTTGATTTTAGTAGGTGTTGGCACTGTCAGAGTCATTGAATCATTCATTCAGCTGATTTGTTCGAAACACTTTGTTCAAAATTCAGGATCGAAACATGATTTTTCTTGAAGACAATTTTGTCTAAAGTACAAGATACTTAATATTAACTAATGATCCGATGTATTAAAACAATGTTACAAAGTCACACGGTCATGCAGCCAGCCTTGAGCTTGCATAAAAATTGCTTATTTTACAGTACACAATTTCTAATTGTACCAATCCAAGTTGCAAATGTACATATTTTGTCAGGACAATTCAAATGATCTAAAATCAAAACAGAGACAACTAATTTATATGCTATTTATTTATTTAGTGGACATCTTCTTGCACCTTTAAAACTTATCTGAGATTCTAGTTTTGAGACAGCCTAATTGTATATCTAATAAATGTAGTGATCATTTCTTGAAAATTACGCACTCTACATTTTTTTTAAATCAAGCAGCTCTTATTCATATTTATACTGAAAAGCTCAGAGTGGCTTGGTTGATTAAATCTCAGAGCGATGTCTTATCTTAATTGCTGTACCTCTCGAAAACATCCCTCTCCACTCTGATTTAAGTCCTTGCTAGTCAATTACACAGTAGGGCTGTTTTGACTAGGTTGCAGAAGAACAGACTCCAGTGCAATCTAAAAAACTATGAGTCGACAGAATGAACAGCTGAAAGCTGCTATTTTCAGGTAATTCCTTTAGGTGAAATCTCATTCTGTGGCATTCATGTCACACTCTTCTGGTGCAGCTTTTGAGAAGATCTTTGATCCGTGCAGATACACAACTCATTTTCTTAGATTTAAATTCATTAGACTAAATGAGACCCAGCAGCTGATTATTTTCTTAGTGAGCATAACTTCACTAGTTCCTCAAATCATTAGATTGCATTAAAAAACAAAGAAACCCCATTTAAAATGTAATTTTCGAAGATCATTAACACATTTCTATTTCCTCTAGCTTATGAAGCTTATGTTTGTTCAATTATACTGATCAGTCATTTTTTGGTTCTTAGTGCTTCCCCTTTATTTCACACACACCTAAAGCATTTGATAACCCTTGCCTGTCCCGCTGTCAGCAGTCCAATATAGCCTGGCAGGTTCTTCTTCAGTTGGTTTTGAGTGGTTTTTCAGCCTGAGCGGGCAGATGGGGCGGCAGCAGAGGCTACAGTCATTACCTCACTCTCAGAAAAACACTCACCCGCCCTCTGGGCTCCATTAGGTTTTCCTTTCCTCACTTACCAGCACAACACGCACTTCATTGTTAGGCTGTTTGACAGGAGTGAAGTATTGGCTTTCATTGGTGCCACTTCCCCCAGCGCTACTCGATTATGATTCTATTCACCCTAAAGAAGTCAGAGATGGTCTACCTTTTTTCACTTGTTACCAGATAATCGCATAATACATTTATACTCTGGGTTATTCTTCATTCAGAGTAATACGTTCTAATGGGTTAATTTTCAATCAATTTATGACTAATGTGAAACATTTGCTATTGATTTCATTTATATGTTTTTATGTTATATTTATACAGTTTTTATGTTATATTTATACAATATGTTATATTTTATGTTTATATATATGCTGTTATTTACTCCCCCTCATGTCATTCCAAACCCATTTACTGTCATTTTTCTTTGAAAAACAAAACTAGACATCATTACACTAGTCTTGCCATATAATGGCAGTTCACAGTGACCAAGGTCTGGCAAAAAAAACCATAAAGTCAGAAAAAAATATCATAGAAGTCATGTGCTGTATTCCAGGTCTTCTGAAGTTGTATTTATATAGCCAAAGTGATGAGAGAATTTAAATAAATACATTTGAAAAAATTCTCTTCAACTGTCCATAAATGCAATCTAGTAATTGGTCTTAATTTTATATTAAATTTAATAGTAAACAAACAAAAAAATGTTGAAACACATTTCATTATTTTTTATAATAATTACATTGTCAAATGAACAACAAGTCAGCGAACTGAAATGTGAAAGGAACCAAACGTCATTGGATTCCACTATTTTTTTTAAACTAACCAAGTTAATAAGAAAGTGTGTATTCACAGCCCTAATCAATAAATATGTAAATTGCTGTTTATAAATCACACACAACTAACAAAAGGCTTCAGTAAGGCATTTTTATCTGTTTGTGAACTGCTGTTTATGGAAAGAAAGACCTAATACTTTTTGTGTTTTTCAGAAAGAAATAACAGCATACAGGTTTTGAATTACATGAGTGTGAGAGAATAATGACAAAATCCTCATTGGGGGAACAATTCCCTTAACAACAAATCAACAACGCTGGATAACCAGAGTGCTTTCTGTTTTAAATGTTCACACTGTTAGGTTTCCTCAGCTCTGGTAGATTGTGTTCTGTAATAACAGGCTTTTTCTTATATTTTGAGTGCCCAGTCACTTGCCAAGAATTGAGAGACAACCTTGAGCTCTAAAAAGTCACTACTATTTTACCCTGTTTCGTCGACTGAAATAACACAAGAGGAAATGAGGTTGATACATTAAATAGTGATAACGTTCTGCCTTTCAGCCCTATTCCAATTCCATCTGCTCATGGTGAGGAGTAATTATCTGTACCCTTGTAATGGAACAAATCCAACTGTTTTGTTGACTTAACCTGCGACTTTCCCACTTGTCAATCAAGTGAATTGAATCCCAGAAATAGATGAAACCATTCGGAAACCTACAGGATTCTTCTCTCTTATGTCACCAGCAAATTGACCCCTTATTTGTTATAACATATAAGTAAATCCATTATTTTCTGTTTTCTCCCTCATTATTTTTTAAATGTGTCGCAAAATGGCTATTTCTTCTTAAGCTGTAGTGACTTTAAATTATGAATTTTAAAATACTATCAAGCTTTTGTGTGTTTAGAGTGGAAATTCTGGAGATTTATTTAATTCAGAATTGTCTTATCACAGTAGCTGGTAGCTCTCCTGGCTGTGCTTGAAATAAATTTTATTAGCTGCTCACTCGTGTCTCATATTGTGCTCCAGACAGTGGGAAATATGTTTCATCTTCTGTCTCCACCCACTCGCTCCCGAGAATCCAAACATTGGAAATAAAACCACCTCCAGAATACAGATACCTCATATAACTCTGGCTCATGACAAAAGCTTATCTTGCCATCACACCTGACTTTGCCATCCATTTAATGGGGAAGAGTATCAAAGGATTCATTCCGGGAATGGGATTTTTTTTATCCTTCATATTAAGTGCTTGCAAATATTTAAAAACCCTTCTGTGCCGTTCGCAGAAATGTTGGCATTATTTTGTGTGATCTTTAACTTATTTGACACCTCTGATCATCAAACTAACATGTCTCTGCTAATTTCAGGAACCATTTAACCCTTTTTAGCCATCTTTGATCACATCTCTTAAATTACTTAATGTCTTACTCTTATTTTTTCTCTGTAAACTATCGATTTACATTTCCAGTTGGCCATTCTGCATGTCATTAGAAATGAATTTGAAGCCACTCTCCAGACTTTGTCTGTGATGGATCAATCTTTAATTAAGTAAAATCCCCTCAGAGACGCCTGCTGAGAGGGGGTGTTCATACTTGTAAAGTGAGTGAGTGACACTAATAGCATTAATGTTTTGTCCTGAGGCATCTGATGAACTTTATCTGAAATTAGAGCCTAAATCAGCTGTAGTTTGCTATTATTTAAAAGGGAATCTGAGTCAGTCACCTGGTTCTCCACTTGCACTGCAGAGACCCACTGTGGCAAAATGGTAGCAGTTATTTTGAACATTTTGTTCTTTACTAAATGTTAAAAGCACTTCCCATAATTCCATATATTTTAGTAGGAACAATTGGTTACAATTCGAATCTGCAATCTTTTTGAAAGAAGTCTCACCAAGGCTGCTTTATTTGATCAAAAATAAAGTTAAAACAGTAATTGCCATATGTTTAGTTTTATTGTGTTTTAGTTTGGTTCTGTTCTGTTCCTATTTGCCAGTGTTCCCTTTTGCTTGTTTGTTTGTTTGCATGGTATCTGATTATTTACACACATGCTTCCAGTTAATTATATCTTACCCTCTGTATTTAAGATTAGATTCCTTTGCTCTGTCTTGTTTATATTACACATTGTGTTTACCATCTGCCCAAATGAGGAGGACATTACCAGCCACCCTCCGGACACAGAGCCAGGCCAGCCAACTAACACACCCCTCACGGACGAAACACCAGGATCCACTTCGGACAGAGACCCAGACCAGCCAACTAACACACACCTCACAGACGAAACACCAGGTTCCACTTCGGACAGAGAGCCAGGCCAGCCAACTAACACACCCCTCACGGAAAAAACACCAGGATCCACTACGGACACAGAGCCCGAGCCTGACGCGATGCCAGAGCGGATGGCTGAGCCTATCATCGCCTCAGAGCCTGAACCCAACAAAGAGTCTGACCAGTGAGCCAGCAACATCGTCCTACCCAGTGGATGTGCTCATGGAGTATGAGGACATGGAGGGAAGCCCTGCCTACACTGAGAGTGAGCCGCATGTGGTCTCTGTATTACTTGATAAGAACGTAGAAGATGATATTCCCTGTGGTCTCCTGTCTCCACTGGTCCCACCTAGCTCCAAGTCTTCATGTCTAAGGTCTGTGAGTTCTCTTCCGTTCCGACAGGCAGTGGGTAAACTGCCTCCTCTTTGCATGCCATGGCGTTGCTACAGGTCTATCAGGCCAGGGCACTCACAAGGGTAGCCCAGAACGTGTGCTTGTAGGTGAGCTCCGCACTGCAGCTGACCTCGCCCTCTCGGGCACGAGCATTGTGGCATGAGTGATCGGTCTGGCGATGTACACTTTAGTGGTCCAGGAGCGCCACCGTTGGCTCAGCCTGGTTGATATGGCGGATGCGGACAAGGTTCGGTTCCTGGACCCAATTTCCCAGGTTGGGCTGTTCGGAGACATGGTGGAGAACTGTGCCCAACAGTTCTCTGCCGCCCAAGCGCAGACTGAGGCCATCCGGCACACCCTGCCCCGGCGGCCCGCTGCTGCCTCCACCCCACCGTTGGTGGCAGTTCCTCTGACTGCTCGTCACCGAGGGCGTCCCCCTGCCACCGCTCCTGCTCCTGCTGGGCCTCCGCAGCAGCCTCCATCCAGGCCTCAGCGTGGAGCCAGCCGCAGACAGGCCGCCCAGCCTGTGTCAGATGCTACCAATCCAGGAGGCAAGCGTAAGGCCCTGACACAGGCTGCCGCTGGCTTCCTGGAGTTCAGCGGTACCCAACTCAAAAGAAAGAGCAAATTCCTCTGTTCCTGGGTCCCAAGAAGGCCATACTGGTGGTGTGCGACCCTGCAAAAGCCTTGCATCCCTCAGCCCCCTCTTGTGTCGCCAGCCGGCACCTGGATGCGTTCGTCATCCGCCTTCTCATGCATCCAATGCCATCCACTGGAATCAGGTAAGTGTTGCACTGCACACTCAGACCCCGCTTTGGGCCACCCTCAGGCCTCTCGAGCTGGGTCCCTGTCCTCCACCTCGCAATCCCCAAGATCGGTCTGCAGCGTTCGTCCTGAGAGACATGTACTTCAGATCTCTATCCTTCCGCAGTCCGCACCACAGGCCATCCTGTGTTCTTGCATTCGAAAGGTGTGAAGTATCAGTACAAAGTCCTACCCTTCAAGTGCTCATAGCCAGTTGGGTCCTCAGGTCAACTGGGAAAGAGTAAACTCGTCTATGAGCTGAGGATCTCTTTTCTAGTTTGGAGATGGATTTGGTTCTCTGCATCTCTGAAAAGAGTATGTGGATGGTTAGTGTATAGTGTATACAGTGTATAGAATTGAGAAAGAGTCCCACTGAAACTCTTCAGAGGCTCCTGGGGCATATGGTAGATGCAGCTGCTTGGCTTCCTCCATATGAAGTGATATTTAGCGCTGACTTTACGGCCGCTGACTTTCAGCGCTAACTTTACGGCCGAATCCCGAGGTGGCCGTGGCAGAGCGGCATGCTCCGTGTGAAAGCACCCTGGCCTGCCACCAAACTCTCAGTCCATAACAGACCTTTTGTTTCTCTGGGCCAACGGTCCCTAGATCGAGTGTCCATCAATACCGGCTGAGGGGCCACGTACAAAGGGCATGCAGTAACGGAGGTCTGGGTGGCCCTCCGACTGCATTGGCATCCATTGCCTCGAGTTGCTTGCAGTTCAGCTTACTTTGAGACACTGCTGCTCAGCGAGCATGTACTTGTCTGAAAAGACAACATGGCGACCATTGAGCTACGCTCCCCTCGCATGTTGCAACTCGCCCGCCACCTCCTCCTTGGAATCAGAAGCTTCTCAGGTCGCTTCATTCCACGTATTACTTCTGGCCTGCTTAATCATGCCGCTGACAAGCCTCACAACAGTCTATGGCCCAGAGAGAGTGGAGACTTTGTTCCCCAGGCGGTCCAGCTGTTTGGGACCACTTCGGGACTGCACAGTTACATCTGTTGCCTCTCCGGACTCGTCCCTCCACCAGTTGTTTTTCTTCTGTCTGAGTGAACACCCCTTGACACAGAAAGACTCTGGCCACAGCTGGCCCAGGGCCCCTTCTTGCACACAACTGTGCTAAAGTCAGAGAAGAGATGGAGCAGGTCTTGCTAGTTGCTCCTTATTGGCCCAACCAGACCTCTCCTCTCGACAGCCCTTCCTGACTCCTTCCTCTGAGTACATTCTCAGGGATGGGGCATGATGGCACCCGCGTTTAGACCTTAGAGAGTTCCAGGTCTGGTTCTAAAAAGAATGGGACGCAGAGGTTCTGGTTACTACAATAATTTTATGCAGTAAGAGACCATCACTTCTGTGAGAGCACCCTCTCAAAATGAGGCATGCTCCCCCTTAGAAATGGAACCTATTTGTTGAAATGAGTCTTCTCTTCGTGAGGAGATACTGAAGGTGTTCGATCACTTCAGTGCTTTTTTCCTAATGGGTTGGAGTGAGAGCTGTCTCCTCCACCTCAAAATGTTGTTGCCTCTGTATTGACTCACACCATGATGCAGTGGATACAAATCCGTGGGAAGCATGACTTGATCGTCAGGTTCCTGAGAGGAGCAAGGAGTCTGAATCTGCTCTTTACCCTCTTGGACTTATCTCTGGTGGTACTGCACTGCAGAGCCCTGCAGGCAGTGAGTTAAAAATCCTGTTTTTAGAGAAACAGTTCTCCTGCTTGCTTTGTCTCTATCTAGAGAGTAGGGACTTGCACGCATTTTTGGTGCTCGACTACGACTACGTTGAATGTGAGCGACTGAAAGGGTACGTCTCGGTTACGCATGTAACCCTCGTTCCCTGAAGGAGGGAACGGAGGCGTAGACCTGTCACCAATATTGCTGGACCACCACTGACTCCTCAGCGAAAAACAACTAGTGCGTGCATCCACTTCCGTATTTATACCCGCGCCACGGGGGCGGAGTGTGTGATGTATTTCACGCACGCCAATGTGCAGTGCAATTAACAGTACTTGAAGATGACGGGTCCCTAAGCATGATCCCAATCAGTCGACACGTCGACTACGTCTCTGTTCCCTCCTTCAGGGAACGAGGGTTACGTAACCAAGACGTTCAGCCCACTCATTTTCTACAAGGTTCAGTTTAGGGGACTGGGACGGTCATGGCAGAAGCTTCATTTTGTGCACTGCTACCCATTTTTATATGTTTGTTTTGGACCGTTGTCCTGATGGAAGATCCAACCAGGGCCCATTATAAGATTTCTAGCAGAGGCCGTCAGGTTTTGATTTTTTATCTGTTGGTATTTGCTAGAATCCATAATACCATCTGAACAAGATGTCCAGGACCTCCAGCAAAAAAATAGGCCCACAACATATAAGATCCAGCAGTATATTTAACCGTAGGCATGGGGTACGTTTTATCCCTGTTTGCAACCAAACACATCAGGTGGGTTTGCTGCCAAAAATACCTTTTTTTGTTTCATCTGACCATAGAATTCGGTCCCTTTTGAAGTTCCAGTCATGTCTGACAACTGAATATGCTGGAGTTTGTTTTTGGAGGAGCGAGGAGGATTTTTCTTGAAACCCTCCCAAACAACATGTGGTGATTCATGGGTTGTTTGATATATTTCAATATATATATATATATATATATAGTAATTGGCCACTCAAACTCTCCTCCTTACCACGCATTAAAACAATATAGACACACGTCCTCCTACTGGCAGATTCATAACATCTTATGAATTATGAACATCTAGTTGATTGGAACTTCTAAATTATTGCCCTGATGGTCAACATGGGGATTTTCAATTCTTTAGCTATTTTCTTACAGCCACTTTCTATTTTGTAATGCTCAACAATCTTTTGATGCACATCAGAACTATATTCTTTGGTTTTACTCATTGTGATGGATGATTAAGGGAATTTGGCCTTTGTGTTTCCTCATATTTAAACTCCTGTGAAACAAGAAGTCATAGCTAGACAATTTCATGTTCCTAGTCACCCTGGTGTGCTGAAAAAAGGTAAATATTTATGGGAATATACTTCAGAGATATTTTACTCGTAAAAAATTCTAGGGGTGCCAATTATTGTGACCAACGTGTTTTGTAGAAAAACATTTATTTCATGATGTGATTTTCCCCCCACTTTCAATTATTTTACTTCAATGAAAGGTTAGATTTTTGCAAATGTTTTGAATGAAAGATCAAAAGGAAAAACAATGCAGATTTATTTTTACAGGCATTTTTGATCATATTTACCAGGGGTGCCATTCATTCTGACCACCACTGTAATTATTAATTGGCCTCTATCTTGTGAATGCAATGTCCAGACTTCATATACTTTCATAGACTTTACAATTTTCATATAGATTTTCTTATAAATGTATTACAAACTGTCTACAAATAACATCCAAATATAAGATCCAAAAACAAGCAATGCTTACATGCAAAGACATCTGAATATTAGCTTATACTTTACACATGCTCTCTTTGAAGCTATTGTACTTTTTTGTATGATTTAGAATTCAAATTGTCCTTCTTTGTTCATTGATGAAGATCTCACCTCGTGATTGACCAGGACTGGTCCAGATATTTTGCATAGATCATGAACAGGTTGTCAGCTGTGGGATAACCTCTGCACACCATTATGAACAGGAGGATCCCTAGACCATACTGTCATCGATTATTGCGTGGTACTTGCCATTGTATTCAGCCTCTGGTCAACAGTAACCTTCTGTGCCTGGAGGAAAGAGATGTTGACTGATGTTTAATAGTCCTTCTTTGAAACTATTAAGTGTAATCACCATGGGAAAATCTCAGAGTAAAACTGGGAGTTGTGAAATCATCTTTTTACTCTTTTAATTTCTTTTATAACTTTTTTAATTTTCCTTGCTTTTATTTTGGGATTATTTTAATTCCTTTCTGTAAAGCACTTTGAATTGCCATAGTATATAAAATGTGCTATATAAATAAACTTGCCTCGTCTTGCCTTGCCTAATACATTTCAATAGCATGTTGACTGTATATATAGGGTGAGTTTCTAGAGAGCTAATTAACAAAGCAGTTTATAACACATACCACTGAAGACTTTGAAAGCTGATTTCTTCATGTGAGCACCACAGCCAAAGTCAATCAAATTAAACGTAATGGTGTCCTGCATGGTTCACCAGCAGGTTCTCCAGTTTGATGTCCCAATGGAAGACACCACACTCCCAGCAAACATTAGCGCCGTGAATGACCTGCCACATACTGTAACATGTTGTGCTGTCCTCTCATTGAGGTTTTCTTCTGTGGAGACTCATGAAACTAAACATGTCCATGCAAGGGCCGCTCCATGACCATGATGCAGTGGTCTGTGTCGTCCAGCCAGTCCAGAATTGTAATTATTTGAGGAACGCTGGGGCGAATGTCCAATTACAAACAAACAGAGCACACCGATCTGTGATTGACAGCGTATCTAAATGTTTCTCTGAGTTGTGCCACTTCATTTGATTTCCTGTGGCAGTGAGGTCACAATCTGAGCACATAAGAAGGATAACCATTGCTAATGGGAACGCTGAATTCTGATCCGTTTATAGACGTATTTCTATGCATGTCTATTTAAACCTAAAACAATCATTTGAGTCCGAAATATGAGGTCATTGATGGGAAACAACTGAAATGCCCAACCAATCCACATGCTAATGACATATTTATTCACAGGGCTGCAATGTGACGGCGCTCATCACACCATCTCCTGAGACCCGTAGCCTAGGTAACAGGAGGTGTTTTCCCCCTCCCCCATCCACCTATTTTCTTCATTTATTTTGTTCTGGACATTTCGGATTTGAGTCCCCATTGTTGAAGTGACAGTCCGCCTTCAACCTCTCTCACATTTGTTCATTCAAAATAAGCAAGCCGGTGCCCTGAGCAATGACAGTTCAGATCTCCAAGAGAATTTTTCCACTGTTGTGGCTTCTGTGTGACAGATCAAGCTCGGCAGTGTGAAGTCAGCACGGAGAAAAGCCAGGCTTACAATCCATTCAAACTGAAAGCCAGACAGATTCATGCTACCATAGAGAGGAACATATTCTGCTGCCATACAGGGACATGTTGCATTTATTAACCATACGCTAATGAAAAAAGCCTGCAAATGGCAGGCAACTTTATGAATTAAGGTTGGTGAGATTCTGCCAATATGAAATGCACTCTTTGGATAATGAAATCACAGGGAAACTAGCATTTGTTTGTTTGGTAAGCACATTTTGTGCAAGCAAGAATAGAGAAATTAGCAATTAGGCAAGACCAAAAATCTTGTTTAATACTTAGTTTTGTTCCTTGCATGAGTCATTAAATACAAAATGGTTGAACTAGGCGTCATAAAGTGTGAAGCATATTTTCTATACAATTATTTAATTTTTTTTGTAAATGTGCCCTGAATTGATAAATTGCAAAGTTGAATTATGATTTTCACTAATGAATGGGAATGTAGAGCATTAGATCAACCAATAATCAACCAGTTCTCTAGTCTAAAATAGCTCTTGCATCTCATGAAGCTTCATTTGGCAAGCATAGACAGAGCACAACAACAGTGTTACATACTCTGGCAATGAAAGAACAAAAAGGAAACAAACAGGGTCAACAGCCAGGAAGAGTAAGGAAGCGTGGTGGAAGGGTAAGGAGGCAAAACAGAGGAAGAGGTAGAAGAGGCCAAGATCGTAGAGTTTCTTATGAAATAAGAGCCACTATTGAGGACCATGTTCTCAAACATGATCCGTATGGCAGAGGTGGGTCGAAAGGTACAGCCGAATGGTGGGAGAACAACCGTGTCCTCAGTCATTCAAACGTTTAGACAGAACAGGTATGTAATTAGTCAATGTTCACTATACTGTAATACTAAATACTTACTGTGCTATATTACAGTAGTACACTTGCATTTTATATTATACAGTAGATATACTAGAGACATAATGTAACACACACACACACACACACACACACACACACACACACACACACACACACACACACACACACACACACACACACACACACACACACACACACACACACACACACACACACACACACACACACATATTCTTTATATATCGCAGTGACATTGTACTGTAAAAGTGCGAATCCTGTTTAGTCTCTTGCAATCAATATCACACAGAGTAATGTGTAAATTTGTACTGTTCAAATTTATATATGCCATACAGATACGGTAAAATCTTGTGCATTTTTAATCATTGTCATCAAAATTGTATCCATAGTTTACATCTGAAAATGCTGACATAGTACACTATTATATTGACAACATGACTAAGCATTTTGACTATCTTGTATGTGAACAATGACACAAGTACTTGTCATTTTGATGGCTTCATTAAAATAAATACTTACTTTTGAGAAATGAACTAAGGATTTTGAGCAAGTTACAGGGTTTTGCAGGTAATCCACTGTGTGGTGCTGTTTGTATGAATTGTTTTGAAAAATGCACTTACTGATTTGCAAATCTTAAACAGATAGATCTCACCCAAAAATGTAAATGTTTTCATATTGTGCCACCCTCAAGTTGCTCCAAACTGGTATGAGTTTCTTTCTTCTGCTGAACACAAAGGAAGATATTTCGAAGAATGTTGGTAACCAGACAGTTGACAAAGAAGAAAAAATACAGGTTTGGAACAACTTGAGGGTGAGTAAATGGGGATAGAAATAACATTTTGGGTGAAATCCTTTTAAGGATGATTCGAGAAATGTATCAAAGCGACTGAAAGAACAAGCTCACTAGTTGTTTGTGCATGAACTCAACTATGCTGGTTGTGCAATGTTTTTGATTCACTAAAAGCAATTGTTTGTGAATTGGATTACAATAGCTGTATTAGTTTGCAGCCTGCAACGACAAATTAATAGAAATACCCTTTTCTTCACATTATGCATGAATTATGAATTATTTTTTTTTTTACCATGGCCCCTAGTTTAAGCGGTGCAAAAAAGAAAACAGTAAGTACCAATGCTTATGCACAATAAAAATAATCTATCTTTCTAACTGCATTTTAGTCGTGAATTTATCTCTTGTCTCTATACACAATATAGGGATCCAAGAATGCTAATCACTACAACAAGCAGTGTCTGGCCATGGCCTCATTAGGAGCAAAATCCAATCAATTTTAATTATCCGGGTGGCTAACAGAAATACTGGTTAAAAACAGCAGCCATGAATGCAGAGGCCTGATAAATCCTTTTCTTTGTACAAGTAGGCAATAGACCTGCATTAATGAAGAACAGGGTACATTTCATTTATTGTGTCTGGCCCAGCAAATCAATACTGCCATTCTGTAAGATTATCTCATTTTGTAATAATTCAGAGTACCATTAAATGCTCATGCTTTAATGATCTAAATCAAGAACTTAAGGTGAGAATACACTAAAGAGCTAGGTATTTGTTTGGAAAGATTGAAACCAAGAAGTTGGTATTAGATTTGGTCACTGTTCTCATTTGATTTCCCTCCTCTTTTTCTCATTGTCTAGGTATAAGCTCATGAGTATTTATATTGAGATGTGGGAATACCAAGATGTTTGTGTTGCCTGGAGGTAGCAGTATACCCAGGATCCACAAAGTGGCTCATATAGAAACATCAAAAAGCTAATTCAACAGTTTGTTTCCCCATCACCCATACCCCGCACTGCCGTATTTTTCCAAAGCAAGGCATCTGCACAGTACAGACATTATATGATTTATTCACCCTGTGTTATTCTAAACAATTATAGCCAGAGGAAATTTTGAAATAGGATAGAGAGTCTCCAGCAGCTGGAAGGAAAAACAATTAGCCTACTATTTCTCAACTGAGAAAACACAGGTTTGTTCTTTGCCTTGGCTCCATTGGCTGTAATGCAATAAATACTAAAAACATTTGATTTGTTTCACTTTTTTGGTGCACGTTTTTATTTTAATAAATTATTTAGGATTTGTTTGCAGCTGTTTTCGCTTATATGCCCCTGTAATGGAGGCCAGCTAGTAAAGAGCAGTGCTCACCCTCCAAGCCTCAAGAGGCGCACTTGCAACTGACTATGGCCTTTAGCTTCCTTGCAGTGTTGCCAACTATTTTCGAAAGAAAGTAATAACAATAAAGCTGTTCTCATTTACATATTTTCTGTCAGACAACGGAAAGAATATGATATGGTGACTGACTACATGTAACTAGTAGTTCAAAAAGTCACTAGGTTTGGTCGCTAGTAACTTTTTTAAAGAAAAATAGTTGCTAAAGTTGTGTGAAAAGTCGCTAATCTAATGACAAAATGACTAAATTGTCAACACTGCATCCTTGTTAGCACACCCACCTCCTATGCCAGTGACGCTGGTTCGAAGGGAGCGGTGCGAGTAGGACCATTTACACCCCACAGAAACTGACTTAATTGAACCGATTGGTTCGCATGTTGCTAAGCTAGTTTTGACAGTCTAATAAGAAAAATATTAGGCCTATTTAAAATAATACTTTTTTTATTATTATTTATTTGTGAAACAGAAATATTAAAAAGGAAAAAGGATAAACAGAAACAGATTTTCAGTTTGGGCTGAAGACCTGCATTTTTCTAAACATAACAGGTGGTGAACATTTTGCAATAGCTGTTGAGAAATTATGTGAAATTTGCTTTATGGCTCCAGATCTTTGATTTGTATTTCCTTCAGATCCCCAAGATGACATAAAATTCTTACAGAGAGATGTCTTTGGCTGCTGCTAGTCTTGCTCTGTGATGTTTGAACCCGTTAATCTGACAAATTGCGGGAAGGATTTTAGAATTGTCTTCTTCGCACCTAATGCTTCAAACCCAGATCAATGACTCAGCTTCACTGAGCTTCAGCTTGGTTTGATCAAGAGCAGTATGGCTCTGGAGAGATAAAAATCATCTCAGTGTCTGGACACATTTCATTTGTACTATTTTGATGGTAAAGTGTACATATGAATAAATGGCACAAATGCTCACAGACTTCACTGTCCAAAATGTTCATCTGTTCTAACAGACAACTTGGCATTATGATAAATCACTGATGATAGATCTCAGAATGTCTGGTTGCTGTTGAGCCAAAACAAATGATATTCAGATGGACAGTGTCTCGACTTACTCTTAAATATTTTCATCTTAATGTATAATGATATTTCTATAGGCTATTTCAATCATTGTCTGAAATAAATAACGATTCATGTTGAGCTATTTTTTGAAAATGTTCAGATAAAAATGTATTTACTTTATACAAAATGAGAGTAATGGTTAACGATCTGAATAATTTCAAGCTGGCTTATTTGTTGGTTTGGACTTCACTGACAACTACTGATATGGATGCATGAAGGTTGCTTACAATCTGAATGAATCAAAATGATTGTCCATTTAAAATTCTGTAAATTGTAATGTTGTTAAGCTTAAATTTACTGGTATTTAAATGATTGATTTTGTTGCTTTCGCAGTGATATGACAAAAAAAAAACATTGTTGTCGATTATTGCTCTTGATATTGTAATAATGATTAGTAGCCTATTAACAGAATACATGCAATTTTATTTTTGGGGGGTTGGGCTTTTCTGGCTACAAAGACAAAACTTGGCAAGACTTTTTATAGCATGAAAAACAAAATAGTTATTCAAACTAGGAGTCAATCATATAGGCCTATAAGGAAAACGAGCAAAGACTTTTTCCCATCACTAAAGTGGTCCATCACTTCATTGAGTTATGCGCTCTGGCAAAAATACAGTTATATATAATCACTAGAACCACTTGAATGTTTTACTTTGTATCTGCACTTTGTTGTTTATGATGAGAGAATTTACCAGAGTAGAATTCAGTCAGTGAGACCACGCACTTAACAAAAATCTTTGTTTTAAAATGAGTAAATCTGACAGCAGGCCATTGCATTCATAAGCTCAACAGAAATGTGTGAAATGTATGATAGGGTTTTAAACTCTGCCACAAATGATTAAAAAGAAATCTGATGCAACTTGAACAGATCTAAATGTAAAACCCCAATCGGGGTTGGGGCTATATAATATGGGTCTGAAAGCGCTTTAAAGTAAACATTATTATTTTTGGTTAGGGACTATATATAGCCTAAGTCAATATTTAACACACACACACACACACACACACACACACACACATATATATATATATATATATATATATATATAGAGAGAGAGAGAGAGAGAGAGAGAGAGAGAGAGAGAGAGAGAGAGAGAGAGAGAGAGAGAGAGAGAGAGAGAGAGAGAGAGAGAGATTGTAATGATAATCAATTAAATAAAATACTCAGTGCACCTTGAAAGACTGACTAGACGTCGAGTGTTGAACCGTAACGTAGCCTACAAGCACTCTCACAGAAGAGAGAGAGAGAGAGAGAGAGAGAGAGAGAGAGAAGAGAGAGAGAGAGAGAGAGAGAGAGAGAGAGAGAGAGAATGCAGACAGGACATCTGGTAGCTCTTTGCGCTCCAAGTCTCTTCAATCAGCAAAATAACTCTTACCGAAAGATGAGAACGCGTCACAGCAAAGTGCGATGAAACCTATATGGAAAAGAGAATGTGCAAGATGACAATGATCAGAGATCTCACACGTGCACTTTCTGGAGATAACAAAAATGTTTTGCTTTGGGAAACTCTGCAGATTATCTCCATCTTGAATGCGAAATGAGAGGATCATTGAGCCTTGCTGTATGTACAAATGGATATTATTTTACCGCTGTATGTTCCTACCGATGCGCATTTTCGCGCTTTTCCTCAATGGAGGCGGTTGCAGTGTGACGGGTTTTCTTCGCGCTGGGCACCTGTTGTAGCCTATGTTAGTTAGACGAATCAGTCACGAGTCAGTGCAACATCCAAAAACCAACAGGTGAGGTGATATTCTGTTATTTCATACAAGGGTATAGTTCACTTAAAAATGCAAATTCTGTTCTTTGCTTACACTCATGCTGTTCTAAACCTGAATTTATTTCGTTAAACACAAAAGGGGGGTGTTTTCCCCCCATACAATGAAAGTGAATGGAGAAGGAGTACATCTGATTTTGTGTAACACAGAAAAATAACTCACACATGTTTAGAACAACACGAGGTTGTGTAGATAACAACAGAATTCACATCTTAGGTGTAGGCTACGATTCCTAAAGTAACAGCGAGGAAAAAACGCGCTCCACACAGTTAATGCATTATTGTGGTATTTAAAAATAAATAACGCATTAAATCTCAAGTAATTTCATGTTAACATAAACTACAGCACCGCCTGAAGTGTATAGCCCGTTTTCACAATAATGCCATCTGCCTACCTGTTTGGGACATAATATGCGCGTGCATCACTTTGGGCATTAGGTGCGCGTGTAGTATTTTTTGGACATTTTGTTAACTCGAAACGTGGCAAAAAACAAGCATCTTTGGCCAGAAATGCTGTTGAGCAGCTCACTATATTCTGAGACAACAATCATGAGTGGTGACTAAAGAGCGCACTGCGCACTGATCTGTCTGTGTTCATCAACCACTTCTGCGCACAGTCTGAAAATGCCCTCATGATATAGTAAAGTCTCTTCACAAGGTAAAAGATCAATAAATAGATTTTTTTTTAAATGCCTTACAGTGATTGTAACAATTGAAGCCTATGGAGGGTCCTCATGTATTTGTACAAGTTTGTATAAGACATACTGAGAAGCCGAGGAGTGTGTTGGGGACCATAATGTTTTATCAGTAGGCTAGACTATATTTCAAACCACACTTACAGGTTATGGTTATTTATATCTTGTCAATCAGCCACATTCAGCTCTTATCCAGATGACACATATGCAGATGATCAGATACAAATAATGACTTGGATGACCCATGTTTTCTCTTCATTAATCCAAATGACAGTTTACAAGAGAGCATATTCATACTTTTACTGTGGTAAAACAGATTAATTGTATTTGGCCCTCATCACACACTCAGGACTGTGTAAGAAACCACAGTATGAACATTAAACATATCTACTAAATATGTGTTGTTAATTATCTTAATAATAGACGTCTCTAGGAGATAGTCACAAGTATAAGTGTTAATTTAACTTAATGTACTGTATATTTGGATCATTTAAACACCATGAGGTCATTGAATAGTAACTGTTAAGTCTGTCGAGAACCAAAATGTTTTGACAGCCTGTTCCTGTAAAGCACACAAGAGAAAGCACTTGGCATAAAACATCAGCATCATCTGGAGACCCCTGATGCCATGAACCTATTATGACAAATATCCAGCTCATATCCAAATAACACGTATATGCAGATTTCAGTGGCTATAAATATTTGACTGATGTTGTCTATAGACTGAGTACTGCAGCGACGACATATCTAGGCCAACCCGGAAGTGAGCGTCCAACATGATTTTGTTTTATTGGATTTTGGATTATTTGCATTAATAAGCTGTTTACAAACAACAGTTTGATTCTTATATGCTTTGTTCATCAGGATAATCTTCACAAATGAACACATCTTTTATACATTTTGAAGCCTAATACAGTCACCAGATGTAGGATATAAATGAACACCACTTTCATATGACTTCAACATCACTATCACTAAACATGATAACTATTTCAGTCTTCATTTAAGAAAAGTTTTTTAGCAGAATAGTTTGCAAGAGCATGATTATAAACTCAGTGAGGCTGTTAAAGTAAGTAGATAAGTTTAGACTGCCTTTATCAAGACAAATGAAGCTTAAAAAATCACAAGGGGGTATTACTGATGTATTGTATTTTATGTTGTAGAATAAAACGTGAGAATATATTGAGCTTGAGTTAACCACCCTTTATTGTGATCCAAATGACCGCTTACCAGAGGGAATTTCCAGAGATCATTTGCTTGTTGAGGGAAAGCAAAACTGATCCCAACATTTAAATATTAGATGCCTGATATACAGTTTGGATCATGTTAACGGGTTGAATTCCCAGCAGATATTTTATTGATAACATTAATGATGCATTTTGAAGGTACTGGTGCTTATAAACACCAATCCATGGTTATAATTTATGGCATAATTTATAGCAAGTGTTCTCTTAACTCCATTAAGAGCTTGTCCCATTAGAAGTATCTGAGGTTTTCACTGTGGCCTTCAACAAAACACCTAAATCTAATAACCTCAGAGTCAACAGAAAACCAAGCAAATGAGGACTGAGTGTCATGCTAATGGGATTTTGGGTGTGGAGATGATGGTTTACAATGCTTAAAGCCATTTCCTGTGTAATGCATGATTCATTTACCAGCATCTCTTCATTGTCTGTTCTGGCTCTCTCTGTTTCCATCTCTCTCCATGCCCAGTCGTCTCACATGAAGGCATTGCAGCAATGTCACAGCTCTACTTGCGCAGAACGGACAACATCGGGTACAGAGACCGGATCCCGCTGCAGATAGTTCGAGCTGAGTCGGAGCTGTCACCGCTGGAGAAGGCCTACCTGTGCGCTGTGGAGAAAGGTGACTATGCCAGCGTCAAACAATCGCTGATAGAAGCCGAGATATACTTCAAAATTAACATCAACTGCATCGACCCTCTGGGGCGGACGGCTCTGTTAATTGCCATTGAGAATGAGAATCTGGAAATCGTCGAGTTGCTGCTCAGCTTTGGCGTGTACGTGGGGGATGCGCTCTTACACGCCATACGAAAGGAGGTGGTGGGGGCTGTGGAGTTGCTTTTGAATCATAAAAAGTCCAACGGGGGCATGCAGGTAAGACGGCAATCACTGACAAATTTACTTTAGAGTTTCCAAAACCGAAATGATTTGATGTATCTTTGATGCATCTCTTGGGTCCTCCTTTCAATTCAACTTAAACATGCAGGAATTCCCAGTTGCCTTGGTATTACTTTCTTTTGTGAAGCGACTGTAAATGTACAGATTACGTCCAAACTGTTTCAGATGTTTCAAACAGTTTTCCAGACCATGTCGCAGTGATACCTGGAACCTGATGATGCACTAATCCTCTCTGAAAGGGACATTTTTTCCCTCTAGACATGGCTGTTTAATTAAAAGCTTTGAAAGTGGTGTTCTTTTTAATAATATTAGTTATTTTCTTGTGTTTGCATGAAGATGGCTTGCAATATCTTTCTCACTGTCTTGCAGCTAAAGATTAATACATTTTTCACTTTGTTTGAAGCACTATGACTCTTGCTAATGACTTTATCGCCACACAGTGTAGCAAATTGATCATCATGCGCCATGTCACTGAAAAATAAGGTGAATTTGTCATTTTAGCTGGTTAGGTTTTTTATGGGATAGCACAGAATAATAGAATCATGCAACATGTCGACTGGATGGGTCACTGACGAGTCCAGCGGATTAGTCCAGCAAGGTTCAAAGTTGAGATATGTTCAACTTTATGCAAATGAAGAGCGACTTTTAGGAGAGACAACCAATAGGAGTGAAGGCAGTGGACGCACGTGATCCGTCTCTCTTCAGTGCCGACTCCGAGTCTGACCAAGGCAAGATGAATGAGAAGCTCATTTTAGCAGTCAGTAACTGTCCCATAATTTATGATATGTTTCTGTGTTCATACGGTGGTACTCGGTCTGCTGACTTCGAGCCCCAATGTTTCGTGAACTCGGATAGAATTCGCATTTGCCCGTTTGCTGCTTAGCCGTGATGGCAAAGAGCACTCGCTGTTTCTCATTCATCTTTAATATTAGGCATGTTATGTACTGATTCCATTTATATTACGACTTTTCCTTCCAAAATGTTTGTTTGTAGCGACAAGAAAACTGATTGGTTCTTCAACATGGAGTATGTGAATGTGCATTAGTAGGCAACCAGTAGTGGGAACGCCCACTCGCGACCTAAACGCCAGCCACTGGCACTGACAAAGTCGCTTGTAGAGTGAACGCAGCTTTAGTGTGCGCAACAATTTCATACGGAGAGGTATTTGTTATTGTGGCGTCGTGGGTATAAAGTTCCCACAGCGTCTCGACGCAGCTCGAGCTCCCTTAAAAGGGAACGTCTCAGGTTACGCATGTAACCCTGGTTCCCTGAAGAGGGAACGAGGCGCTGCGTCGCCCTGCCATACTCCCGGTAGGCCTGTGATCGACTTACTTCAGCCTATCAGAAGCTTGCGCGGTTTGATTCTACATATGCTTTATAGATTCCTGGTCTTCAGGGAACCAGGGTTACCAGACGTTCCCACTCAAATTTCTTGTAGTCTAAACAGAAAAACTAACCTGATCCACATCACATTTGTAGGAGGTTTGCAACCCATTTAAGATTGGATTTGGATTGATTTGGACTGAAAATTTGTTTCAGTCTAAACAGCTTGTATTTAAAATCTTAGCATTTTTCATGGCACAGCGCATGTGTAATGTCATACACAATAGTGTCCAAATTCACAATTTTTTCCTCAATTTTGCCCTAAATGTGGCTAACTATGTTGTACGAAAGTCATCTCATGAGTATGAGTAAACAGTAATATAATTATAGGACTAGAAATGATATCCATTAATGATAACAAGTCTTTTTCCACAAATTTCTTGTGTAATCATAGACGTAGAGCTACACTACTATTCAAATGTTTGGGGGTTCATTACGACATTTTGAAATGCCGGTTTTCATAAAAATATTTAGCAGCACAACTGTTTTCAATTGATTTCAAATTATTTCTGAAGGATCATGACACTTCAAAAATATAAAAATGTTTACTGACCCCAAACGTCTGAAAGTTAGTGTATACATTTAGCATTTCATTTAGCACTTTCATTCAAAGCAAATTACATCACAGACATTATAAGGGAGAGGAACAAGAACACTTGTAGAGACTAATCATAACATTTAATATGGCAGCAAAGCTATTTGATTGGGGGCTTGCTACCTCATTTATTTATTTTTTGCAGTAGACTTTCTGTTTACCAGCCCTGGTTTCTCCTTTGTTTCTAGGTGCCCCCTATCCTGTTGGATAAACAGTTCTCCGATTTTACCCCTGACATAACTCCCATTATTTTGGCCGCACACACCAACAACTATGAGATCATCAAGATGCTGGTTCAGAAGGGGGTGTCCGTGCCCCAGCCCCACCAGGTGCGTTGCAACTGCATGGAATGCGTGTCCGGCTCAGACGTGGACAGCCTGCGACATTCCAGATCCCGCCTGAACATCTACCGGGCCCTGGCCAGTCCTTCGCTCGTCGCCCTATCCAGCGAGGACCCCTTCCTCACGGCCTTTCAGCTTAGCTGGGAGCTCCAGGAGCTCAGCAAGGTGGAGAATGAATTCAAGTCAGAGTACGAAGAGCTTTCCCAGCAGTGCAAGCAGTTTGCCAAAGATATGCTCGACCAGACGCGCAGCTCCAGAGAGCTCCAGTTGATTCTGAACTACAAGGATGATGTCAATTTCCTGGACGACGAAGGGAGTAATGATCTCGCAAGGCTGAAACTGGCTATCAAGTACAACCAGAAAGAGGTGAGATATTTGCTTTCCAAATGTCAGCAATGGTTCTGTGACAACAAGAACTTTGAAAGAAATCCTCTAATGCTGCTAGATCATTAGCAGAAGCACAAAACAATCCCTCCAGGTAGGAACAGCACTCATATTGCAAAGGTTCACAGGTGTTCAGCTGTTTGTTTCAGTAGTCTGGGATTATATTTGGATGGCTGCCCTGTTGATTTAGCAATGTGGTGTATTTTCAGGTGGTGGAGTGCTGAAATCTAATTGGCAAATTTGGGTCTTTAAAGCTGAGCAGAAAATGTTCACCTCAAGATAATAAGTTGAGTTTTTATGGGCAACTCTGGCCCTCAAGATCTACTTCCCTGTAGAATTTGTCTGCAACCCTGATCAAACAGATTCACCTGCTTGCCTGAAGACCTCGATTAGCTTGTACAGGTGTGTTTGATTAGGACTGGAACTCTGGATGAATCCAAAATTGCCCCCCATACCCTCAAATAGGGCATTATTTGAGGTGATAGCCATTTGTAGTGGTGTCCGAAACCATAGCGGACGTAGTTGAGTGCACTCATTCTATTCCACATTGCACCACAATAACGAGTGTACAGCCGATGTACAGGGGTTGGACAATGAAACTGAAACACCTGGTTTTAGACCACAATAATGTATTAGTATGGTGTAGGGCCTCCTTTTGCGGCCAATACAGCATCAATTCGTCTTGGGAATGACATATACAAGTCCTGCACAGTGGTCAGAGGGATTTTAAGCCATTCTTCTTGCAGGATAGTGGCCAGGTCACGACGTGATGCTGGTGGAGGAAAATGTTTTCTGACTCGCTCCTCCAAAACACCCCAAAGTGGCTCAATAATATTTAGATCTGGTGACTGTGCAGGCCATGGGAGATGTTCAACTTCACTTTCATGTTCATCAAACCAATCTTTCACCAGTCTTGCTGTGTGTAAGGATGGCTGGCGCGAAACAGACGTTTCGAAGCTTTGCGAGATCCCGAAGCAAAGATGATTCGAAACACTGATCCGAAGCGTGATTCAAAACACCCACGTCACGTGACAACGGCTAAATGAAGCTTCTGGTGGCGTGCTCCGCCGAATCGGGGTTTCATTGATTGGTCGATTCGGGAACAAATCACACAATCACACAGTATAAAAGTTATGTTAACGCATTTTCATAGGTTTTTGTGAGAGGAGTTTGGTTTTGAGATAGCGGATTTTTGGTGATATAGTGACATTTATAGTGCGATTTGTTTAGTTATATTTAGGATTTAATTTACATTTACACATTGACTTAGAGACACACAGAGTAAATACAGTGACACATTAATAGATGCATTGATAGAAATATATATATATATACATATATACAGTAGGTAGCCAACCAGAATGCCTATTGCCGCCGCGGCGGCAAAAAAAACCCAGTCGCATTTCTAAGTCATTCGCGAAATGACCGCCAGGTGGCGCAAAGGGACATTTAGCGAAAGCAAAACGTATGTAAAAGTAGCCTACATTTTAAATAGAATATAGCAAACTTTTAGAGCAGAACATTTTATGAATCAATTTAAAAGAGGCCTATCTCGCAGTCAGTGAAAATAAATTAGGTGCAATCAATGATGCTAAACTATTGAGGAATGAGAAGATTGAAGAGTGCATCTGTCGTTTGTGGGCACACTGACGCTTAAACAGCCGAACTTGTGGTCGAGTGGTAGAGCTGAAGGTTTAAGCAGTACAAAGACACAGGTTCGAAACCCGAATAAATATGTTTTTTATATAATTACCATGCATTTCCATTTTACACTAAGGAACAAATCTCATCCAACAGATTGACTAAATTTACGTCTTCAAAAACAGTTCTGTTAAAAAATAAACAAACAAACAAACAAAAAACTTCACGGACAGGACAGCAGACAGCAGGACTGGAATTCTTTCAGAAATAATTTAAAAAAACATGGTTAAGCAAGGTGCGATTTGCCGGTGGGTGATTTCCCCCCTCCACAGTAGGCTATAGCGAATAGGCCTACCCTAAATAGACCTTATCAAATATAGTATATATATTTTTAAATATAGCCTAAAACACGCACGTTTAAACAACAAACAATAAAATCTGAACCAGCGCTTCTGCTCCTGTATTGAGAGATAACATGCAGCGCATTTCAGTTACGATCCTGGTTCCAATGGTATTAATACATTCACGGCTTTTTAAAATGTCACAAAGCGTTTTGATGTGGTTTTGAACGAAATATTGAAGTTTATAATTAAGTATTTTGACACACCACGCCTAGTGCGTATTCTAAAATGGGGTTTTCTTCTGCCACTGAATTAAGTTCGACAAACGCAGCAGCGCGTTCACTTGAATTTATTTTTCTGCTAAAATAACTTAATAGGCTATAGCCTACTTCGTTATTTTTGGTCATACAGATAGGATATCATATTTTAAAACTGTAAAAGGTCTATTTTATTCATGTAAAGTAGGCTACACTCACAGTAGGCTAACAACAAAACGTTCTCACTCATTTGAGCGAACACACACTGGTGAAATAAATGTTTGGGCATTTCTCAGTGAGCTTCGACATGGCCGAGTGGTAGAGCTGACGGTTCATCAATCGGCAGACCTGCGTTCAAATCCCGAACAAACATGGACTTCTGTAAAAAATCTATATATTTTTAGGCTATTAATGCAGATTTGTTTAGTTCTAAACCTCTGTTACACCACATATTTTTTTGCTTATATTTATAAAATAATATTACCATGCATTTCCATTTTACACTAAGGAACAAATAGGCTATCCAACAGAACGACTTTAGATCTGTAGCTAATAATACCAATTGTTCAAAAGCAGTTTTGTATAAAAAAAAAGATATATAGGCCTATATATATCTATATTTGTTTTATTCCCTATAACCTACATAGAGTTTTTAAAAACATGGTTTTAAGTAAAGTTTTCGACAAACGAGGCAGCGCGTTCATTTGATTTATTTTTCTCATAACAGCTAAAATAACTTAATAGGCTATAGGCCTACGTGATTTTTTTTGGTCATACAGATAAGAGTACAGTAGCCTACATCGTTCAAAACTGTAAACTTTTTTTAGGCTAATGACAAAAGTTTATCTGTCGTCTCTCTCTGTCTCCGGGAACTGCGCGTCACAAAAATTAACCGAAAGCCACTTGCCTCAGCTCAGTCAAGATAGGAAATCGGATATGTCTAAAGCCTTTAAATGTCTAAATATTTAGGTTAATAAATGTTATCTGATTATGTAATCCATATGAAAACGAGAGGTACAGAGAATCTGCTCAAATATGTTTATGATGTGATTGTGAGCGCCTCGCAATGAGAAAATGACAAGGTGAAAATCTCGTTTAATTAAATGTAGAGACTAAATCGCCCTGAATTAAAATGTAAAAACAGATCAAATCATTTATTCGTCGAAGTGTTGCTATATTGTTTCATTTAAAGTTCATAATTATTATCTAAATGTTATTTAGTTTATCAGCAGTAGGCTACCACGAAGCACCGATATTTATTTGAATAATAATAATTTAAAAAATAACTAATTCACATTTTGCATGCCTGGACCCAAAGATCCCTGTAGAATTTAATATTGAGTTGAGCATTTTGTTCATGACAACAAAATGAACATGCGTTTGAAGATTAGGCTATATTTAGTTTTGCTTGGAAAAAGCTGGCCCAAACCAGTTTTATTTCTTAAATTATTTAAATAATGAAATATTTAGTAATAAACTTTTATGACAGAAATACCACATGTAGCTTAAATCATTTAATTCTTTCATTATCAACACTTTAATAGCCTAATGCTAGAAGAGCGATTTAAGTGTGAATTGCGACTTCTCTTTATTTTAAGTCAGACTCAGACTCAGATACCCCTTTTCCACCAAGGCAGAGCTGGTGCTGGTTCGGAGCCAGAGCCTAGTTTCAGATCGGTTCTTTGGTTTTCGACCACCAAAGCACCAGCTCCGAACCAGTAAAAGTGGTTCTTAAGTAGCACCAAATCATTGCTGGTCTAGAAGTAAGAACCGCTTACGTCAGCGGCTGGGGGCGGGTTAGCGTGGCCAACAAGACGAACAGAAACTTGTGACCGCCATTTTTGAATTAGCAGCTAATCGAGCTAATAGCAGCTCGATTGTAATCTCCGTTTATGCAAGTTACGGCGAGCTGCACGAACACTTTGTATTCGCCGTGTTTGGATGCCGATGTACGTTATGTTGGCAAAGCCATGAGCATCAATAACGCAACGGCCGCCATTGTTGATAGAAGGCTTGTTCGAGATGCATCGGAGCGGCGCGGACCGATCGGAGCTGCGGGAGTGTTTGGAGATCATACGACTCCTTGTACTTTTTGATCGCTTTCGCAGTGCTTTGATGTCATGCGGCGATCGATCTGCGAGAAGCCGATGCATCTCGAACAAGCCTGGCGTGTTTGTATTTGGCGCTACTGCACTAGCGTAGTAGCGTTGCTGGGCAACATGAGACGTATGCAGTGACGTAAGGTCTAGCTCTGTTGTGGCTCTCAAGCCGGTGGAAAGGCAAACCGGTTCTTAGTAAGCTTGTCAGTCGAACCAACTCCGAACCAGCTCTGGCTCTGGCTCTGAACCAGCACCCGGTTCTTGTTGGTGGAAAAGGGGTAAGAGAGCCTGTGGGGGGTTTGGAGGGACAG
This sequence comes from Chrosomus eos, assembly GCA_036326025.1. Classification (NCBI taxonomy): domain Eukaryota; kingdom Metazoa; phylum Chordata; class Actinopteri; order Cypriniformes; family Leuciscidae; genus Chrosomus; species Chrosomus eos. The sequence continues at coordinate 15,925,953 of CM070841.1, read as the reverse complement.
ACAATAGGTGTTAATGTTCCTCATTCATATGGAGAGTGTCGGATAGCCAGCCCGATGGCAAAGGCAAAATTATTTTAAGGATAGGCTACATCTCTCGATGTGTCCCCATATTTGATTAAATTATAAATATTGTTGTTTATTTATTGTAGCCTATTTAAAGTGTTTTCACACACAAATTTAAATTGAAGTGTTCAATCCAGTTGTTTCAACTGGTTTTGTAGAGTTTAAGAATGTTTGAGCAAGGGAGACTAAATAAACTTGCTGAGATCCAGCGCGAGAGAGGCAAAACTCATGTCTTTAATTTATGTTGCTTTGGACTATTTTCGATTTGTACCGTTTCGTTTAATTTAGCTGCAATTTCTTTGGCAAAACAAATTTAAAATGTAGCAAGAATAAGATTGTGTGTTTCTTTTTTGCATGGAAATAAAGTCTAAATGCAAGTTAGGTTGCCACCGGTCCCGGTTTTACCGGGATTGTCCTTCTTTTTAATAACCTGTCCCGGGAAATTTAAGCACTCTCCCGGGACAATGAATGTCCCGGTTTTCGAAAGGCTACGTGAATATGTAAGTTCAAACCATAGACTGTAGGTTCAAACTGTGTAGCGCGCGGCCGCTTGCACGGCAGAGAGCAGAGAGAGGGAGAGACAGAACACCGGCTAGATCCCCCCTAACTACAGATGGTAGTCGCCGCTCAAAGTGTGGGGCGCGCCCTTCTATGGGTGGGAAATAGCCTAGAGAAGTGACAGATTGGGCGCGCCAACGGGAGGAACTTTTCCTTTTTATGCCTTTATATCTTTATTCGTTCATGGCGAGTCTACATCGCATCTTCATCTTTGCAGCGACGCAGAAAACACCAGTTTATTAATAAACAATTAAATGTCTCCTTGCTATTTTTGTCTCCGGCTCGTGCGCTTGAGTGCAGCTTTATAACACTCACTCATTACCCTGTATAGCCTATTTAAGTTATTAAATCAATATAAAGGGGTGATTTGTCCACTGATGGCTTAAATAAACAACTAGGCTACTAGTTGACTAGAAAAAAACTAGTCGGAGACAGCCTGAGCGCGCGACCCTGAGCGGAATGAGCGAGCCGAGGAATATCAGAAATGCTCACATGCTCTGATCGGAACAAAGGAATTTTGACATAATTAATCATTAGTTTATATCTCATGCACTGCCCATAATTTTAATCCCATATCAAACGAATTAGCCTATGTTATGTCTGTTTGAATTTTTTAATTTTTTTGTCTTGCCAAATGGATTTCTCTTCTTTTCTTTTTTAACATTTTGACACAGCAGCACTTTTATTTTCTCTATTTTTGTTTTTGTTTGTTTAGTTTGTATTTAGATACTAGCCTACTTGTTACTTCAATAAATTGGAACATTTTAAGCTTGTTGCGTATTTCATTAGCATTGTGTTGGGGCGATGGGGGCAGTGGGGCTTGAAAATTATGAGTCTATCCATCGGGTGCAGAAAAAAGATTGCATGTGTGTGCTAGTGTGCGTGTGTTTATGAAGCGAATGTAAGAAGCCCCCCCTTACAACCCCCCAGCTCTACTGTAGCAATGTTGTAATATGCCATTGATTATTAAACAAAACGCTTGACTTTAAATAAATAAACAGTTAATAAACTCGCAAATAAAGAGTCACCTATTTAAGCATCAAGAACGGTTAAAGATTAACGCTGTCGGCCAACATAATGTTATATTGAGATTCGATCTCGTGTCTCTTGGATCTCCGTGTCGTTGCGTTAACCACAGAGCCACCGCCTGAACGCTGTTACATCAACGTCTTATACTCTTCCAAAGCCTTGATGTAGCCTAATATGTTTCTATTGCAATGTTTTATATTGAAATGTTTTCATTATTTATTCAATTTAATTTAAGTATTGTGATGAATTATTTTAACTACATTTCACTTAAATTCATCTGCTACCAGCTTTCAATCGCTCTGAATGAGCCGCGACGCAGCGGCAGATTACACAATAGAGAGAATAAACGGACACTTTTCAAAGTCTGTGATTGTAGCGCCTCTTAGCGGTTAAAGGCAGCAAATACACCCCGAATTTCACCGCCGCGGCAAAGCGGCGGCGTTGAAAGTATTATTCTGGTTGGTAACCTACTGTATATAGATTAATAGATAGATACATATTACAGATACATATAGATTATTAGATAGCTAGGCTAATATATAGATACATATAGATATATAATATATAATTAATATATAGATACATATAGATAGATATATAGATAGATAGATAGATAGATAGATAGATAGATAGATAGATAGATAGATAGATAGATGGTAGATAGATAGATAGATAGATAGAATAGATAGATAGATAGATAGATAGATAGATAGATAGATGATAGATAGATAGATAGATAGATAGATAGATAGATAGATAGATAGATAGATAGATAGATAGATAGATAGATAGATAGATAGATAGATAGATAGATAGATAGATAGATAGATAGATAGATAGATTAGATAGATAGATAGATAGATAGATAGATAGATAGATAGATAGATAGATAGATAGATAGATAGATAGATAGATAAAAGAAATGGAGGCTCCACAGAAGAGATGCCGTAGATCTGTGGTGTGGGAGCATTTCCATTTGGAAACCCCAAATAAAGTGAGATGTGTGTATTGTGATCGGCAGCTAGCCTACTGCAACAATACATCATCCATGATGCGCCATTTGAGGACCACTCATCCTGCCATTCTGCAGGGTGCAGAGGATGGTAGTGTTCCCCCTGTACCAAGGCCTGCTACTGACACTGCTGGGCCATCTGAGCAAGGTAATATGGAAAGCTAACTTACTGGAAAGAGAGAGCAGTAATCTTTCCTCATTTGTATGTCCTAGCTATAAAAATATCTTTGTATGCATTGCCAGCAACAAGTGTCCCTTGTGAGAGAATTTTTTCAAAGGCTGGAGAAATTATCTGTAAAAAAAGAAGTAGGCTGAGTCCTTCAACAGCAGAGAAATTAATATTTTTGAATAAAAATCTATAAGAAAGTGAGACATTGTGGCTTGATTTATTTTTATTAATATTCATTTTTCATGACCAAAATCACATTATGCAATGTGAAGAGACTACAGGTTACAAGCTTCATATATTACAAAAATACAATATTAAAAAAAAAAACACAACACATTTTTGATTAGCTCTTTGTAAAGGTTGTTTTAGATCAACACCTGCAAGTGACCACTAGGTGTCACCGTGGAGACGGGTTTCGGATTGATTCGAAGCCTCGAAACAAAATGGCACATTTGCTTCAACTGTTTCATTGCTTCACGAAGCCTCGATCTGCCCATCACTAGCTGTGTGTATTGGTGCATTGTCATCCTGATACACGGCACAAAACTGTGCTCTTACCCTGCTAATTGGACCTTCACAGTCTGCTCTTATTGGTTCAATGTGCAATTAATGAAGATTGGCCACCAGGCTGGTCCAATTTACCCATGAAACCTCCCACACTAAAATGAGAGGTGTTTCAGTTTCATTGTCCAACCCCTGTACACTCAACAGCTGTCCGAATTTTCTCACTCGTTTTCATTCACTTCTTCAAGTGAACTGTGTTAGTGGACTAGTGATTGAGGGTTTAGGGGGCGATTTCTGATTCAGCCTCTGCTGGAAAGTGGATCTCAAGGGCCAGAGTTGCCCACCCCAGAAGGAACATTATGTGGATCTATGTTGCCCCCCTCTGTCCAGATGAAACATTACAAGCTCTTTCTGTTTAAAATGTTGAAGTACATTTTTTTTCTTATGCAGGAAATGTTTCAATGTGATGACATATATCATCTTGCACGCTACTTTGTCATGCATGTGTACAGTACTGTATGTGTGTGCTTGCTTAAACATGACTGAAAATGGAGAAGTGATGCTTACAAGCTGTGGAAGATGTTGCCCTTTATTCACATGTAGCATCTTTATGTAATTTAACAGAGGCACAATAGAATATTACTTTTCTTTTGCTGTATTATTGAAATTCATCAGAAAGATCTTACATCACAAACAGATGACAACAAGCTAGGCTTAACCATTCTTTAGTTTCATTGTTTCATTATTTGTCTTTCAAGAAATACAGTCAGAACCAAAAAAGAGATACAGTATATTAGAAATATACACTGTTTATTTATTTTATTATTGACAACATATAACATATTTTTTTGTATATTAAAAAAATATCTATATATAATCATGTTTTTAATGTAATTAATTAAATACATAATTTATATATATATATAAAAAAATTTTTTACCACATATTCTGCAACTTTGGGGAAAAAGTAAGATTTCAGTATCTTTGACATCACAATATATCTATGATCACAATCACATATATCTATGTTTAATTCACACATGAGTCAGTGTTTGGCTTGCTGCGTTCCATGCGTGGCCCAGATGGTTTTCAGAAAAGGTGCAGAAATTAGGGATTTAAACCAGATATGATGAGAACCAGAGAGAGCAGCCTGAGGGAAAAAAAACTGTGTTACTGTCAGCCTTTTTGTGCCTTTTGTGTTTGCTCTTTTTCAAATGGCACTTGTTTCTCATTAGGACATGGCTCCGTTATTTGTGTTCTCCCGCAGAGAGCATTTCTTTTGCAACTGTAAAAAAATGACATAAAATGATGAGTCTCAAAATGCATGAGAGAAGTCAGAAAATTATTTTTGTTTCACTGCACATTATATGCAAGCAATACGCAATCGTTAAATTACAGTTCAGGCAAAATCTCAGCAACTCAATACATGTACTGCATGTCTTGATTTATTTGTGGTTAACAGTAACAGTGAATTTACTCCTTTAAAGGGATACTCCACCCCAAAATTAAAATTCTGTCATCATTTACCTACCCTCAAGTTGTTGCAACCCTGTATGAGTTTCTTTCTTCTGCTGAAAACAAAGGAAGATATTTTGAAGAACGATTGGAACTTTGGCACCATTGACTTCCATAGTATTTTTTTTTCTACTATGGAAGTCAATGGTGCCAAACAACTGTTTGGTTCCAATCGTTCTTCAAAATATCTTCCTTTGTGTTCAGCAGAAGAAAGAAACTCATACAGGTTTGCAGCAACTTGAGGGTGAGTAAATGATGACAGAATTTTCATTTTTGGGCGGAGTATCCCTTTAAGAAAGTTCATTTATTTAATTAGTCAATTTCATCTCTTTTCATTACTCTGTGGTTAGTTTGTAGCACAGCCAAACTGTCAGCAGCTGCTCGCATCTCGCTGGTACGATGAGTTCCCAGGCTGGAGACGCCGCCACTGGGCCCGCAAGTCTGTCACCTGTATGTTCATCGGATTCCTCTTCCCCTTCTTTTCGCTGTTCTACTTGATCGCCCCCAAGAGCCACTACGGCCTCTTCATCCGAAAACCCTTCATCAAGTTTATATGCCACACTGCTTCTTATCTGACCTTCCTCTTTCTCCTGCTATTGGCCTCCCAACATGTGGATTACAACAGTAATACCACTATGAAGGACGCTACGGATTCCTCTTGGCAGGGCTCAAAGCCGGTTACCACTGTGGAATGGATGATTCTACCCTGGGTTTTAGGTAATGTGTTTTTAGGGCTGGACATTTTTTCTGATTCGACCAGTCGGATTTTGATCAGTTGTAGATTCATTTTCTTTCATGTCTTTTCTCAACAGGCTTTGTATGGGCTGAGATCAAACAAATGTGGGACGGTGGCTTTCAGGATTACATTCATGACTGGTGGAACCTCATGGACTTTGTCATGAATTCTCTGTATCTGGCCACTATCTCATTGAAGATTGTTGCTCACGTTAGGGTAAAAAAAAATTCAATTCTGTTAAAAATGTTAAAAAATTGATCGATGAGAAAGAGAGTGAGAGAGAGAGAGAGAGAGAGAGAGAGAGAGGAGAGAGAGAGAGAGAGAGAGAGAGAGAGAGAGAGAGAGAGAGAGAGAGAGAGAGAGAGAGAGAGAGAGAGAGAGAGAGAGAGAGAGAGAGAGAGAGAGAGAGAGAGAGAGAGAGAGAGAGAGAGAGAGAGTGATTCTGATTCTCTGGGGAATGCAAAACTTTGCGAGAGAACGCAAAAGTATTGACAAAAAAAAATTCTGCCATCTCATATTTTTTTCAATCATGCTCCTGGAGGGCCACTGTCCTGCAGAGTTTACCTTCAACCCTAATCAAACACACATGAAGCAGTTAATCAAGCTCTTCAGGATTGATGCCAGATAATCACTAGCTGAGACAGGTTGGATATAACTGTGCCCTTCAGGAGCAGGGTTGACCTATGATTTAGGCTCTTATAGATTCCACTGCTGATGTGTTTGCAGTTGTTCTTTGCTATTTGCTTTAAAAGAGGTATTTTTTGTTCAGTAAAGTTTTTTGATTGCAGTCTTTTTTCTGCTGTTTTCCTTGCTTCTCAGTTCCATGCAATTTTAAGTATTTCTTGGTTCATTCCATGTTTTATAGGCAACCTCTGTCATGCTATTTCAGATTAACACAGTTTGCTTTAAATGAATCTGGTTTATTTTAGTTCATGACTGCATAGTAATTTAAACCCTGTCCAGGAAACTGCCCTATTAAGTAAATTTGCTGAATAAATAATAGAAATAAAAAATAGAAATTTTAATTCTTACAAAAATTCAGCGAAAAACAAAATCATGGTCCACATAACTGTATATTAAACCTAAATTTGTTTTTGATTTGCATTCAATGCATTTCGCCTTTCATTGTGGATTACTTGCTGCTTGAGAATTTTGGGTTACGCATGTTTAGGACAAGATGTTAGTCTATTCTTATTTGGAAGGAAGAACAGAATATGACCAGAGGTTGAATATGACGACATACTGTAATTTACAACATTTCTCTTTCTGCAGGACTCTGGCCACCAGCTCCGGGAAGATTGGATGATGTGGCACCCTACCTTGGTGGCCGAGGCCTTGTTCGCCATTGCTAATATATTTAGCTCCCTACGACTGATTTCACTCTTCACAGCCAACTCCCACCTTGGCCCCCTTCAGATCTCCCTTGGCCGAATGCTTCTGGACATCCTCAAATTTCTCTTCATTTACTGCCTGGTGCTGCTCGCCTTTGCAAATGGACTCAATCAACTGTATTTCTATTATGATTATAATCCAGCAAACAACACATGCAAGGGAATCCGCTGCCAAGAACAGAACAATGCATTCACCACGTGAGGAACTGTAGTTTTCTCAGATCTATAGATTTAACCTTCATTTTACTTGCTTTGCAATAAATAGTGATATCATGTTTTTTGATTTTTTACAGTATGTTTGAGACACTGCAGTCATTGTTCTGGTCCATATTTGGTCTTGTTCAACTGCATGTGACCAATGTTGGCCCGGGTGGGCCCAAACACAAGTTCACAGAGTTTGTTGGAGCCACAATGTTTGGGACCTACAACATAATCTCTCTGGTGGTGCTTCTTAATATGCTTATTGCTATGATGAATAATTCCTACCAACATATTGCTGTAAGTATTATAAATGATGAGTTGCTTTTGGGTACATGAAAAAAAATTCGATCAAATGTATGTATTTACTTACCGGTATATATTTAACGTTTATTTATAGTATATTTTGTTATCACTTTTTTAGCTTTCATTCATTTTATGACCCTTTTGGTGTGAAAATGAATTGAGTAGGCTACAAATATTCTTTTACACCTTTCAGTTTACTGTTTGATTGGCATGTCTTTGGTTGGTCCACAGGACCATGCTGATATTGAGTGGAAGTTTGCCAGAACTAAACTTTGGATGAGCTACTTCGAAGAAGGCGGAACGCTGCCTCCTCCCTTCAACATCATCCCAAGTCCAAAATCAACGTGGTACCTCATCAGATGGATCAAGAGCAACTGCTTCAAAGTTAATAACAGAAAAAGAACAGAGACGCTTGGATCACTTGGGGTAATGAGCTATTTGCTCTCTTTTTCTATTCATAATTAATATGAAACATGGGTTAGTCCATATGTCTCTGATGTTGTTTAAAAAATGTTTTTCCTCCATTGAACACAATTAGAATGTTCATGCTGCTCTACACCAGAAAAAAAGTAGATGGTGACTTTAAATTGACCAAAAAGTACCATTAAACTAGTTTTTAGAACTGCACTAGTCTTCTTAAAGGATAGTTCACTTTTAAAAAAACTTTTGCTGATAATTTACTCACCCCCATGTCATCCAAGATGTCCATGTCTTTCTTTCTTCAGTCGAAAAGAAATTAAGAAATTTTGATGAAAACATTGGAGGATTTTTCTCCATATAATGGACTTCAATGGGACCCAAACAGTTTAAGGTCCAAATGACAGTTTCAGTGCAGCTTCAAAGGGCTTTAAACGAAACCAGACGATGAATATCGTCTTATCTAGCGAAACGACGGTCATTTAAAAAATAAATAAAAAAGTTTAAGTTTTATAAGCACAAATGCTCGCCTTGCTCTGTTCTGTGATGCGCGTTCGTGACTCTTCTGTTCGAACCGAACCTTTTTTTCAAGTCATTTCGTTACGAAATGAACGAAATGACTCGAAAAAAGATTCGTTCATTTTTTTAAAACTTTTTTATTTATTTTTGAAATGACGAATCGTTTCACTAGATAAGACCCTTATTCATCGTCTGGTATGTTTAAAGTCCTTTGAAGCTGCACTGAAACTGTCATTTGAACCTTAAACCGTTTGGGTCCTGTGGAAGTCCATTATATGGAGAAAAATCCTCCAATGTTTTCATCAAAAACCTTAATTTCTTTTCGACTGAAGAAAGAAAGACATGGACATCTTGGATGACATGGGCGTGAGTAAATTATCAGCAAAAGTTTTTTTTCCTACTAATCCTTTAAGTCATATGATTGGAATGTATGAGGAATAAACAAACAATCAATATTAAAAATCTAATATATTGAAGAAACAAAATGATTCTGTGAACAAAATGATTGGGGCTACTGAGATTTTCACTACCTTGTAGTATAGCAAAGTATATGTGTCATGAAAAATCAATACAATTGATTTATTCTCTTTTTTTTCCAGATTCGAGCTGCTGAAAATGTCCGCACAAACCGCCAGTACCAGGTAATGGTGTCTCTTTCAAAGCAACGGATCATTAAATGCACCAGATGAAAGGTTACATGCAGCCTGCCACCATTTCATTTTATTTCACACGGTGTCAATCAACTTCTGAATTGAGAGATTAATCTCCCTTTCGAATACACTTTGACTCCTCTGAAAGACATTAAGGGCTGCATGTTTGGCCTAATATTTTCTAGGATCATAACTGAAATAATCTCATTTTTTAGGAGGTACTTAGAAACCTGGTTAAACGGTATGTGGCAGCAATGATCAGGGATGCAAAAAAAGAAGAGGGACTAACAGAGGAGAACTTTAAGGTAAATTGTGTATGGTTGTTTTTTAATGTTGTAATAAGTAAAGAACAATGATCAGCCAACCAATATCACAAAACAAACCGTGATCAGGTTGTGCAACTGTACAATATTCGTACTATATATTATTTTAGTAGTACTTACTATTATAGTACTTAATAATATTTTGAAATATTTTTTTTTTATTTTTTGTTTGTTTTACTAATTTTGTTATTAGTAAATATACTATTGTGCTATTGTCATTTTTATTATTATTTAAAATATTTATATTAAACTAATTTATTTGGGTTTTTAATTTGAGTAATTTTAGTTTTTTAACTGAAACTTATTTTATTTCAATTGTTGCCATGTCTAATTGTTTAATCAATGTAATTAGTTCATTAATTAATTTAAGTTTTTCATCTAATATTTTTTATTTTATCAGTTTATTATTTCAGCTTTATTTCGATTAACACATTTTATTTTTAATACTTTAGTTGTTCAATAACAACACTGTTTATTACACAGCTACTGAGTAAATAAAAAGTAAATACATAAGTAAATGGGTAAATAAATATTAATTTATGTATACATCCAAATGGATATTTACTTACTTTAAAAAATATTTAAAATAATTTCATCATATGAGATAAAACTAATAGACTATAGAGTGCTTTAATATGAGACTTGTAGATCTTGGCAGTGTAGGAATATTTTCCAAAATTATACTACAAAAGTATTTGACCACAGAATGCCAGAACTGACCAATCTCAATCACAATTTCAAAGGTCACAGGTCAGATTAATTAAGTCATATTAAATAATATATACCTTTATTGCATTTAAATAGATCCTATTTATTTAACCTTTTTTTGTACAACTGTATGTGATATAACTGTACATCATGTTTTACTGAGCAATGTGTGAAAAATATCATTAATAGGAACTCAAACAGGACATCTCAAGCTTCCGGTATGAGGTGATGGGAATGATGAAGGGCACTAAGATTGGCACGTCGACCTCAAAAGGGAGCGCAGAAGCCTCAAGCCTAGTGCATCCTGATAAACCTCTGAAGTGCAATTCTGCTTCGGCTGGAAGTCAACTGAAGGGCAAAATGAGACTGAAGAGTGTCACCACCTCTATGATCCAGGAGGGCGCACCCAAAGCCAATGCCTGGAAGCCTGGCGGCTTTAGTTCTGTCCCAAACAAGACTGTTAGCCATGATATCAACTGCAAAGGGCCAAACAACGCGGGAGACATTTACTCCGTGTCAGAGGAAGCTGGTGAATCCGAAGAAGAACAGGACGATGGCGAACAGGAAGGAAACCTCGATTTCAAGGCAGCAAAGAAGCTAAACAAAGAAACAGAGAGAGACAGAGTAAATGAGACTGAGGAAGGGGACGAGGAAATGGAATACATGCGTAAAATGTGTGAAGAAATGAATTAGGAAAATGGATATGATGGAAGCAAATTTTAACGGCATTCAAAAGTGACGGTCACATGCCGAATGCTGGAAATCAAAGAGAAAGATGCTGTTCTCCTGAACCATTCGCTCTATCTCAGGAGCAGCTGTGGTGACGGTCCAGTGCAGGGTGTTGCATATGTATGATATGAACATCAAGTGTCATTCTGGGTCTCAGGGATGATCGTCTCTTCTAGGAGAATACGGGGTCCAACGTTGTCACAGTGATTTACACTCTGTCAAGTGTGTAAATGCTCCTGAAGTTTATCGCTGCTCTGCTCTCCTCTTTGCTGAATCATATATGAAGGAGCAATTACTGACCCTTTGCTATTCAGACCTTTCATTCTGCCTTACTCCGTTAGATTTAGCATTTTATGCTGTCTGTGGTTCCACCGTAAGAGATGTTTTACCGTCATGCAACCTAATATCTTTAATAAAGTTTACTATGCAAATATTTACAACTTTTAAAACTTTTTAGTCACGTTTTGCATTGCGCATGTATGAGAGAAGGAACAGGTTGAGCGGGTCTTTTAATAAAAGTGGATGAATTTGGTCATACCAACACTTGACAAGTCCAAAGTAAACACTGCATATCATAAATGTACTGTTAGGTCTTGTTACAGTAATCATGTATGTTCATCATACTCTCAGTTGTATTCATAATGAAGAATGAAAAGGAGAACAAGGTATTATTACAGTTTGCACAGCATCAGTACATTCTTTTTAAGCATCTGAACATCTTATTCCATCTATCCTCACTGTTTACTTAACAGGTTACTGCCTCTTATTACAGATCATGAATTAATGCACAAGTAAATAAATAAATATATGCTGTACTATGACTTTTGAATTATTGTGATCTTGGTTCATGTCCAAGTTTATTTCAGAAATAAGAGATTGATTATGTAATTTGACAATTGCAAAGCTGCATGACTAACATGCGTAAAGGTGAGTGTTTAGAAATTGGGAAATAAGTATAATGTGGGCACAGATTAAGCACTAATACATTTCTGGACTTGGTCAAACTGTACTAAGTGTATATACAGTATGTGCGTGTAATATGTCAAACCATAGATTACCATACTAAATTAAAACGGGTTTATATGCAGTTTGGAGACTGCAGACCATTTGATATTCTGCACTTAACAATTTATGCATTGTAAGTATTTGCATAAATTTTGGCATGGAAGAATATTTTCCCACAGGTCTCAGGTGATCGCAACAAAGATAACCATATAAATATGTAAACTAAAGATTTGGCGAACCGCTGTCAACTGCAAATCTATGCAGAACAAGCAAAATAAAATACTGAGATGAGTTGTTTAACAGAAAGCATATTAGTGTTGACATCATTAAAATATTAGCAATTGGTCATTCCTCCTTGTTTCTATTTCTGTATTGTTGGTATTCTTTCTAAATCAAGAAAATTGATTGTTCTTGATTAAGAAGACCATGGATTGCATATTGCAATTTATGTGTTATAACAAACTATTTCCAGCACCTGAAGAAGAAAAATTGGTAACACTTTATTTTACGACCCGCAAACAACTGCATAAGTAAACCGAAATTACGGTGTACGTTTCTGTAATTATAGTGTACCTCCGTGTAGGTATAAGGGAACAATATGTTAAGTTTTGGGTAGGCTAATAAAGGGGTAACAGGCAGATATACAAGCAAATTATTTATAATGTAATTATTTTAAAACTAACAGGTACCTATTATGTTAATATATATTTCAGGCAAAAATTGTACATCTGTTGTATATAAAAGTTATCATCACATTTCTGGCAAAATATGTTCTTGTGCAATTTTACAGGGTAATTTTGACATCTGTGGGTTGAAAATGAAACGTGTATGGCTGTATGTAATCACAGTATGATAAAAAATGAATTTATTGGCTTTTCTTACTAGATTAATTAATGTTAAATCAACCCACAGATGCCAAAATTAAATGTAAAATTGCACAAGAACATATTTTGCCAGAAATGTGATGATAACTTTTATATACAACAGACGTACAATTTTTGCCTGGAATATATTAATATGTACCTGTTAAAATAATTACATTATAAATAATTTGTTTGCATAGCTTGTTACCCCTTTATTACCTTATACCTAACCTACACGGAGGTACACTATATTTACAGAAACGTACACCGTAGTTTCAGTTTACTTACGAAGTTATTTGCAGGTTGTGTACTATCTGCTTGTTACCCCTTTATTACCCCAAACTTAACATATGGTTCCCCTATACCTGCACGGAAGTACGCTATAATTACAGAAACGTACACCGTAATTTTGGTTTACTTACGCAGTTGTTTGCGGGTCGTAAAATAAAGCGCTACCGCTACATTGCAGTTATATTAGATTTACTGTAAATACATTCATTTTGTTTTGACCCAGTATGCCATATTTAAGCCAGTAACAGGTTATCTACTGTCCCGATATAAATGGAGGATCTGTAATGGTTTTAAATAGACTGCAGTGCTGCACAGTGATATTGGGTGTGGTGTAGCTTTAAACACTGGGCAGGTTTTACTATCTAATTCATTTCACATCATCCGTCCTTCACCAGGGTACAAAGGCCTATCTATAATTTATTTGAATTAGCACCCTTAGAGAGTCCAGTGTGCAGCCCAAGGGCACTTGAATGAAGTTTAAAAGAGCAGCGAGTCCTTTGCACCTCAGCAAGGGGAAATGCGCTGACATGCTCTGCTTTCTGCATGCTAAAATCCAGAACTCTGGAGTGGACCTCACAGGGATGGAAGAAGAGGTATAGCAAAATGCTTCAAATTTGACGTTTACACGTTCCAGACAGGCTGTCAGTCTGTGCATTAGTAGTGAGGATTATTTTCAGTAACACTTTCTGAAAGTTACACTCGTAGGTGGCGATGTAACTTATGAGTGATTCCGATTGAATCATTCATTCAACAGATTCATTCAAAGACATTGGCTGCATCTAAAATTGCATACTCTCAGGGTAGTTACATCTTTTAAATAGGTAATTACATTGCGACCGTTAAAAAAGTATGTTCTACATCCGTCATGTTGTCATTGTCATGTGACTGTCAGTTGCGTCGCTTCACTAATCCTCTCTCATGGCCTCATGGGATAGCCAACTGTCCATTAGATGCACATAGAATCTTGTTGGAAGTAATTCGTCATCTGAGTATTTTTCACCCACTGTTTTATGAATTCAGATATACTACTTTTTTCACATAGGCCTACTTTTTCAGCTACTATATAAGGTGTATTTCAGATGCAGCCATTGAGTTATTCAGAACCTAAACAACCTTCTGTGAGTCACAGAATCATTCACTCAGTTTATTCATACAAAAACACGGATTCATTCAGGAACCATGACACATAACATCTGATACTGCTTTGACGTCTTTGGAACTATTTTCGTTGGCAGAGCAAAAAGAGATGTTATTTAAATATATCCAATTCAGGCCTGAGTGCACTGTACATAGGGGATACTGGGGCTAGTTGCCACACAGGTCATTTTTCAGTAACTAAAAGTACTATTACAGTTTTTCTCCATTGGTTTGGCTCATTTCTTGAAACAGAAATTACATTCTCAAAACTACATGGACAAACCTCCAAACCACTTGCCAATTTTTCACAACAGAATTGAATTTCTCATTCAGTTCATCAAATTGCAAATGCCTAAGTACATGTCTCAAAGTCTCAGTACATCTTTGCAAATGATTAAGTACAGGTAGCCTACATTTAGCACAATTTCCAAGTGAAAAGATCTTGTTGATCTAAACTGATTGTTGATTCTCAGTCTAATGGTTTTTCGCTCCAAAACCTGTCAGCGTCATATCATTGTATAAGTCATCACATGCACAATAGTCTGTTCAATTGTCAAAATTAGTCAAGAACATAATACCATGAATACCATATATGAATCACTTGGAACATTTGATAAATTTATTACAGCAATTGACAGTGAAAATGACAAAAAGAAAAGGGATCAAAGAGCTGCAATTAGTGCCTCCCATGTATATCTATCTAATACTGTTGGTTTTACTGTAACAGTTAGTCTAGTCAGTTCAGTAAGTCTAGTTATTGATGATTTCCCCCCTCCCTTTTCTGTCAAATACCCCCTACCTGCATAGGGGTACATGTACCCCAGGTTTGGATGATAATGGCATTGGAAGGAAATGAGACCCATCTCATCCTCGTGTTTGTGGATGAAGCTATCTTCAACCTGGCCAAGGGCCGAAGACATGGCCGTAATATTATTGGCCACCGGGCCACGGTGGATGATGGTTGGGCCGCCATCATTTTTATTTGATCCCTGAAAATGAGAGAGGTCTTGTAGTTGCTCCTACCACAATCACTACTCATCCAAGTATGGTCATGTTGTTCCTACCACCTTACTCTTCTTTCCTCAATCCTATTGAGGAGTATTTCTCCGCTTGGAGTTGGAGAGTGTATGAGCATCAGGCTCAAGATCAGAGGTCCCTGCTCCATGCAATGAACAAGTGTGAGGATATTACAGGAGATCAGTGTAGGGGATGGTTGCGACATGCACGCTGTTTCTTCCCTCGTTGCATCGTAAGGGAGAATATGCACTGTGATGTGGACAGCAGCGTGTGGATGGCCAGGAGAGGGTGAGGATGGTGGCCAGTGAAGAACTTAGTTGTGAAACTCCAGCTTTATTTACAGCACTGTAGGCTGCATATAATTTCATTGTTTTTTGTTTGTGTGTCTATATTACAGTATATTATGCTGTATGCATTTTACTTTTACTCTGATGTATGGAAGTTACTTTATGTGTGTGAATGATAATGGTTACAATTTCCTTGGCAGTATGAGTGCAATGTGTGATGTCAAACCTTGGAGGCTACTCTTACCCTAAAATCCTATTTTTTTTTTTTTTTTCAGTTTTATACACAATTGTATTCTGTTAGCTAGACAAAAAAACAGTACAGTAACCATTGTCAATGAAGGACTGGGCTAAGACTGAAAGGTGGATATGAGGGATATTTCAATGGTCCTCTGCCATAGTGACAAAACATCTAAACATTTTGGCTTGCAGTGCTTACACAATGCCAAAGAGATGAAGCATTTTGGGGGCACTGACTGGTTAAATGAGAAGGAAATTTAGTTTTGACACATGAGTGAACTGTCTTGGGAGATGTATGAGCTTTTGCAGGTGAACCATGGTGTTGTGCCGAACCATCCACGTTATTTTGGCAAAAGCACCAAGAGTGTTGAGAACGTCCGGTCTGTTTCAAGAAATGAGCCAAAGCAATTGAGAAGGATCTTTGCCATTTTGGTGGCACTGACTCTTTATATGAGAAAGGAATTTAGTTTTGAAGCATGAGTGAACAGTTTTGGGATAGATATGAGCTTTTGCAAGTGAGCTATAGTGTTGTGCTGAACTGTAAGACTGTTTTGCCAAATGATCTTAGAGTTTTGAGAATGTAATTTCTGTTTCAAGAAATGAGCCAAACCAATAGAGAAAAACTGTAAACAAATATGAATTTTCTCTAAGTTGGTTGCAAACAAACAACTTATTAATCAGAAATGTAATAACATGTAGTCATTGCCATTGAATAGCTATTTAAATGCTTTTAAAAGATCTCGCAATACCTTTGCATGCTCTTGGAAAAGTTTCACTCTTCATGCGAAAGCAAAATTGATTATGGAAATATTATGAGATGGGAAGAAAAAATAGTTTATTGATTTTTGCGAGTGAATGCAAAGTTTGCAAAAGTTTTGCGAGTGAACACAAAATCATTTAAATATTATTTTATCCTCCCATCTCATATTTTTCCTCCATCGCCATGTCCCTTAGAGGCAGAAAAGTTTCACTGATGCATGTTTTAACATTGTCTGACCCAAAATTGGTAATGATCCAAATAATCTTCTTTATTAAATTTCAATAGCCCATGTGCTGCAATTCATCAAAAGTCATGATGTCCATTCTGTTTGTTTGTTTGTTTGTTTGTTTGTGTGGGTGTTGCACATTCTAAATTGCTATTCTGGTAAAGCAATTTTAACATAGACTAATTGTGACTAATAAATATAAAACATAATCTAAATTACTCTGAGCAAGACCTTTGTTCAGCCAGCCAGTCATTTGGAAAACTATCTGGCAAAATTATCTTTATTATCAGTGCATTTCTCAGAAATGTTGAACAATCGAAAGTTGGCAAACCATATTTAGTGACCCTAGTGGACTTTATATGGGACTTTGTTAATGTGCACCAAAATACAGGCAGTCACGACTTATAGACACACCTGTTTGGCATTTCTCTTAAACACTAGACCAGGAAACTAGTGTGGTAAGTGTTGTCGAACTGTCTTTCTCCATCTAAATGTACTGAAATGGCAGAAGCTAATATTTCTGTGAGCCGGGAACAGTTCAACTGTCCAGTCTGTCTAGAACTACTGAACGATCCAGTGACCATCCCCTGTGGACACAGTTATTGTATGAACTGTATTAGACGCTATTGGGATGAAAATGCTCAATTGAGAGTTTACAACTGTCCTCAGTGCAGACAGGCCTTCACTCTGAGACCAGTTTTAGCGAAGAATGTGGTGGTTGCTGAAATGGTGGAGAAACTGAGGAGGACAGGACCCCAGGCTGCTCCCCAAACTGCTCATGTTCCTCACTGTGACGCTAGACCTGGAGATGTGGTTTGTGATGCTTGTACTGACAGACAACTCAAAGCCATCAAATCCTGTTTGGTGTGTCTGAAATCTTTCTGTCCAATTCACTTTCAACAACATGAGAATCTCTTCGAAGGTGAGAGACACTGTTTGATAGATGCTACTGAACAACTTCAGGAGATGATCTGTCCAATACACAATCAGCTTTTGGAGATTTTTTGTCATACTGACCAGACGAGTATTTGTATGCGGTGTACAATGGATATTCACAAAAACCATGACGTGTCAGGAGCAGAGAGAATGAATCAGGTATGAAGACCAGAAACATATTTCATAATGCAAGTCTGTGAAAGCTTGGCCAGTGCAACCTAAGAATAATTTTTGGCTCCCCAAAGAACCCTTCAGTGAACAGTTCTTAAAAGAACCATTTTTTTTCTGAGTGTGAAAGACATTTTAAGGCTTTATATCTTTTTACACACCTTTTGTGATATTAAAGGTTTCTCATGAAATTATAGATGCCAATAAAGAACATTTATTTTTAAAAGTCTAGTTCCTAATAACTGAATGCAAACCCTCTGGCCAAGCTATGGATTGCAGACAATAGGCTATTTTACAATTCTTTGAGTAACACTTAACAATAAGGTCTTTTTTTTTGTTAACATTAGTAATTAATTAATTTAACTATAACACAAACAAACATATATGCTGCCCGGCCCCCAAAAAAGTTGTTGTTTGTATTTAAATGGGCAAAAGTCTAAGTTTTAACAGCATTAATGTTAGTTAATAAAATGTTCATATTCATGTTTACTGTAAACTAACATGAAGATGAACATTTTATTAACTAACATAATACATTTTTAAAAACTGTATTAGTTAATGTATACATTAAAAATGTATTATCTTAACAAACTTTTAAGATTAATCTATACTTAAGTATTGTTAATTTACATGTTAACTCATGTAGTTTATGTTATCAAATTAAACCTAGTGTTACCATGTTTACCTTGTTAATTAATTTAAAAATGCATATTAATACACAATTTACACAGGTAAGATACAATTAATGTGCTTTTTTCCAACTGTTTTGGTTTAATTTTGTTGTCAATTTAAACAAACTAACAAAAATGATTTTTTAGGTAAATTCTGTACATCATACCAAGTTCAGTGATTGAAATACCGCACAACACTAATGTGCTATTAGGTGGCTAAATACAATATATTGTCAAATGTTGAGTAAACAATCACAGTAAAATCGAATTATTGTTTAGGAAATTGTGGAAGTGATGAGGATGTTCATTATTATTTTTATTTTTTTCATAGAGTTCTTCATCTCTCTCTGTTTCTGATGAACTTACTGACCTTTTCAGCTTTGATGTCAGATCTCATCCTTCTAATTATCTGAGAAAATCTTTCTCTAAAAAAGTAAAGAAAAAAGTGGACAATTTCCTAAATTCAGAGGTAGTGGTTGTGTCTGGTGTGGGTAAGTAGCATTAATTCAGGAATGAATCATTTAAATAAAAACTGTGTGAATATCAGAACAAAGGTGTGACCTTACATGTTGTTTTTTTCTTAGTAGTGCACTACAAAAATCCAAAAGATGCACCCAGGAACAGAAATGAAATCTTACAATGTATGTCACACAAACACACACACACACACACACACACACACACACACACACACACACACACACACACACACACACACACACACACACACACACACACACACACACACACACACACACACACACACACACACACACACACACACACACACACACACACACACACACACACACACACACACACACACACACACACACACACACACACTTTTCACTTTTCATTAACTTCTACTATTTTTATAGTGATCTTAAACTGTGTTTTATTTCCATCAGATTCACAAAAGCTCTCAATGGATTCAAACACAATGAATGAAATACTCATACTGTCTGGGGGGAACAGAGTGGCTACTAACACTGGCAAAGTCCAGCGATATCCCAATCATCCAGAGAGATTTGATTGTTGGCCTCAGGTGTTGTGTAGAGAGAGTGTGTGTGGACGTGCCTACTGGGAATTTGAGTGGAGTGGGAGTGCTGGCATGGGTGTTTCGTTGTCGTATAGGAGCATCTGCAGAAAAGGGAAGGGGTGATGAGTGTAAGTTTGGAAGCAATGATCAGTCTATGAATTTATACTGCTCCCCTTCCAAATACAAATTCTGGGACAGTAACAAAAAGACTAAACTCAATATAAACACTTCTAAATTAAAGTCTTCTAGAATAGGAGTGTATGTAGATTACAGTGCTGGAATTGTGAACTACTTCAGCATCTCTGACACAATGAAACTAATCTACATAGTCCAGGGCAAATTCACGCAGCCGATCTATCCTGGGTTTACGGTTTATTTTGGATCAGCAGTGAAACTGTGTGATCCATCAATGAACTGTACATGATTTAGAAATGTGAGATTCAATGAGATGTTATTTCTTATTTTTATGTCAATAAATGCATACTCACTTCAGTGAGCTTAAAAAAAGCAACAAGGCAAAGTTATATGCAAAACGCTGCTGTGAAATATCCCGATCTTCAAGAACAAGGAGTTGGCTGAACACTTTTGAATGCTATGAATCTACAATCTGACTTGTGCTGCAGACTGGAGTCATAAATAACACCATGCTCCTTCATTTGGCCAGAGGAGAAGTATCCCCCTGACTGAGCCTGGTTTTTCCAAAAAAAAAAAAAAATCCATTTCTGTCACCTGATGGAGTTTGGATTCCTTGTCATTGTCGCCTTTGGTTTGCTTAGTTGGCCTTTAAAAGACACTTAATAGTCAGTAATATTATTGATTTAAGTTAACTGCACTTACACTATTGGGTGACAACTAAATTTGAAGTGAATTGAGGTGGACCCTCAAAAGCATTGTGAGCTAAGTTGATCGTAGTCACTATTGGTGGTAATGTTTCAAAGGCTTACAATGCTTTTGGGAAACGCAGCCCTGGACAATAACACCAGTGTTTTCTGCAGAGCAGCTTTAGCTGATTATATAATTGACGAATTTTGCAACATCAACACTTTACTGAATGAAATCAACATTTGAACTGAGCTGAATAACCACATTAATTGTCTTCTGCTTAAAGCTGATTTGAACTCATTTCATAATTGATGAACTTTACAGGTATTGAACTGACTTGTGCTGTATAATTTGAATTGGTCTCATAGGCCTATGTGATGTTCGCATCATTCATTGTTATTTTCCTGTTTATTACTGTGAAGCTGCTTTGAAACAATCTGTATTGTATAAAGAACTATGTAAATAAAGGCCACGTGTATGATTGGCAGCTACTAGTATTTTCCAAATAGTGAATAATGTTCCATTTCATTATTATGCTATTTACAGCCTTTCTGAACACCCAGGGCTAGACTGGGGCAACATTTGATCAAGTTTAATGTATCTCAAAAAAGGAATAATTTACATAAAGAGTAGGCTAATTAAACAAGTTCTGGTCATACCATATTGTTCCTTTTGTTTGTGTGTCTTTCTCATTTTAAATCTATCTGACTAAAATAGCATGTAGCCTAGCATATAAAATACTGTGGTACAAAACTACAAAATATGTGTTAATAATTAAGATACTATCAGTGTGCAAATAACCAAATATACTCACAGCGAAAATCTTTTTTCGTTTTCGTAGTGACTAAAGCTGGTCCTTATGAGTCATCATGAACTAACGAAATATTAGGCTACTGTATATGTTGCAACAATTAATACTGCTGTGGCGTCGTCGTTTGGTCATTCCATTGGCCTAGATAGTTTTATGGTAGGCTACGTGCAAAATAAAAGCTTTGCGCGCGCGTGTGTGTGTGTGTGTGTGCTCAATTTCTCTCCGTGCTAAATTCATTATTTAACCATTAAGCTGTGCCATTTAATTCCAGTATGAATATCAATAATGTAATAGACGAATAATGTATGAATTGCATATAGCAAATATTTTATTTTCCTGAAATAATTTGTATTTTTCACATTAGCCTACTTGTGTGACTGGGTATTTAAAAATGTAATGGGCTCCTTGCACGTAACTACTTCCTTACCGGAAATGCAGCCTCGTCTTTTCCGGCGCTATTCTACACTATGAGATGAGATGTTTACAAGAGTTGCCGAAACTTACAATAACGGACGTATATCGCCTTTGTAAGTCCTCCTCCAAATCACCTACCAGCAAATTAGAGAGAAGGGCTTTAAAATGTATGCCTCTTCATATATCCACGGATATGAAGGTAAGTCTATATATCTCAAACTTTATGGCTTACGTTAGTTTGCTAGCTTACATTAGGCTAATAAACAACCCCGGGCTGACAGAATATGCGTGTTATAATGTTGTACTGTTTTCTAGTATTAGACGGAAAATGTCTACGTTGTGTATGTACACCTTCACACCGGAAGAGAGCGAGCCGTATTTACCCGTTGTGGATATGACGTCAGGTTGCTATGTGCGAGTAGCCCATTGAATAAGTCTGAATGAATACTGGGAGTTCGAACATTCCATCCCGCACGTGATGTGATAGGACAGAAAGTGAGGCTTCTTTTGTCATTGGTCACATGATTTCTACGTTAACAAACGCACATTTATGCTCAGCCTCGACGTGAGTTCCAACGCCTTGTTTCAAATTTCACATCACTATCAATAAGCAATATACATTTCTATAAATGTAAGTTACGAAACATTATACTTATTGTTTGTTAAATTGTCCTGTAAAAGCCTGCGGGTGTGTGGCTACGGTCGACTCACAGCCGTGTTGATGGAACAACGTCTTTAGCTTGTGGGTTAGGGTTAGGTTAGCTAGGCCTTCATTTAGCTCATGCACGGTATATTTTAATTAAAGTTACACATTTGATACAATAATTAAATGACCTATAATAAACGATCCTTATATTTAACATAATAGAAATCTTTTCTTGGCTACGTTTCTCAGCCTATCCAATAGCACATTTCATACACTATGGCAATTCAAAGTGCCTTACAGAAAGGAATTAAAATAATTTCAAAATAAAAGCAAGGAAAATTAAAACAGTTATAAAAGAAATTTAAAGACATATATGGTAGCCTACAGTTACAAAATGAATTAAAAGAGTAAAAAGATGATACATAGATCATCTGGCAAAACACTGGTGTATCATATTTTTCACAACTCCTAGTTTTACTCTGAAATCTTCCCATGGTGATTACACTGTGTCTGTGGTGTTTTTTACATGACCCTGATCTGTAGCAAAATTTATTATTGTACTGCTATGACTCCACCACTAGAGGTAGATGCACACACAGGGTTAAAACATAATACATTAATGACCATAGCTCTTAAACCTGTTTTCTGATACTTGTTCAAACCCCTTCCCACACTCGGTTCACTTTTCCCCCCACTCACCTTTCCATGCCAGACAGCATGAGATAAATGCAGATGAGATTCTTGGGAGCTTTTAAAAAGTTCCCATCTGGCTTTGACTTGTCCAAACGACCGCCTGAGACCTGAACCAACGGTCA
The DNA here is from genome assembly GCA_036326025.1 of Chrosomus eos. Taxonomy (NCBI): domain Eukaryota; kingdom Metazoa; phylum Chordata; class Actinopteri; order Cypriniformes; family Leuciscidae; genus Chrosomus; species Chrosomus eos. Next base: position 15,902,978 of record CM070841.1, on the reverse strand, counting down.
GATTCCAGATATGGACTGGAGCCCGATGATGAAGAAACTGGCAGGAGATTGAACAGTTACAGTATGATTAGACATTATCCTTTCATCTGATTCCCTCAGTAGCATTCTCCAGATAATGAACATCCTGTTTCTAAAGACAAACCTACAGAGCACCTGAGTAAACGATGGTGTAAATAAATGATACAGCTTTTTCTGTCACTTATAAGATTAATATTAAGCTCTAGTGATACAAAAGGTGCATATTTAAAAAGAACAAAGCATGTCTAAAACATTTGGAATATATTGTAGATGTTTTATATGTAATGCACATTTCCAGATGGTCATACCATTGTAAGACCTTCTGACTCTGTTCTTTCTTTCTCTGTAAATATGGAAGGTCCTTCTTAGGCGTGCAGGGTTCTCATGGAGGGGGCCGATCCATAGGAAGCAGGTTGATTCTCTCTGTATTAATCTCTGTGTGTTTGTGACAGAAAGAGAAGGGGAGGGGTGATATAAAGGCTGGTTCCCTGTTGCTCGCTCCCATTCCTTCTGTTTTTTTTTAGTGGGTTTGCTCTGTATGGAATTCTCCAGTATGATGTTCTTGTTTACGGCCACCTTGACCATCCTGGCTCTCAGTTCCCTGGACCAGGTGGATTCTTCAGCCTATGACAAGATAGTCACACACAGTCGCATCAGGGCTAAGAACGAAGGGTAAGATTGTTTTAAAAGTTCACCTTTGCTGACTGGGAAAGAGGTGGTTAATTTTGTTAATATATTCAAACATGGAATTTACATATAAGTCCACTTTAAAAATGCTGGGACTCAAAATTCTATTTAAACCTTTAAAAAAACTAAAACAATTACAACCAATGATATGTATGATACATATATGTAAAATTATTTTGTACTGTTTGTTATTACCACGTTATATACCTACCAAAAACAATCTTTTTTGTTAGCTTTTCTCTCAAATTATGCTGACAAAATATTTGTAATGGGACAAAAATGTATTGAATTATAAGGAAATACAAAATAAGCATTTTATAGGAGTCTCGGACCCCACTGTATTTTTTCATTGTTATTTTTTGTTGTACAGTATGAACCTAAAATCATTTAAAAATATCTTATGAATATGTAATTAAAACAAATATTGTGAGATCTGAAAGATTACTTACTCATTTTTTTATAAATGTAAATATTTTTATGATACAATAAGTTTTTTGCTAAACTTATTCACTTTACAATTACAGAAATCTGTCATCAACATGTCATTTACAAATTGAGAATATTTTTATTCATTAACCATAAATGTATGTCTAAAACATAAATAGACTAAGCCATTTTTGATTTGTTCAGTCAGCTCTTTAAAGCAATTTGTCAGGACTTCTATATAATCACCTGCCTAATTGAACACCCCGACGTACATATGGCATGTACGTCTGTCATGTCTCTGCAGTTATCAACCATTCCAAGAGGAGTTTTTTTTTTAACACACATGCTCCCTCTGCTCTTTTTTTCCAGGCCCAATGTGTGTGCTTTACAGCAGGTCATGGGGACGAAGAAAAAGTACTTCAGCACATGCAGGAACTGGTACAAGAAATCCATCTGTGGCAAGAAGGCGTAAGTCATCCATCGCTTTTCACTCTGACACTCTCTGCTTTAGCCAGGTTTCTGCCCGTGATCTCGTCAGAGGTCGCCGTGAAACAGCGCCTGTGGTTCTCAGGGTAAAGGTGGGTCACAAAGGTGAAGGATTACCGGTACATTGATTAGGCTTGTTCTGTGCTGTAGGGTGTGTTCAAGGATAGTGAATGAAACAGAAGCATTTGAAACTATGTTGTACACCTCATACAGATCAGTTTTGTTGTTTGTTTGTTTTGTATTAGTAAGGATTCAAGACAGTTGGATTTTTGCCAAAACAAGCTGGTCCAAATACTTCCTAGAGTGAGATGATTTATTATTCAAAAACACATTACACTTTGGAGACTTTCTCTCAGCTCTCAGCCGAGTGCATCTAACTGTACTTGTTTATGGCAGATAAACCGCAGCTCATGTGCGCTTGACTCTGACTTGACATATTTATTGTTGCTCCAGTGGCCTCTCTCTCCGTTTTCTCCTCAAATGCCACATTAATTTACTGCATCTTCAGTGAGAGGATGAGGTAAGCATGTTTCTGGGCTCTATTAGACTGCGATGGAAGCCTTAGGGACTGGTGACTAGTAATTGGCTAAACTTTTCAGGCTCAGCTCAGCCTTTCCACTGGCAGAGATCTGCAATATGTGAAAGAACAGAGAAAAACATTTGGCCTCAGGAAATGTCTGTGTTTGATTGTACTTTTTTCTTCTTCTGTCATTTCTGTTTTTTTTTATCTTATGTATCTGCATATATCATTGTTGATGGTCATTTGTTTTCATTGTTCATGTTACTTGTGTGTATATATACATATATATATAGATAGATAGATATATTATATGTATATACAAAAATTATAAATTGCATCTTTTCAATCATATATACATATTTGATTAAAAAGATACAAAAATCTAATATATATATATATATATGTATGCGTGCGTGAGTGCGTGCGTGCGTGCGTGCGTTCGTTCGTGTTCGGCTGTGTTCAATCATGCAGCAGCATGTCCAGGAACCTAAATGACTGATTCTTCTTCATGCCTGTAGTCATCAGACATACACTGATTTTGGTAGAGAGAAAGCAAATACAATGTTCTCAGCTTCATTTTTAAGCTTTGAATGAAATAACCGTTGCCCCCAGTTCAACCTTCTCAAGAGAGACTCAGAGAATTATAAAGAAAGAGTCTCCTATGTACGTTACGTTAGTGTCCTGTGAGATTTATGATACAGCTCAATTGTCATCCTTTTTCTCACCTGCAGTGTTGTTTTACTCTTGGATTTACAGAATGGCTGCAGCCTCTCTGGTCACAGTAGAAAACATATGAAAGCAATTTTAAATGTGTCTACTGGGAGGTAAATAATAAAAGCACAAAATAATCACCCCTGGTTGGCGTCTCCCCCCAGTTCCCCCTGACTAAATCTGGGCAGCAGTAGGTCCAGAGCTGCTGTCTCTCCTCTGGGCTCCTAGGGGAAAGTTTGAGTCAGGCCTCTCTCAGGGGTCCCGCTGGCTTCCTTTTTCCTTCCTTTATCGTCACTGGGAACATTGTTCAGTGTCAGTGGATGAACTCCACCACAGCTGCAACGTCTGCGCCTCTAGACACTATCATGATGATAACAAAAGAGAAAAAAGCTATTTAATCTGTGCAGTGTCAGGTGTGTGTTTTCCACCATCCATATCTGACAAACAGCAGGGCTGCATGGCATGATAATTCTCAAAAACATATCTCTCGCTAAGAACTGTGAGTAACGTAATTAGTCATGGGAGAATTATATGCACGCCATCTGCAGACAGCTGTTGGAAAGCCTCTTTGCCTCTTTTTTTTTAATACAGGGATAGAACTTGTAGCTTTTAGACAAGTGGCCAAGATTCAAATTATTGTTTACTCTTAAAGGGATAGTTCACCCGAAAATGAAAATTCGGTCATCATTTACTCACCCTCAAGTTGTTCCAAACATACATTTCTTTCTTCTGCTGAACACAAAAGAATATATTTTGAAGAATATGGGTAACACCAAACAGTTTATGGACCCCATTGACTTCCATAGTATAATATATATGTATACAGTATATGTAAAAAGAGTTTTCATTATCTGGTCTATCACATACATCCCAGCTAACAGGGAACGCTCGAGCGATTTTTTTAAAGGTTACTACTTGTTTCAGAACATTCAGAGAACTTTCAAAAGTAATGGTTGCAAAATTATACAATTGAATGATCTCTTAAAGTTTGCATAACCAAAAAAATGAATGTTTTTAACATTCACAAATAATGTTTTTATAACTTAATGCGAACATTAGCAAAATATCCCATAATTGTATATGTCTGCTACTGTCTAAATTTGCATCAAGATTTAAATTCCCTTGGGAATTTACTGAAAAGTATCTAAAACGTAACTGAGACCTGAGCCCTCCCTGAGCGATAAAATTTCCCCTGAGAGCCCATATCAACCTGTGCGCTCAAGAAAACGCTGGAACACTTCACATTTTCCCCACTACATGCCAGATATACTATAGAGATACCAGTTGAAGTTACTTGTTAAAAATAAACATCAATCATTATTCTGTCAAAACAGCCCAGAGGCAAGTGACCTCACACGTTTCAGACAATATACTTTCTCTGTCAGGCCTGGCTCAGATTTGGGTCGTTGCCCTCTTATGTTGTCAAATATTTGAGGATTTGCAGATGCGGTAATACTGTGGAGCCTAGAACATATATTCTGAGTCTGTAATACATTGATTTCTTGTCTTTGAATAGAAAGGGTATTTTAGTGTCTTTTCATTGGTAAGTCTTGATATAATTATAGTGGATGAGGTAATGTTCATCTTATTTGTAACCATGAATATTAACTCCAGCAGTTTGTGACACATTTTGATTTTTAAAAAATGTAGAGAAAAAGACCATGCTAAATTCAAACGAAATCCAGATAAAACTCTAGATGGTTGAACAAACATGTTTTATATGAAAAAGACATGCTAAAATAATTTATCATGTGAGTTTTCTGGACAGAATACGAACAAAATGTCAATTCTTCCATTTTATAACAAAGGAACAAATTAGGTAGAGAATAAAACAATATTATATGCTATACCAAAAACATATCATATTCCATAAATTTGACAGTTTTTTCCCTCTTTATTCCATGCAGGATGATATTATATGAGTGCTGCCCAGGTTATATGAAGTTAGATGGGAAGCGTGGTTGCCCTGCAGGTCTGTATTCATTCATTCCATCAATAGGAATATTGTTTCATTTTTTATTATGAGTTTGCTGGTCTGAGTGGTTGTTAGCAAGTTGCTATATGATTGTTAACCCACAAATTGAGGTGTCAATCATGTCTGTAGTGCAAATAACTTAACATTCACATGTCAAAAGTTAATACATATGGTTATTTAATTGGTATATTGGATTGCGCCAACAATTATTATACATTCAACTTCAGTTTTAAGGTCATGCTTAGATTAAATGTCAGGTTATTCATTGGCTATGAGTTCAGTGGAGGAGAACATTAGTTTTTGTTCTCTAAACAAACCCCAGACCCAGCTGGCTGTACGTGGACTCGAGGTTCACATCACCTGACTTTGGATCATATGCTGTATTGTAACTCTATACTGAATCTATTTATTTGATAGAAACTGTGCATGCAACTCTTTGTCCTTATTTCCTGCTAAATTTCACTCCACACCCAGTGGCCCCTATCGACAGTGTTTTATGGCACCCTGGATCTGGTGAAAGCCAAGATCACCCAGCGATACGCTGACCAATCCAAACTGCGGGAAGAAATCGAGGAGCAGGATCTTACACAATGTTTGCGCCCAGTGACGATGCCTGGGAAGAGTTAGATCCTGTGAGTCGCATTCCAGGCCATGTTCTGCTTCATTCGAGCCACAGTATTTGCATGCTATGTTTAAATCAGATGTCAAATGTGTGCGTTATTTATAAGCACACTTGGAGCACTGAATGGAACTTATTAAAAAGAAATAAATTGAGGAATGTCATCATGCAGTCATTTTCTTCTGACTTTTTTTCCCCAGAGCAAAGTTATTACATTTTAACGTCATTTCTGTATATTTGCAGGCATTGAAAGCTGCCATGGTCAGCAGTGGAAACACTGAGCTTTACAATGCACTTCACTATCACATGGTCAACAAACGGCTTCTCACTAAGGACCTGAAGAATGATATGACCCTGAAGTCCATGTATAACAAACAAGGCCTCTATATCAATCACTACTCGAATGGAGTATGTTTCTCTTTTCTTCAAATTTACTGTGTGTGTTAAACTGTGTACAGTATATGCTTTTTTAGTATTATTTATATACTATTATTAATATTTTGAATTACCTTTCATTTTGATATTTTAATTTTAGTATAACTTTTAGTAACTTAGTTTTGTGCTTTTGTCAGTATTATACGCTTAGCTAATTCATTTCCGGTTGAGTTTTTATGTAGTTTTATTAACTTTTATAAGTTTTTCTTGTAAGATTTTATTTCTGCTTTATTTCAGTTTTTAGTTTTTCTTTAAGGAATAGTTCACCCAAAATGTTTTATTCTGTCATCACTTACTCACCCTCAAGTTGTTCCAAACCTGTATTTTTTTTTCTTCTGTTGAACACAAAAGAAGATATTTTGAAGAATGTTGGTAACCAATCAGTTGATGGTAGCCATTGACTTCCATAGTATTTTTTTCCAATGGAAGTCATTGCTACCTTCAACTGTTTGGTTACCAACATTGTTTCAAATATCTTCTTTTGTGTTCAATAAAATAAATAAACTATCACAGGTTTTGGAACAACTTGAAGGTGAGTAAGTGTTACGTTCCGGCTCAAGGAAGTAACAAAAGAAAGGGTTCAGAGTCCAAAAATATATTTAACAATATATTTATTTAAGTCTAGGGTAAATAATAAAGAAAAAAGTTGTTCAACAGTAAATAAACAAACAATTAAGAGAAAAACAATATGAAGGTCCAGCTCCTCAGCCCAACTCCAGCTCCGCGGTAGACAGAGGGCATACATCTTATATCCATCCACAAACTCAAGACAGGTGTGGATCCTTATCTGGCAACCTATCAAAAGAAAGAAAAGACAAACAGAAAAAACCCAAAACAAAAACTACTCCGTAACACCTCCCCCTTAAAAAGGGAGAGATTCTCGTTAGAAACTCTACCTTATATAATTCTCAACCCCAGAACATACATAAGTATGAGGAACAAAAACAACCTTACCGGAGTTAACACCAAATCATTAACCATTACAACTTTCCCAACTCCCCACATCTCTTGGTTTCGAAACCAGCAATCTCCCGGCGCCTGGAGAAAGCAAAATTAAGGAATAGAAAACCAATAACAGGAAAGAGAAGAGGAAAACAATGGTCAAAAGACTTATTCTCCACCACATGGGGCACGGGACAAAGCGTCAGCTAAGACATTATCTACGCCTTTCACATGACGAATCTCCAAAGCATAAGGCTGTAAGAAAAGAGACCACCTAATAAGACGCTGATTCGGATTCTGCAGAGAGTGAAGAAATGTGAGGGGATTATGGTCGGTGTACACCACAGTGGGCATAGTTCCACAAGACACATAAACCTCAAAATGCTGCAGGGACCAGATCAACGCTAACGCCTCTTTCTCGATAGTCGAATAGTTGGTCTGATACGAATTGAATTTCCGTGAAAAAATAGCTGACAGGGCGATCGATATCATTCTCATCAACCTGCAGCAGAACAGCTCCCGCTCCAAACTGACTAGCATCCACCTGAAGTTTGAATGGTTTATCAAGTCGAGGAGCTGTCAGAACAGGAGATGACGTGAGCAAACGTTTAACATTCTCAAAGGCGCTTTCACATTTTGGAGTCCACACAAATTTAGCCTTTGCTTGTAACAAATCTGTGAGCGGGGCAACAACAGAAGAAAAGTTGGGACAAAAACTCCTGTAATACCCAGCCATTCCTAAAAATCTCATCAATTCACGTTTAGTCTGAGGGCTAGGAAATTTGTCAATCGCTATTACTTTAGCACGTACAGGTCGCACTTTGCCCATTCCAACAACCTTGCCCAAGTAAGTCACAGTAGCCCTGGCAAACTCACACTTTGCCAGGTTAACTGTTAGTTTGGCATCTGACAAACGTTCAAACAGTGCGCGAATTCGGATAAGGTGTTGATCCCATGTGTCACTATAAACAACAATGTCATCCAGATATACGGCACAACCCTCTAATCCAGCTGTCACTCTGTTCATTAGACGCTGAAATGTAGCTGGAGCATTTCTGAGTCCAAAACTCATTACAGTATAAGAATATAATCCAAATGGTGTAATGAAAGAGGAAATTTCCTGTTGCGCGGGCGGTCAAAGGCACTTGCCAGTACCCTTTGAGCAAATCAAATTTACTGACAAAAGTAGCTGATCCAACTTGGTCAACGCAGTCTTCCATTCTAGGCAATGGATAAGAGTCAGGTCTAGTTAGAATATTTACTCGCCTATAATCTGTGCAAAAACGCTGAGTGCCGTCTGGTTTTCCCACTAACAAACAAGGCGAAGCCCAATCTGAAAAGGAAGGCTTTGCTATGTTGTTTTCAAGCATATAGTTAACTTCAGCCTCCAATTTCTGACGTTTATCAAATGATACACGATAGAATCGTTGTCGGACAGGTTTAACATCGCCTACATCAATGTCGTGTTCAATCAAGTGTGTACGAGAAGGAGTATCTGAAAAGAGAACAGAAAATTCAGTCAGCATAGAATTTAACTCAGAACGTTGTTTGCAAGATAAATGTTTTATCCATCCTTCTAAATTGGCCAAGGTCTCAGAGTTTTTTAGACGAGGTTGTAAAATGACATCATCAGGTGTTTCACATCCTGTTGTACGTCACCCGTTTGACTTAAACTAGCTAGCGCAACTGAGGAAGGAATGACTTCAGGGGCAACATCACGAGAATAAAAGGGTTTTAGCAAATTCACATGGCACAACCGTGTAGGTTTCCTGCGCTCAGGGGTAGAAAGAATATAATTTTGATCAGACACTTTTCGAAGCACCGTGTAAGGTCCTAAAAACTTTGCACAGAAAGGAGAATCTGGTAAAGGAAATAAGGCTAACACCTGATCTCCTGGACTGAACATGCGAATCTCAGTCTTGCGATCAAACCAGCATTTCATCTTTCCCTGAGTCTTTTTCAACTTTTCTCTTGCCAATTCCCCAGCCAGGACTAGACGTCGACGAAAACCCTGTATATACTGAATCAGACTCTGTGGTGGCTCCTCCGGTAGAGCAGCTTTACTCAGTACTGCCATGGGTCCTCGTACACAATGTCCAAAGACTAACTGATTGGGACTAAATCCCAAACTCTCCTGGATAACCTCACGTGTGGCCAACAACAACCAAGGCAACCCTTCTTCCCAATCACCTTTTAACTCAGTGCAATATGCCCTCAACAAAGATTTTAACGTCTGGTGAAAACGCTCTAGGGCACCCTGACTTTCCGCATGGTATGCACTGGATTTGTTATGTCTAATGCCAAGCTGCCGCAGAACCTCTTGAAACATATTAGATGTAAAGTTTGTCCCCTGATCACTCTGAACAACTTTTGGAATTCCAAAAATAGAAATGAACTGGGACAAGGCTTTTACAACTGATCGTGTGGTGATTGAACGCAAAGGAAAAGCCGCAGGATACCGAGTGCTCTGACACATCACGGTCAATAAGTAAACGCTACCAGACTTTGAAGGTGGTAAAGGCCCAACACAATCCACTAGAAGATGCTGAAAAGGCTGTTCCATAACAGGTATGGGATACAAAGGCACAGGTTTTATGGTTTGATTTGGTTTTCCAGTCAGCTGACAGATCGAACAAGTCTTAATAAACTGCCTTACGTCACTCTTAATACGAGGCCAGTAAAAGTACTGCAGTAAATGTTGGTAGGTCTTATTTACGCCCAAATGTCCAGACACCCCGCCATGAGCAGATTCCAATACAGAATTTCGCAAAGAAACAGGCACAACTACCTGTATAATTGGTTCAGTCAAACCTCCCTCTGTGTTAGAAGTCCACTTCCGCAATAGTACCTCATTTTCAATGAAGTACCCATTAACGGAACTCTCTGCTACATCAGGAGACAAAGCAGCATCAAACAGCGAGTTCAGAGATGAATCCTCTTTCTGAGCAGACACCCAAACCTGATGGGGAATAGAAGGCAAAGCAAGGAGACCTGGCACTACTCTCTTAGAGGTTAACAAATCCTTCACATCACTTAGTTTTGCATCGGCTGACTGTTTGCGCATTGCACGCGTGAGTGCACAAGACACAAATACCTCTGGATACTGCTGGGAGATATCAGTGTCGCCCAATGGAGCAGGACAAGTAGCAACCACAGGTGGAGGTGGAACATCACGCCACACACGGTCACCCGCCAGATTATTCCCCAAGATCACTGAAACTCCTTCCATTGGTAGTGAAGGACGGACTCCCATCACAACTGCTCCATTTACTAAATCAGATTGGAGAAACATGTTATGCAGGGGTACAGACAATGTTTGCAACCCAATACCGCGAATCAGCACACTGTTCCCTGTATTGGACTCCTGAGTAAAAGGAAGAACAGATTGCAAAATGAATGATTCCGATGCTCCCGTGTCTCGGAGAATCTTAATAGGAAACTTCTCAGTACTTCCAAGCAATGACACATAGCCTTCTGTAATAAAGGGAGCATATCCAACATCTCCAACATTGCAACGTACCGCTGGTTTCTCCAGATTCTGCAAAATATCAAGACAGCAGTCAGAATTATTATCTGTTTGAACAGATGAAACAGCAAGAGCAGGCTTGGGTTCAGATTTAACACGCATCAGTTTTCCTTTAAGCGCTAAACAATCCTTTTTCCAGTGTCCCTTTAAATGACAATAAGCACACCGGTCATCTTTATCAGCGCAACTTTTAAAATTCCTCCCACTCTTATTATTATCAGCCCAGGCCTGACGGACAGTTACACTCTCTGTTGGACTATCACTGAACTTGAACCTACTTTTCTTGACCTCACATTTATGAGTGAGTACATACTCATCAGTAAGAATGGCAGCCTCTTCCGTAGATGTAACATTACGATCAGTCAGAAAGATGGAAACATGCTCAGGCAGAGTGCTTTTAAACTGTTCTAACAGGAACAACTCGTGAAGATCTTCACGACTAGTTACACCTGAAGCAGCACACCAGCGATCTAACTGGATTTTTAAGTCTCTCACAAACTCACAATACGTCTGTTCTGCAGGTTTCCGCATGTTTCTAAATTTCTGCCGATAGGCTTCTGGTACCAGCTCATAAGCTTTCAGAACAGCCTCCTTAACCTTATGATAATTCTGACTATCACGAACACTTAAAGAGGAGTAAGCTTTTTGTGCCTTACCAGTTAACACACACTGCAACATCAAAGTCTGTTCAGAATCTGGCCATTTCATAACATCTGCCAAGCGCTCAAACAAACTAAAGAATGTGTCTACATCAGTTTCACTAAATTTGGGTATCAGCTTAATATTATTGGCTACATCCAACCCTTTTCTGACAGATCTGGTTAGACCACTTGCACTGTCCCCCAGTTTACCCTCCTCAATTAACTGAAACCGTAAAGCCTCAACCTCCAATCTACGAATTTCAATTTCTCGATTCATTTTCGCCTTTTCTAACTCTAAAAGCATTAGTTCTTTTTGTTGCTCAAAAGAGAACTTGGAAGCAATACCTGAAGTTTGTGCAGCGCTATCATCATCATCTTCATCAGAACCAGCAGGCTCATCAAGATCAAAGACCTCTAACTTAACTAGAGCAGCTTTCACACTTAGTGCAACAGACTCCTTTAACTTTCTTTCTTTGGTGGTTAAACAGATATCATACTTAGCGGCCACCGCCAACAACTGTTCTTTCGTCAGTTGGTCAAACAGTTCCTCACTAGGAGACTCAAAAAATAAGTCTAAATGAGTAGCCATTCTCTACTTTATTCTATTCAGCAGAACTCGTAATCGTTCACTCGAATTTACAAACACCAACAAGTGATAATCCCCCCTACTCTCTCCTTCCCCCTAAAATAACTCAACCCTAGTCTTCATGCCTCAACCAAGAGTCGAGTATTTTTAAGCACTCAAATACCGTCAGATGTAAAAACTCACGGACAAACCAGTGAGACATACAATCGCGGCAGTGCTCTCAACTCAGCGTCAGCACAAAAACAACAAACTAAAAAAAAAAAAATCAACGCAATGCGTTGCTAAACCTACCGGGGAAAATCACCATTAGTGTAACAAAATACAGAGTTCGCTGACAAATTAAGCAATATTAGCTTAACGAGTAGAGTAAACACACAACAAAATCCTGCCAGAGGGAACTTACACTGTATAGCCTACTATCAAAGAATCAAAGAGAAAAACAAAAAACGTTTTTCTCAAGGGGAAATTTTAAGAGAAGTCAATACACTTACCATCTTTAATATGGTCTATTTCGGTTTCCACTTTGAGTGGATCAAATGATCACATCAATGAAGCAAATCCAGTTTCAAAGACACCGAAAAGCTCTCGCGCACATTTCCCAGTAACAAACAAAACATCCACTGCTTGCTAGCGCTAGCACGCCAATCAACACTCAGGTGAATCGAATAGCAGTCAAATACGCTCCGCCTACCCATGTACAGGCGCTAGCGAAAAATTTACAAACAATACTTTTTTTTTTTTTTTCAATAGAAGCTGGACCTTCCGAATTCTAACCAAAAAAACTTTGAGGACGAGCCCCCAATTGTTACGTTCCGGCTCAAGGAAGTAACAAAAGAAAGGGTTCAGAGTCCAAAAATATATTTAACAATATATTTATTTAAGTCTAGGGGTAAATAATAAAGAAAAAAGTTGTTCAACAGTAATATAAACAAACAATTAAGAGAAAAACAATATGAAGGTCCAGCTCCTCAGCCCAACTCCAGCTCCGCGGTAGACAGAGGGCATACATCTTATATCCATCCACAAACTCAAGACAGGTGTGGATCCTTATCTGGCAACCTATCAAAAGAAAGAAAAGACAAACAGAAAAAACCCAAAACAAAAACTACTCCGTAACAGTAAGTAATGACAACATTTTCATTTTTGGGTGAATTATCCCTTTAACAATTGCCAAACAGTTATGAAATGCTCTTTGAAGATCCTGCCATCCTATAGTCATCCTCGTGTAGTTCAATACTGTTGTACTTTCTTTCTTCTGTGAAACAAAAGAAGATATTTTAAAGAAGGCTTCAACAATTTGTGTGCATACAATGCAAGTCAATGGGGTCCAAAACAACATTGATTGGACCCCATTGACTTTCACTAAGTGGACAAAAAAAAAAAAAAAAGATTGTCTTTTTTTGTGTGTTCCAAAGAGGAAATAAAGTTGTACAGGTTTGGAATGACCTGAGGAACAGTTTTTGGTTGAACTATCCCTTTCACTTCAGTGTAAAGTCACTAAACTGATCTGTTTCAATGGTTTACAGGTTGTCACTGTGAATTGTGCCCGGATTATTCACGGAAACCAGGTGGCCACTAATGGAGTTGTGCATGTTATTGATCGGGTCATCAGCACCATAAGCCAAACGATAAAGGATGTGATCGAAAACAATGAAGAGCTGACCACACTGAACGTATGTGTTATTATGACTGTGCTATTGTAAATTAATATGACTAAAAATCATTAGAGGCTTTCTGATCCTTTGATAGGAACCGTTACAGATGAAAAATTATTCTCCAGCAGGGGCATATGATTACTGAGAGTCAAGTTTATACAAACATCTTGTCTGACGTCTTTTATAGACAGTTGCTGGGAATTCGGGTCTCCAGAACCAACTGGGAGAGCCCGGACACTACACACTTTTTGCTCCAACCAACGAGGCCTTTGATAAACTAGACAGCGACGTCCTGGAGAGACTTATGAGTGACACAACTGTACTTCAGGTAAACATATTACTTAATGTATATTAAAGTAGACCAGAACCACAGAACATTCTTTATTTATGGTTTCCAGTGTTTTCAAGGGGTTGCAGTCTTGATGCACTACAAAGCTAGAGGTAATACTACTGTGGTTTTAAAGTCTTTATCACATAGTGCACTTCCTTTTAAAAGTTTGTGGTTAGTAAGATTTTCTTTTTTAAAGAACTTAATTATTTTATTCAGCAAGGATGCCCTAAAATACAAGTCAGTAAACTAATTTACAAATAATAAATCCTGTTTTCTAACTTTCTATTCATTAAAGAATCCTAATATTTTTTATCACGGGTTCCACAAGAATATTAGGTTTGATAATAATAGGAAATTATTCTTGAGCACCAAATCAACATATTTGAATGTTTTCTGATTGGAAAAGCCATCACAAGAATAAATTACATTTTAAAATACATTAACATAGAAAACCTGTATTTTAAATTGTAATAATATTTCACAGTATTAGTGTTTTTACTGTATTTTGTGACACAGGAATACATTTTTTAAAATAAAAAGTTTTACTATATTTGATCAAATAAATGCAGCCTTGGTGAGCAGAAAAGACTTCTTTCAAAAACATTTAAAAAAACGTACCGACCCCCAACTTTTGAACGGCAGTGTATGTGCACACAAAACATGCGCAGGATGAAATAATCACCCTTCAAAGATTTGAAAGACTAGCAGCCTCATGTTTTAAGTAAACTCCACAAATGCAGTCCAATTCAAGCAGTGCCACATTCTCAGACGGCGGGCAAACAGCAGATCTGACCGCAGGGATCCAAAATCAAGTTTGGTCAAGACGTCTAACAGGATGGGAAATGCTTAGATGTTGAATAATACTTCATTGGATTTTGGTGAAATAGATTAGGTATTTTGTGGTCAGACCATTATAAGTGTTGCAACAGACAGAAGTATATGTGTTTTCCCCATGACACAGTTTCACAAAGAAAAGGCCAAAATTTTGGTTATGAAAAGGGTCTATTTACAGCTAATCTAATCTGTGTGACCTTTTAGATTAGATTATCATTATAGGTAAAGTGTTAAAAGAAAATAACATAGAGACCTTTATTCAAAGCAAAGTCTAGCTTTGATGTTAACATAGATTTCTTCTGAGGCTAGTTTTCTCAAGAATCTGATCTTTTTACTGATGAAATACTGATGCAAATGCAGTGAGCAAAAGCACAAATCATTAAAGCAGATCAGACATCAGGGTTCTGGCCAATAGCATATAGGAAAAATCCTAAAGCACTGGTTCTCTAACTTCTCAAAAAAATCCTGAAGTTTCAAATACTGAGAACGTAATTCAGGGTTAACACATTTTATGATCTGTTAATGTACATGATTCTTCCAGTTGTTCATGATTATGGGATTTATTATTATTATTATTTACTCACAAATAGCAATTTCTACACATTAAATATTTTAGAGCTTGAAATAACTAGAAAATTATATATTCATTAAAGAAATTCCAATAGCTTTTTAAGATTTTATTAATTTGCTTGACTTTTTATGTATAGGCCCAGAAATCACACTTTTAAGAAATCCCACATATGGTCCCTAATAAAAATGACAGTTGTTGAGGAAATCAATTAAAATATAATATAATGTACAATAAAATATAAAAAATAATGCCAGATAAGATCTTTATTTTAGCTATTTTAGCTTATTTTAAAGTTTACTCTTTCTTTAAAAAAATAATTTTAAGAATCTTGCCGCACCTTGAAACTGTGCTGAGGCTGTCAAGTGGAATTAAACCACTGCTCTAAAGTTTCCCATTTTTTCCCTTTGTGGCCACCCTTGAGTATTGATGTTGACCCCAAAGCAGACTGTTATCCAGTAGCCCATGTTACAAAGTGTAGATTCAGAGAAGGCTTTTTTGAATAGAGCCTAATTGTCTTATGAATGTGGTTTTGATTTGGATTTTGGTTTGGCGGAGCACTTAAACTTGCCAAAATGCACGTGCATGTAGTGCTTAAACAGATGCAGGAAATAAGCTCAGCTGCTGGGAAAGTCTTATCACAGATCACAGTTGATGTAAGAGTCTCAACTCTCCACCAGGTTGCCCACGCAAAGGAAAAACTGGGCGGATGTCCCAGTGGTCAACATAAGCTTCTGTGTTTTTAATTGTCTTTGGAGGTCTATAGACCAAAGCTTTCTGGACTATGAAGATGAAGATATTTCAACAGCTTAGGTCACCACACTGTTTATCTTTAAATCCTTTCTTTTCCTCTTTCTTTCATGGTTATTTTTCCAAGCCCTTTTGCAGTACCACCTCCTGAACTCAGCGCAGTGCTCTGAGGCCATTATGGCAGGCTCCATCTACGGGACTCTTGAGGGCAGTAATATTGAGATCGGATGTGATGGTGAGAGCCTTACGGTCAATGGTATCAAGATGGTGCTGAAGAAGGACATTGTCACCAGCAATGGGGTCATTCATTTGATCGACCAGGTGCTCATGCCTGACTCGGGTGAGACTCTGTACATGCCCACTGTGTTCAGCCTGACATTATTTGATCTTAAAACTCTCACAAAGAATCACACCCACATGTCTTACATTAACAGATATTAAAATATACAACTTTATTGATGCTAATATAATATCTAAATCTCAGTCTGAAGTTAGTGTGTGTATCTTTTATATGTCTTGCAGCCAAGCAGGTGATTGAGCTTGTGGGCAAATCTCAGAGCATCTTTGGTGACATGGTGTCCGAGCTCGGCCTCTCTGCAGCCATGCAGCCTGAGACTGAGTATACTCTTCTCGCCCCACTGAATGGAGCCTTCTCTGGTGAGTTGGCCTCATGACTCTATGAGCAAAATACAGGATGTTTCTGCAGAGATAGGAATCTGTTTTTCCCTTATTTTTCTTATAGAAAAGACCTGAATAAACTTTAATACTGTAAAATATGTAGAATGTGTCTATGGACACACACACACAACACACACACACACACACACACACACACACACACACACACACACACACACACACACACACACACACACACACACACACACACACACACACACACACATATATGTGTGTGTGTTTATGTATTTATATACATACATATACTATATAAGCCTCTATATGATTTTTATTTAGTTACACTTCTGAATTCCACTCAGATGTGGTAAAAATTCAAAATAACTTCAGATGTCTCCTCCTCATCAACTGTCATGCAGATGAGGTAATGTCCATGGATCAGCGTCTCCTGAAGATTATTCTGGAAAACCACATCCTGAGATTCAAGGTCTCTCTGAACGAACTCTACAACGGCCAGCTGCTCGAGACCCTTGGAGGAAAACTGCTCCGGGTCTTTATTTATCGCACGGTGAGAGACAAGAACTCATAATGTTTTTGTCTGAGAGAATGAGACTTAGAGAAATATTGAGGACCTGCAAACAATTACTGTGTAAACAACCACTTTTTATATGCTTTATCGCTCTGGTCTTTGGTAGTTAAGTTTTATACACTTGTATATTTGCTTCAGGTAAGTTTGTAGACCTGAAATTCCTCCTTGTCTGGCTATATTATTTCTCAATGCTCTGTAAAATGCTCTGTAAAATCATTTCATCCTCCTCATCGTGTGTGTTTTTTAGGCTGTGTGTATTGAGAATGCATGTATGGTCAGAGGCAGCAAAGAAGGCAGTAATGGAGCCCTTCATCTCATGAGATCCCTGATCCAGCCACCCCAGACGACCATCTATGAGCTGCTCTTGAAAGATGGACGATTCAAGTGAGATTATCATCATGATGTGAAATGATTACTATTTTAATAATCTATACACATTTTTTATAGTATAGAATTCTATTGAAAATATTTCTTAAGTCCATCTGATTTATCATCTGGCTGATCTGTTCCAGAATCTTCCTGTCTCTGATGGAGAGTGCTGGACTAACAGACCTGCTGAAGCAGGAGGGGTCATACACACTCTTTGCTCCTATCGATGCCTCCTTTGGCACCCTGACAGAGGATGACATCACTCTTTTAAAAAGTAAACAATTTTTCCCTCTAACATGTCCAACATTAGCTTGGTCTGCTACCTCACAGGTGACCAGTGACTATTCTCTATTCTCAGGTGACATCAACGCACTCAGGGCAATCCTGCTCTACCATTTTAGCAATGGCGTCTTTATTAATGGAGGACTGGAGGGCGGAGTGACTAATCTAATCAAGACCATACAGGGCAACAACCTTCAAGTGCAGTCTGTAAGTACATTAATAGGATCTCTCAGTCGTGGTTTTTAACGACTAACAAGCCAAATCTATCTGATTTCACACCGTAACCAGTGAAAACACAGAGATTTCCTCAAATGTCAGCTTTTTCCCAACAGTGATCATCATGATTTTTTAGCTTTTCCAGTTACATGTTTAATGTTTAAAGGCCTTTGCACACCCAATAATAAAACTGTTAGACTCGGAAAGAGTGACTTTTAAATTTGAGCCAATACTAATGTTTTTGTAGCACAAGAGCGGAAGGACCTGACATGCGATTATCGTCAGACAATGCAATTAGACGCAGGACACATTTCCTGTGTCTGTTCTCAGAAATTCCATGAACCAAATCCAGAACATTCACGTAAATCCTTTACAGGAAACCATACCAGCATGTTAACATTGAGTTTCAAACTGACTTGATTATTAAAAAAACATATCATCTCATCCTAATTAGGACTATGAACTTTTTATTTGTATGTTTGTGTATAGCCGAGGGTCTATGGCATTGGGCTTTTTGTGTGTGAATTTAGAGCATTGCTAAGTGATAAGGTCATAACTTCCAGACAGTTTGTTGCCATCAATCAAAATCAACATAGCTCAAATCTAAGCCTCCAACGCCTCCATCCTAACTCCCTCTAAAAGCTGCAACAATAGGTCTCCTAATGTCCAGACACTTCCTTTGCTGAAAAAGACGTGACATGTAAATTTACTTTAGTCAAGAAATATCTCACAAAAAGAGCAAAGACTACAGAGTGATTTCTTAATATAATGTCCAGCTGTTGTTTTTTCTAAATGTGCTGCAGTGTTTCAAAGGTTTTTTTTTTATTTTTTTTATTAATATTATTTATGCATAATATATATACACAGTATTGTGTGTGTGTGTGTGTGTGTGTGTGTGTGTGTGTGTGTGTGTGTGTGTGTGTGGTGTGTGGTTGTGTGCGTGTGTGCGTGCGTGCGTGTGTGTGTGTGTGTGTGGTGTGTGTGGTGTGTAATATGTTTATGAAATATTAATTGTATATATTTTTCCTCTTGTCTCATCAATGCTAATTAAAAAAAAAACTTATTAAACTCAGGTTAACAACTCCATCATGTAAATTCAGTGGAGGTTCCAGATTTTGATCTTATGGCATCTAATGGAGTGGTCCATGTAGTGAAGACTATATTATATCCACAAGGTAAAGTATTAAAAGCAATGAATGTGCGTTTATATGCAAATATCTTTAAGATTTAATATTTTTTTGGTGGGACTTTTAAACATGCATTTCTCAACTCTTATATAACTGTACAATTCCTGAAACATAAGACACAGTCCCTAGAGCTTAATAGAAGATTTTACTGCATTTCACAGATCTGCCAGTTGGCAGGGAAGACATATTGATTCTGCTGAAGAGACTCATCAAATATATGCAGCTGAAGGTACCGCAGAACACACATCATATCTGAACACTGACTCATATTATATAGCAGATCCATCACAGTCCACTACATCTCCGTACAATCACACATCCTGTTTTATCAGTTGCTTTTATTTTATTTATTTATTTATTTTTGGTTTGGTTTTTGTATAGTTTGTATCTGGATTCACCTACCGTGAGATTCCACTTACATTCATCAGTAAGTTCAGTTTCATTTCTCTTTAAGTTCCACATAACAACATCATCAAGGACATATGGGTTATATTTGACGTGCTTTTTATTAATGAATATTGTGCTTCTCATTGCAGGGAGGACTATAACTACACATGTCATTGAGAAAGGTAAAACATTATTTCATTACTTTTGTATTTTATTTAATTTTCCCATCCACTCACACCCTTTCTACACCCATAAGCATTGTTTTACATGTGATACTGAGCTCCTCAGGCAAGCCCTTCTCTGCCAGCCGATTATTCCCAGAAGCTCTTTTAGATATTTGTACAATTGTGTATTTACTCAATCATTATTCAATACAACAACAAGCCTGAACTTCGCATCAGCTGCATCTCCAAGTAAACCGATTGATCATAGAGCCTCAGAGGAGGGCGAGAACATGTTGTTTTGTTGGCTTGAACCAGCACTGGCAGTCGCTGGACAAATTCAGCAGATAAAGAGCCATTCGAGACAGAGAGAGATGGGATTTCGCCTCAGACCATGGCAGGAGACTTACCTGTTGAGTAGGAGTGAATGTCGAAGCTCTGAAAATTTAAATGGATTTTTTGTGAATTGAAGCTATTGGAAACTTGGTTTAAAATGTCTATTTGTGAAGGTAAAAATGGATTAAAGCTTAGGTACTGGCAGTGGTTGCAACAGTTATGACCTAAAGCAGAGCTACCTTTCTTCTTTAAAAATAAAATAATAGTCCCACAATTTAAGCTAATGTGTGTCAAAACAGCCCAACATTGGCTGAACCAATATATACACACTGACAGCATCTAAAATTCTAAAGCTTTATGTATGTTACTTAACAATCACAAGTCTTGATGAATCCTCCGAGGGCTGGTCAGATCTAGAAACTCCAGAACTTTTGCAAGGATATACCGCTGTAAGAGACCCAATCCCAGAGAGGGACTCATACTTATTAGTAAATGATGGACAAACTTTTTCCATGAAAGATCTTTTAATGACAAAGTAAGTTATAAATGAAATACAGATGGGACTGATGAAAGTCAAGTCATTTGGAGTCTTTGTACGGCTTAATTTAATAAGTCGATGTTAAAATGAAACATTCGCATGTGTCATTCATTTTTCGAATTGTGCATCTGTCATGGTTCCAATCAGTCTTTAAAACCACACAGAGTACAATGAAACCTTTATAATGACAAAGTAAATGATTTAATCGATGGATTAAATTGATTAAATGTTGAGTGTGACCTGTAAACCATAACTGTAAGATTTTATTAAGCTTGTATTAAGCAAGGGCACAATGAATTGATCATGATAATTATTATAATAATGTTACAATAGATTTCAATTTAAAATAAATGCTTTTTACTTTGTTCATCAAGAATCCTAATCACTTCTTGATTACTGAAACATGAAACCGACCCTAAACTGTGTGTGCGTGGTGCGTGCGTGCGTGCGTGTAGTATTTTATTTTTTTACAGGTTCTTATATACAGTCAGTGCACACTGTGTTTGAGTTCCACCATAAATTACAAAGAACCATTTATGCTGAGCCTGCAATCAAAAAAGTCAGGATCCTGATCCACAGGCACATGTGCAAAATGTCTTATCTCATCTTTGGCAGAATATCCTGATTTTTGTGTAATGAATCCAGCAGTAGCACGAAACATGACCCCTGTTGCAGTTTCTTGAGAGAAAGGTCGACCTGCTGTTCATTAACAGCTCTGAAAGCTCCAGTGACTAATAATGACTGGCTTTGACTCCCATTCTCATCTTTGATCATTTACTTGTGATTTATTTCACTTTGGCACAATGCACGAATGGATTTCAGAACAAGTTTACTGCAATTGGAAGCAAACCTGACTGTAGCAAGGTTAGTAATTCAGGGAAGGAGGAGGCCGGAACAGGCAAACAAGCAACATACTTTAATATCAAAAAAACAACACAAAATGAAAGTAAAGCGGCAGCTCCTCACAAACGACTGCTGCACCTACATAAACAAAACACAACTTAAAGTCCAGGCTTGGTCCTCTCTCGTCCTTCACTATCGTCACTCCTCCTTTTATGCATTCGGAGCTTCTCCGTGAGTCACTCAATGATCCGTTCTCACGGCTCTCGGGCCCTCCCTGCTTGCCACACTAACTTTAACTTAAAAATATCTAAAAAGACAGTCGTACTTTATTCCAAGAAATGTCTCTGAATTATTTGTTTTTCACAACTACTGAGAACATTGTTGAAAATATCATGACCACTATTATTTGACATGACACCTGACATGATCTGTACCTTTCCCACAGGTCCCGAGATCAAGGTCACAGAGTTCATCGAGCGTGAGCCCATCAAAGTTACAAGAGTGGTTGAAGGAGAGCCAAGCATCACCAAAGTTACAAGAGTGGTTGAAGGAGAGCCAAGCATCACCAAAGTTACAAGAGTAGTTGAAGGAGAGCCAAGCATCACCAAAGTTACAAGAGTGGTTGAAGGAGAGCCAAGCATCACCAAAGTTACAAGAGTGGTTGAAGGAGAGCCAAGCATCACCAAAGTTACAAGAGTGGTTGAAGGAGAGCCAAGCATCACCAAAGTTACAAGAGTGGTTGAAGGAGAACCAAGCATCACCAAAGTTACCAGAGTGGTTGAAGAGCCAAGAGTCACCAAAGTAACAAGAGTGGTTGAAGGAGAACCAAGCATCACAAAAGTTAGAAGAGTAGTTGGAGAGCCAAGCATCACAAAAGTTACCAGAGTAGTTGAAGGAGATCCGAGCATGACAAAAGTTACCAGAGTAGTTGAAGGAAAGCCGTCTGTTTCAAAGGTCACAAGGCTCATTGAAAGTATGTCCAAACTTCAAATTAAGTATCAGTTAATTTTATAAATAGTTTTCTTGTAACATTGATTATGCATTCATTCTTTTTGCTTAGCTCACAGTGCCTCATCTGATGGTGAAGTTGATGCTGAGGGAGAAATCAAGAGAATCATGGGTGAAGGTCATTCATTTGAACAGCTTTATTTGGTTGTGTAGTTCAACATTCCTATTTGGCCAAGTTGTTAAGAGTTAAAATGTCCAGTTTGTTTTATTAAACATTTGAGAAAGGATTCTAGTGTAGTAAGAACTGGATTAAAAAGAGATATTCAGCATGTTCAAGTCTGTTCTCAAAACAAGTTATTCGTCCTTTAACAATTCAGTTTGGTTCAGAATGGCTGTAAACAAAATTGTTTATCCTATTCTGTCTGATATAACATTGAAAGAAATATGTTGTAGATATAACCAAGCTGCAGACGTTTCAGGGTGGTGACGTACACATGCTCCGGGAGGAAGACATCAGACAAATCACTGACGCAATCACTCAGGGAGGTTGGTCTAAGAGAGTTTTATTTGAGTTATGGGTTATATTAACAAACTGGCCTTGGCACTTGTATTTACAGGTTAATTGATTTTGAACAAATCAAACTTAAATCAGTGTGCCATTTAAACTTGAACCAAGAGACCGTTCTTGAATCTTCCCCTTTATCACAATTTTTTGCCAAAGTGCCAAACACTTTTCCCCGTAATCCTTGGCATATGTAATGATCATGTTCTTTCCCATATTGTTTTTTTTTGTATGCCATTGATCCAAACATTAATTTGAGTTATGATTTTGAAAAGCTTGGGATCTGTAAGACTCTTTTGTAGCTTCCTAAAGAGCTTGATATTTTTATTGAGAGCAGCTGTGAACTCGGTGATTCATTCTTGTTTAGTAATGTTTAATGTTTGTTTGTCTGTCTAATTTTATGCCCATGGATTACAATCCGTAGTTACGTAATATAATAAAGCCCCGTTGGTTTTCCCATGGCTCACACATATGGCTCTACTCCAGATGCTTTTGATTTAAGTTCCTACCCTGTGGTTTTCATTCATTTTTGGCAAGATCACACTTATGATTTAGCTGAAAGAAAGAATGGTTTTACTCCAGAATCTTTAAGCAGTACAGTTAAAGTAAGATTAAGGCTTTCATTATTGACTATTACTCACTGATTTGGCTCAGGGTTAGTTTCACTTTTGCCCAGAAGTTTGTTCATCCATTGTTCTCATGTCTCCTTGTTCTCAAAGGTGGACCAGGCATCACCACTATAACTAGAGTAATCAAACCAGAACCCCAGGTTGTTGAAAGTAAGACATAATAAAGCAAATAATGATATGATATTGGTTTTACCCAGATGTTTGTGTCATAGACTACTCTTTCTGCTTGAAGGCGAACCAGGGATCACCACCTTTACCAGAGTAATCAGGAAAGAGTCTCAGATCACTGAAGGTGAGATGTAATACATCAATACATAATATGTGGTTTTAACATTTGAACCAAATCAAATGTTCATCTTTTTGTGCTCAAAGGTGCACCAGGGGAAACCACTATTACCAGAGTAATTAAACCAGAACCGCAGATCATTGAAGGTAAGATATGATATTTACACTTCTGATATAAGAGATTCTTTTTTTGTAGTTGTTTTAATTAAATGGACAGTTGATATTCGATATGTCATTATGCATACTGATTTCACCTACTTTTACAATCTTTAAAAACACCAATTAATTAACACTGATATCTTTATTAACTCTCAAAATGTCATTTTTTTTATGCTGTACATTATAATGTTTTGATGCCTAAATTCAGCTGTGATTTTTAAAATGAAAGAATTTGATTATTATAAAATGACAATTATTGGATTATCACAATCAGCCAGAATTTAAATATCAGTTTCAATTAAGTTTAATATAGAACTTTACAGTTCTTCACTGAATTTAAAGAACACTTTATACCAAAAAGGAGAAATGTCATGGCATAATACTTTTTTATGTTTAATGGTTTATTTATATTTTTCTAAGTATGTTTACGAGCTGTTTAATTCATAAAATGTAATTAAAATAAAAAAATAACCAAAAGTAAATCTATAAAATGATCCCATATTGTGATGGTTTTATATATGAAGTGCCTGACAGAACCCTTTAGTAGATAATGATTCAGTGTAATAATATTACATACTTGAATATTTACTGGATTTCATTTGATGCCTCTTTTAGTACCAGATTTCTCAAAGATAGGATCTCTGAAGGACAATCCAGAGCTCTTTGAATCAGAAACTGAGAGAATCACCAGAATCATCAAGGGTTAGTGGCTTCATAGCTCGGTGCGAAAGATATGAAGAAGGATCTGATACCGAAAGTTTAATTGATTTTTTTTTTTTTTTTCAGAGGGGCGTTTTAAAAAACGAGCCGCCATCAGACAACCACAAGGTATGCATTTCAGTTCATTAACATCTGATGTGTTCTTGAAGACATTGAAGTCATAAATGTGTAGATAAACTTTGTGTTGTGTGTGTGTGTGTGTGTGTGTGTGTGTGTGTGTGTGTGTGTGTGTGTGTGTGTGTGTGTGTGTGTGTGTGTGTGTGTGTGTGTGTGTGTGTGTGTGTGTGTGTGTGTGTGTGTGTGTGTGTGTGTGTGCTTGTTTTTGTGATATATGAGGACACAAATGTGTATAATGACATGGGTATTACACTGGTATTACAACTTACACGTGAAATATGAGGACATTGCATGCGTCCTCATATTTCAAACAGCTTAAAAAACATAAAAAACTATGTTTTTTTTAAATGTTAAAATCCAGCATGTCTCCTGTAAGGGGTAGGTTTAGGGACAGGGGCAGTGTAGGGGAATAGAATATATAGTTTGTCCAGTATAAAAACCATTACGCCTATGGAATGTCCTCATAAGTCACAAAAACAAACATGTGTGTGTGTCTTTTGTGTGTGTGTGTGTGTGTGTGTGTGTGTGTGTGTGTGTGTGTGTGTGTGTGTGTGTGTGTGTGTGTGTGTGTGTGTGTGTGTGTGTGTGTGTGTGTGTGTGTGTGTGTGTGTGTGTGTGTGTGTGTGTGTGTGTGTGTGTGTGTGTGTGTGTGTGTGCTCTTGTTTTTGTGATATATGAGGACACAAATGTGTATAATGACATGCATATTACACTGGTATTACAACTTACACGTGATATATGAGGACATTGCACGAGTCCTCATATTTCAAATAGCTTAAAAACATAAAAAACAATGTTTTTTTTTTAAATTTTAAAATGCAGAATGTCTCCTGTGATGGGTAGGGTTAGGGATAGGGGCAGTGTAAGGGGACAGAATATATAGTTTTTGTGTGTGTGTGTCACCATGAATCACCAGAATCATCAAGGGTTAGTGGCTTCATAGCTCGGTGCGAATGATATGAAGAAGGATTTGATACCGAAAGTTTAATTGATTTTTTTTTTTTCAGAGGGGCGTTTTAAAAAACGAGCCGCCATCAGACAACCACAAGGTATGCATTTCAGTTCATTAACATCTGATGTGTTCTTGAAGTCATTGTGTTGCTCTTTTTATACTGATTAAGATTTCAAATACTTCAAAATAGTTTTAACCTTTTTAATTTTGTCATAATCCATAGACAAATAGGAAAATGAACCATAAGTGTGTGTGTGTGTGTGTGTGTGTGTGTGTGTGTGTGTGTGTGTGTGTGTGTGTGTGTGTGTGTGTGTGTGTGTGTGTGTGTGTGTGTGTGTGTGTGTGTGTGTGTGTGTGTGTGTGTGTGTGTGTGTGTGTGTGTGTGTGTGTGCTAAATCACAGGATCAAGACGAAGAGTGAGACTGGTCAGGCGTCACTCCAAACCAAGACAATGAGATGAATGGACGCTCACTGTACCTGGAGATCCAGCTTAAGTGAAAGACAGTGTTGTAGAACAGTGTGTTTGTCCTGAAAATACACTTTTGCTACAAACCAAATTGAATGTTTACACATTACAAACCAGCGCAGTAATATCTTGTGTGGCAAACACCCCACTTCAACTCAGATAAGGGGTACTTGAAATGGTGGTGGTAACAAAGAAAGACTTTGCTCCTTTTTTCCAGCTGTTTATATTGTTTCTTTGAATGTATGAGCCTTGTCATTGAGCTTGTCGTGCAGATGATATTTTATGGTGCTTGCATTCCGACACATGAATGCGTTTTTATCTGATCAGGATCAGCAAAGCTTAGGCTTTTGTGTTTACTTTAAATTATGCAGCTTTTAACTGTCCATCATTCAGCTGAAGTTAACTTTTTCTGAATTTACTTTTCATGAAAACTTTTTTTTTAAACGGACAAGACTTTTCATTTGTACAAATAAAAATCATCACATTGAATAGCCTCAATGTAGCTAAAATAAATAAATAAAACAATTTCATTTTAAAAGAACACTCTACTTGTGATTTTATTGTTCACCTCCAAAACTAGCCTGTCTGGACTCTGTCCTGGGTCATTGTGCTCTGACAATGATGGTTAATGATGAGCCTAATGATAAAAGGCATCACCAATCATTTGTAAAAAGTCACTTTTGAAAATGACTGAATCTTAGTCTCCAAACATTGTGATGAAAAAGTCATGATGATTTGCTATCCATCTTGAGTTTACTGTGAGCTAAACACGTTAATCTTTTTGTTCTCATTTATAGATACATAACATGTCAAAAATGACATTAGGTGAATGCAAAAACTAACACTGCAGAGTAAAAGCACAAGTTGACATAAGGGCTTATGTAGCTGCATGTATATGCCTTTACACATGACATATGGATGACTTAATGTTTGAAAGAAGTAAAACTTTGCTCCTAAACATGAAACCCCAGACTTTATTGAAAAAACAGGAGGATGAACATGTCTAGCAAGTTGTTTTAGATGTATATACACTCAAAGCTCTCCATTGTTTGCAATGGTCTAAAGTGAAAGCTGCTAAACTCACACCCATCGATCCAAATTATCCACTAAAATTAAAACCATAAAGAAACATTTTCATTAAAATAAAATAAAATATAAACAACTTTCAGGCAGTTGCAAAAACATTCTGACTTAAATCTGCCTTACATGTAACATTACACTCTAAAACCCCAATTGTTTTAACCCAATTTTGGGTCAAATATGGACAAACCCAGCCATTGGGTTACATTTTTAAATTAAATTTTTTACCCAATGTTTGAGTTTGTCCATATTTGACCCAAAATTGGGTTAAAACAACCCAGTATTTTTTAGAGTGTACATTGTTTTTGCCATTGCTAGTGATTGCTATAACTTTAGATTGCCAGCTTTCAGCACATTTCCTTTAACAGTTCTTTGTGCAAGCGTCATATTGACTAGTGTCTTTAGCAAGCCAACAACAACTGACCTTAACTCAAGGACAACAGAAAAGACCATTTCTTTCACAAATGCCACAGAGAAAGTCTTGTGTATTGTGGCTGAACTTGCAGGTTCACATATGTGTTCTATTATTCTCCATGTAGTATGTGTGCTCTTGCATGGGGACATTTCTGCACAACGAACAGGATTTCCCATGTTTGGAGAGATGAGAGGAAAACTTGCTTGGATAACTACACACTACTAGAAGTTGGATTTGGATCTCATAAATAAGACAACTCATTACCATTGGAACTGCAAAATGAATGACTGTTTCAAATGGGTTTCTCTAAACCTATAAACAAAAACAAAATATAAAACATTTTTTAAATTATGATTAATACTTTTCTATTTACCACAAATGCCATTAATTGAGTGCAATATCATTGATATTTAATTACGGTAGTAACTCTGTGTGAAGAGTGGCATAGATGAATGATAGAGCAATCAAAACACCTCCTTCTGTTTAACAAGATGCTGTCCCTGATATAAGTGTGTTGGCATTGGCATGCCTTTGACTCCAGTCATATATCGGACATAAAGTCGTCACGTCTGTAAGCATGTAGTTTTCCAGTGATTTATATTGGGAGTGAGGTGATGAGGAGTGGTATGCCTACAGGGTTCAAGAACTCCTTCATTAGGCTACTTCAGTATTGAGAGATGGGCTACAACTAAGAAAATCAAAAGTACATCTGCAATTGGCAAGAGAACTGAAGAAACACTCTTTTCACTGCATTCATGTTGAAATATGGGAATTTAAGTGATATGATCATTAACAATTATTATTTTATTGGAGTTTCTCATGGTTAAGCAGTTAAATCTAATGGACTGTTGTTTTTTATCTATCTATCTATCTATCTATCTATCTATCTTATCTATCTATCTATCTATCTATCTATCTATCTATCTCTATCATCATCATCCATCATCTATCCATCCATCCATCCATCCATCCATCCATCCATCCATCCATTGGTTTAAAGTTTTAAATAAAAAAATGTGATTGTAAAAAATGTGATTGTATCACAGTGAACATTCTAGTATACAGGATAATTTGTGTGAGTTTTGGACTTGTATCAGTTGTGGCAGATCCTCTATGGAAAAACCGACTGTGTGTGTCAAGTTGCAGAAAAGAGAAGGCTCTCAGGCGGTGCACAAAAGTCTTTGCCCTGCACGTGGGGATGATTGCTGTGATTAGGAGTTTTTACGAGAGCAAACGAGTCATAAAACATACTGAAGCAGCTGTGGTCCTTTTCATCATGGGGCTTCAGACCTTTCAAACCAAGTAAATAACTGTACTTCTGCTTCTTGCTGTCATCGAAAGTTATTACGGTCTCTAACTTTTTTCTGACTTGCAAAAAATGCGCATTACAGCCATCACTTAGCATTTAGCATATAGTTTAAAGTGTAACATATATTTTTAATTCCCATCAGAGTGTTGAAACCCCTCTGTTTTCTCATACCAATGCATTATTTCTCTCTAGCAGAGCACAGCAGGAAGTTTATTGAATAGAATATAGAGTGAATCAATGGCAGTAAGGTCAATAACACAAATATGTAAGAATAATGGCTCTGAGGAGTCTTTACACAAAGCTGTAAAAATGACAGATGGAGTGCGTGCGGCTTGCTGGAGGCCAAAAAGCCCTAACACAGAGTAAAATGGGTTCTCTTGTGACTTTCATGTCAAGAATCGTTCTCGTTGATTTGACAGCCAAGGAACACTCTTGATGGACACTGGCTCGGAGCAAGACTTCACTGGAAGCTCTGTGTCAGTGCTTAGAGATCGAATTTAACAAGAAAAGGGTTGTGATGAGGGACTTGTAGCACACAACAGAAGATCCATGACTTCCATGGTCACTCTGGTTTTGCCAAGTAAGACATATTTCTGGATCAACATATTTTGATCTGTCCAAAATGTTTGTCCTAACCTTATCCCTACCCCTAAACCTAACCCTACCCATAAGTTATCCCTAAAATCTGAGGGAAATGATAGGTGAATATCACTGATGAGATAGATGCACGTAACCCTAGTTGTAAGCCTAAACTGACTTTAACTGTAAACTCTTAAATCTGATTGGTCGATTGGAATTTTGTTCCAGGATCAACACAAATGTTGATCCAGGAACATGTTGCACATGGTGAAATGACGTTCACTGACTTTCCATGTTGCTGGAGCCCTATGCAACACTTGGTGGAGCAGGGTCCTGTCTATTACACATTTTAGAGTACATTCACGATTTAAAGGAGTACATTCATATGAGAAAATCTTGTCATTTTAATCCTGTGTATCCATAAGATGGTTATGGAAATATGTTCACTAATCCAATATGTCAATATTGCCGCACCCTCTAGGCAAAGCTAGTAGTTCTCGCAAATTAAAGTCGGCATAAAAAGGTTGCGATAGTATTTTCTTCCCTATTATGTGTATCTGAGCGGAATGGCTTCACGAACAAGAAAAAATTAAAGGCAGGACTTGATTTTGTCCATCATGAATTGATTGGATCATTGTGGTTTGCTATTGTCACGTTTTGGTTTTGTTCGGCCCTGTCCCAAATGGCACACTCCGGACTTGTGGACTTCCTCAGAGTCCCTACTTCGGTGACGTCATGTAGTGCAGACCTATAGGGCCCTTAGCGTGAGTCCGCGAGGGTGCATTGAGAGGTATTTTTGGGACAGACTCGATCGTCACGCCGGAAACAGGAACTCGTTCCTCATGCCTGTGAATGCCATAACCCTCTCCATACTGAGCTGAATAAACTTAAAGGTTATCTCATTAGTCCCTTCATTAGAAAAATACAGTCCGTGAGGGAAATCTCCTCCCCTCCGTTTTCTGATTGGCATTTCGCAAGGATTCCTGGGTAGTTAAAGTGCGTGGAGCCTGCATCTTTGCGGGCTTCGCGGAAGACAAAGGCTACAAAGAGGGGCGCTGCTGAGCACACTTCAGAGCGTTAAAATGCTAAATGGGACGGCCTACGGACTCGTAGACTCGGCGAGCACATACAATTTAAGTCCACGAGACCGAAAGTCCGCATGAAGTGCACCATTTGGGACTGGGCCTTCATGTCATGCTTCATGTCTGTCATGTGATCCTGCCATGTGTCTTGTCATTGGTTAATCGGCTGTTCATTGTTCACAGGTGTCCCTTGTCTTGTCATAAGTCTGTGTATTTAACCCCTCATGTTTGCCATGTGTCCTTATCAAGTTTTCTTCTACTGTAACCACTGTTGGTAAGTGTAATGTTCATGTTCATGTTCATGTTCATGTTCATGTTCATGTTCATGTTCATGTTCATGTTCATGTTCATGTTCATGTTCATGTTCATGTTCATGCCACACCATGCTTTTGTTTTGAGTTCATGCCACGCCATGCTTTTGTTTAATCTTGTTTATAAATAAACTGCACTTGGGTTCTCATCTACACTTGCCTTCAGTGGATCCATTTACGTCATATGTTTGCATATATTGAGGAAACATGCTAAGTTGACCTAACCTCTTCTACAGCCAGTTATTTTACTTTGAAATGTACATTTCCAGGCTGGAATGTTTGTTTTTGTTTTGGTCAGTGATACTGCATGTAGCCAATTTGCCAATTTTCATTGTCCATTGCGCTCGTTCCTGTTGTGTGCTCAAATTGGCAACCCGTGTAAGCGCCATCCAGTCTGAGGAGCAGGTGGTGGGAGAAACAACGATATCCGATATAAATGTATATGAAGCTGAATGAAAACCTTCAGTGAGCCAAAATAAGGGACACCCATACTTGACCATCCCCCCTATGTTTTTCCCCGTCAGTCAGGTACACTTTTGCTATCATATGGGTTTAGTTTTAATTTTGTTGTGCTTTTAGGCTTTTATGGCTTCTATGACTGAGAACATTATGTTCATCAGTAATTTGACCATGTAGCTCCTGTGGGTTTGTGTTTTATTTGGAATTTTCTATTACGCTCTTTAAGAGACATTTTAGATGTGAAGCAGAAATATTCCAATGGAGTGGACATAAAGTTCAGCTTCACGGCTCTTAGCTCATTATTTTACAGGTCATATCTGGAATTCCTCAGCTGTGCACCATACTGAGAGAATAAATGAACTGATTTGAACTTTATTTATGACATTTCATCTTGAAACGGCTATAACATTTTTGTTTGACATTCGCTCTGAGTTCTGTGTAATTCCAATCAGATTGGTCAATAATTAATTGTTTTGTTTGATAAACTAAACAATATTTGTGTCTATAAGAGGCTGCAGTTATTTTATGCTCTGAGTAAATTGATGATTTGCATTTTTCATTTCTGAAATGAATGAAATGTAAATTTAAATTTAACAAATTCTAGTGCTTTGTAAGCTGAATGTGTCTGTGGTAGATAACAAGCAGAAGACATGCAATCATTTGTCATCTGTCATACCTGGCTCTAGGGAAATCTGATGATATGTGAGAGATGAGACCATTTTAAAGTGTTTTATTTTACTCATAAGAACAGGAGTGACCTTGGCTTTGGAGCTGCAGTAGAACTCTGGCCTGCAGCTGTTTAAACTTTTTTTCAGGAACAGAGAGAAAAGAAAAGTGTGAAAGAAGCTTTACATTATAGTCCCAGTGTCATCTGGAACATGTTTCTCTATAACATTTTTTTTAATGAAAAATTACAATTATTTACTCGTTCTATGTTGTTTCAAGTGACTTTCTTTCTTCTGTGGAATACAAAAGAAGATATTTAAAAATATATATATATTTCCGTGCTTTTTTTCCATTTATACAAGTCAGTCCAGTGTTGATTTGAATCCCACTGACTTTCATCAGACAGAAACATTCTCCAAAATATATTATTCTGTGTTCCAAAACAGTCATACAGGTTTAAATCATACAGGAGTACATGATGACTGAATTTCTCATTTTTGAGCAAACTATCCCTTTAAAATGGCTCACAACACAGTTGTAATTGAGTGCCATAATGATCTCATTTCTTTTCATGACATTTGGAGAGAAGAATAATTTGTTAGATTGCCTTGATCTCTTTTACCTCAAATCACTTCAGCACAGTTCTTCCGAACTCCGGATCCCAAAACTCCTAAAATTGCAAACCTTCCAAAATGGAGCCACAAAGAATTGAGACCCTAAAATATAATGTCTAGGTCTGTCATTATTACCGCTGGTTATGTTCTGAAAGGCTGTATTACACAAAAAAAAGTCGAATTTTATGGAGTTTTTGGAAAGCTTGCAGGGTTTCAACCTCAGTTTCAACCTGGCATGTTAAAAAAATCTTTGTATAAACATGTTTTAAGTCATACATCCATGCGTAGTCACACAAGCATGCGTGACCTTGTCATGGCTAGTTACAAAGAAAAAAAGACCCGATGACATGCATACTGTATCTTCAGGCTGCTTTTTCAAAAGATGCAGGACACATATGATAAACGAGAACATCACACCCAGCAAATAAATCTTTTATGTGAGGACACGCTTTGATTTGCAGAATTAGTTACAGCCCACTGTGTTTACGATGCTTGCATCCTTCATAAGGTTATAGAATCAAACATAACAAATAAAAGGATATCTATAAACATGTACAGACGTATTTATTGCCTATTAACCACAGAATGCTTTGGCTTCAGTGTTATTGTGCATTTAATTGTGTGAGGATAATTGATGGTATAAAAGTAGTCCTTGTTTTTAAATGTATCCATGTTGTGCATTATGTAGTACTTTTTGGGGATGAAAAAGAATAAAAACTGCACTCAGTTCACAGTGTTTCTGAACAATCACAACACAAACTGTTTAAGTTTAATTCACTGAAACTTCTGGATATGAGTGCAGCTCACAATTACATGAAACAAACGGCCAAAAATCAAACTTAGGATTTTTTCGATATGGCAGAAAACATGAATGTTGCCTCCACAAATGAAACAGCAGGAGACAGTGCACTTAGCTAACAAACTAACACTGCCAAAAAGGTCCATTTCAATAAATGGACATGAATATGCAAGTCCTGAAAGCCTGACTAGATTATTATGTTCTCAAAACCTCTGGGTATAGCACAATTTAAAGTGAATTGAAGAACTGATGTTTTTCAGGGGTATAAAATAAGCCTTTATTTCATTATTATTATGCTGCCTAAATATCATGGTCATGTTCTGTTTGGTTTCTGTTTCCCTGTCACTATTTGGCTGAGTTCTTGTTCATTGTTGGTTATGGTTTCTAATTAGTTACACACTTATTCTTTTTCCGTTGATTATCATGCCAGGCGTATTTAAGTCCTCGGTTTTCTTAGTTCTTTAATCTGTGTTGTATATGTTTGATGTGTAGTGCACTTATTCTTTCTGTTCATTAAAGTCCCATTAGTTAATGTCCCCTACTGTGGAACCATCTTTTCCCCATTAAGGATAAAATGTGCTCTCTTGACAACTGCTTACATAAAGACTGTCTCAAATTGTGATGATCAAAATGGTGCTATTTCATTAAGTTACATTTTGCCAAGATTATCTACACTGTCAACAGACAACATTGCTTGTATAGACCATATTCTCCAGAGAAACAATTGCTCGGGCATCTTTTGAATTTTGACTTTGAACTTCCATTTTTACACTAGCTCTGTATATTTCTATGGCATCGCTGTCAAAGTGTAATTAGCTGGTGAAGAGGATTTACTTATTGTAGAGTTAACAAAAGCTATCGAAAGCGTGTCAGCAAGTCAACGAAAGCAGCAATTTTTTAAAACAAGCGGTTCATTTACAAATACGTAACATCTTATTTTCATGCTGTGGAAATACAAACTGGAAGACAGAACACAACGAGCACAGCAAGTTCATTTTATGAAGTATAGCCTAATTAAGTAAAGTTTAAGTACATTTTAAGTATACTTTATGTAAGTATACTAATATTGATGTACTAGTAAACATGTAAGTGTACTATTTCAATACTGCTTGGGATGAAAGACGCTCACTTTTATATATACTTTTATATATATATATATATATATATAACAGTAGTAAATTAGTTCACTACTAAATTTTTACGTATAGTTAACTATTTATATTAATTTTACACTTTTAAGTATACTACTACTATGTAAAGGTTTGAAATATAGCCTAACTGTACTGTAACTTATTCCATTTTAAAAACATTTTATATTAGCTTCATGCCCCCTTTTTATCAACACTTGAATCTGGGTTTCATTAAAAAAAGCAACATTTTAAACAAAAGGCTGAGAAAATCGCATTTTTGTCAAAGACTTTGTTGGGATCGGATTCACAACGAAAACATAGATTGAGTACAAACTTAAAATGATACTTATTTTTTAGTTTAAAATCAGTAGCACACTTGAATAAACTCATTTTTCTTAAGGGTGGGGTCGGGAGGTATTCACGTAAGTTGTTGTCTTTAAAGATCATTTAAAGTGAAAAAGTACACAATAGGATTTATTGTTATTTGGATGTTAATGTCATCAAATTCTGTTACCTCACTTCTCTGTTACTGTTATGTTTGGACCATATCTTGTCATCAGCCTCCGAAACAATATGAAAATTGTTCTTCAGATGTGGTGTGGAAATCACTGTTGCTTTGGTCTGGATGTCTCTTACAATTAGCGTAAATGCACCTGATAAAATCAATCCTTCCTTTTTTGATTTTGACTTGATATTGATTTTGTACTAACTCTAAATGGAGTTATCAGGAACTTGATGATGGCACCACAGGTTCCTGTTCACCTAAACTCACAGACAGAGAATATTCTCAGCCCCACCTCAGTCCACAGTGAGTCACCATCTGACAGCTGGCCCAAAGTGACTCAGGCCAGGGTCATCACACAAATGTTTACCTTGCCCACTGTGTTGCTTAACACCCTTGAGATATTGCAGGACTTATTTACTTGAGATGAAATGGAGAGTTAAGTAGACTTCTTGATGCTTGAAGACACAGTATACCCGCCACAGAAGAACTATACGTCAAACTGTTTAAGCGCACGTGCATGATGATTTCTTGATTTATGAACTAAATACAAAGTTCAAAGAGTACGTTCTCTGACTCAATTTTTGCATTTTGTCCCCTAAAGACATTTCTAAAGTACATAAAAAAACTGGACTTCCTGGACTATTTCAATGTGAGCAAAGTTCATTGGCTAATCAGACAGATGGGATGCTCCGAGGCTTGGAACGTGTTTTATGCAGCTCTTTTAACTGAAGCCATTGTGGTTGCAGTATCTCTTAAATTGGATTGACTAATCTGGATGGGACTCAAGTTGGATCCTTGTTTCTGGCATTTGCACATTTTGCTTTCTCAAGAAAGATCATTTAAAAGTGAAAAAGTGCATGTGTGTTTGTACTTGCTTAGCTGTGGCTTAGAGACTAAATTGTCCCCAAAAGTGAGCTAAAGCTGACAAAGTCTCTCTTTGGGGATATCTGAAATTGGAAAATCAATTCATAAAAAAAAGAGAAGAGAAGATGTAATTTGTAAGATATGCTGAAATTGTGATCATAAGTAGTGGATTGTAGAAAAAAAAACATACAACCCAAAAAAAAACCTTTTAGTATGTACAATGAACAACGATTTCACCATTTTGAAAAAATTATTACAGTTTTCATTAGAATGTGTTTATATTATTTTAACCCTTAAAGGTGCTGTATGTAACTTTTTGACTTTACTAAATCACAAAAATACCATGTTTGCAGATATTTAGAAAACATTCTAATTTCACATACTCGTTTATGGATTTTTTCGTCGTTTTTTTTTATCAAAACGTATGTAAAAAATAATAAATATGAAAGGAGAGGTTTTTCAAGGCGAGATAACTGGCTGTAATTCTACTTTGAAATATGCATTGGAATTGGAATTGGAATATGTGTTGGAATGTCCGTTTTTATTTCGGTCTGTGTGATCCCGCCCCTTGCCAATTCACCCCATAGTATTTTGACACAGCGTATTGTAACCACGGTAGCCAGCAAACAAACTAAGTCAGAGATCACAGAATCTATCTGACCTAAAAAGCCTCGGCATCCATCTAAAAAACTCTATGTCCAGAGGCATATTAAAACGTGGATGAATCAACTAAACAGTGTAAGTGCTCATCATCCTCCATTATCAATTGCACTCGTTCCTGTTGCGTGTTCTCAAACTAGCAACCCACATGAGCGTTGAGTCTGAGGAGGAGGGGGTGGGAGAAACAACCCTCTCCAATATTTAGAATTTGAACTGCAGTACCCATTTCAGCCGCTATCTGTCAATATTACATACTGCACCTTTAAATGCATGAATGTTTCACCAATCAATAGCCTATTACATATTCATGTCTTTAGCGACCCAGATCTATATATAACATGGATGGATCTCTACTTATCGCGATAATATAAAACTATACAATATATAACAATTACAGAAGAATAAAATAAAGCATATTTTGCTACCTTTTAGAGATTGGAAGCGTTCAGTTTTAGCTGATGTTTTAAACCATCATCACTGTCCTCGTCAGAGATCATTTCCGCGATCCACAATCAAGTGACAGTGACACTTATATTTGATTGCGTTGAGTACTTGCTCTGCTGTAAATATCTGCCATTTCAAGTTTTGCTGATGATACTTCCTATTCTTTTGTTTTAGACCCGAGGTATTCATTTAAGGGTTACAAATGCAAACCGTTATGGTGTGAGTATGTATCCATTTGTGTGTTAAACCTAGAAATATTTTGTCTAATATCAAGGAACAATACTATTTCAAAAAATAATATTTATAATGATATTTAGGTTTTACAGTGGTTTTCACACTCGGCTTCACAACTGAATGTGATGTTTTGTGTTTTTCCCTTTTTTTTATGGGAGTTCAAAACATGAACTTACCAATGGAACTGTTTGTTCAGAAGGAAATGGAATATGTGACTATCTAAAAGTCCTGCTATGATGACACCCGTATTCCATTCCACGTCCATAACACCACATTACAGGCAAATACAATGGAAGAGGCCAGATAATGAGTTAAAGGGTTTCACTTATGCATTTGGCTTTTGGGACTCTCCATTTTCTAATTTCTGTGGTCATCATGGATCAGCACCATAGATTTTTTTCCATGCTGTGACAGCTTTCATGGAAGTGGCTAGAGAGTTATTAGTTTGATGCTCTTGATGTACAAAATGGGAATATTAACAGACCTGCTTTTTCTGTTTATGAGAATGGTCCGCGTCTTTTGATTAATTCTAAGAATAAATGAGTCTTCTCACTGTTTAGCACTTCACTGACCTTCTGGTGTTGCGTCCTTCTTCACTTCACCACTCCTGAGGAAAGCCGGTTAAGGAATTGCGAAGTGTTACATTCCTTGTAACTGTCTAAGGTGTAAAATCTATTCTTAAACCTTCGTTCTCTAGACACTGATGTATCCTGTGAAAGAAAACTCAAATCAACACCATTGATGCCTAAATCTGGAGTGATGATTAATGTGAGTCTAGAAAAAAAAATGAGGGTAGGTTAGAGAGGTTAAAACAGCAACATGTCTTCATAAATCATACTGGGAACGCCATCGGCTCTATGAATCTGAGGAGTCAAAAAATAAACACCTTAAATGCATTTTACAAACAATAACATCCTTTTGGCCAGTGGAGTCTTTTATCGTATTTTATATCATATTGAGTTGTCGGCAGGACTTTGTTGTTTGTTTGTTGATCAGTTGCCATAACTCTCTTTCATTAGCTGGAAAAGAACATCACAGAACATCTGTACTGCACCAGAAAATTCATTTCAGTTACCACAGTTTTGGAAGATTTTTTTGAAAATGTGAATCACACTTGTATTGCTTGGTATTTCTGTTTGCATCAAGGAAACTTTTTCTGATTTATCACATAATTTGTGTGACCATGGCATAAATTGGTGTTATACACAGTTTTTTAAATATGTTTTTTATTTACTAACATATTATGTTTTCTCTAAGTTTTCTATATTTTGTATGTTAATGGGGGAA
The DNA here is from genome assembly GCA_036326025.1 of Chrosomus eos. Lineage (NCBI taxonomy): Eukaryota > Metazoa > Chordata > Actinopteri > Cypriniformes > Leuciscidae > Chrosomus > Chrosomus eos. The sequence continues at coordinate 15,864,448 of CM070841.1, read as the reverse complement.
TTTGATAGCTGAAAATATTGGAATAAATTTTCGTAGAAATGTAAAATTGCATGAAAACATAAATTTTAAAGGCAATTACAACTGAAGCATGATGGTATGGCATCAGAGAGCAATTATAATTATTATTTTCAGAGGATAAAAATTAACCCATACGGAAATGTAATATATGACATATATGTCCCTATATCGCAAGTGATGCTGTCATATATGCTAAATATAAGACAATATATTACTATCACATATATAATTATATCTAGATATATGTTGATATAGGTTTATAACATATATAAATTGTCCATATTAAATGAGTATATTGACATATATTAATACAATATATATGATTATTGTTTATATAATATTGTATGTTATAACCATATATTTCACCAATATGTTTAATTTATATATGCCAATTTATTTAAACAACATACATACATTTTACATGCTTATGGTTCCTTATTAATTCATTCCTTGTTTTCCTTATTTGAACATCTTGAACTTTAAACAAGTAATTCAAAAGACCGCCAAATTACGCGCATTCAGAGACCAACGGATGAAGAATGTTCGCTCTTGTCGAGTGGAAAGAAGAAACGGATAATGAAAGTTGGAGCATTGTTCCAATATCACACAAAAAAAACTGTATAATACATACATAAAATATATGGGCTAGTTTTATATGTCAATATATGAAATTGTTCCATTTTCTAATAGGTTTTTTTATATGGCCAGATATATGTAGTCTACATATATGTTTTCACTTTCTATGTGGATATATGTAATATATGTATATTTCATATGTGTACATATATTACATTTCCGTATGGGAACAAACATAATTAATGAGTATATAACTCGCATATTAAAAAAAAACTTCTAAGATGTCCAGGTCATAAATCTTTTAGTGCATATGTTTCTTTATTTTCTTTCTTTCTGATGAATACATCACATCTTCAAAGTGGGCCTCATTTCAGCTCAAACTTGTTGAGGCGTCTCATGTTGGATAGTGACATGAGAAACTCGAGATGATTCTTCCATAGAGCGTGATGCCTAGGCATGTTTGAAATACTAGCGTACATGACCATATTAGCCCGGTTCTGTCAACACTGAATTGGGTCCCTATTAAATATATCATATAAATTTTAAAATATTGCTGATTACTTACAGAGCACTAAATCATCTCTTAACACATTATAGTCCTTCATGTCTATTGCGATCTCAAAACTCTAGCCAGTTTACCTAGAATATCAAAATCGACTGCTGGCAGATCATTTTCCTATTTAGCACCTGAACTCTGGAACAGTCTTCCTAGCATAAGCAGACACACTCTGTCAGTTTAAATCTAGACTAAAAACACATCTCTTTAACCTGGCATACACATAGAAAATGATACATTCCTTTTATTCAAATCAGTTAAATGATTATTAGGCTGCATAAATTAGTTCAGCCAGATCTGGGAACACTTCCTATATCACCCGATGTACCCATTACATCATAAGAAGAATGGCATCTACGTAGTCTTTCTGCTTATTCCGACATTTACTGTAATCAACTGGATCCAGGTCGTATCCAGACCAGATGGTGGACCTGCGCCTTGACACGACCACAACACATGATGTAGTCAGCCGGATCCGGGCAGTATCCAGACCAGATGATGGATCTGTGTCTAAACACACATGACCACAACGCATGCCTGAAGTGTCAGCAGAGATTGTGTCAACTAGAATCTCCCCTGTGAAGGCCTCAACAGCCATCGGCACTGATCCTCAACAAACCCGACTCCATACCAGTGTGACTCCGATCTTCAGGTGGAATTTAACATTTAATTTAATATTCAACAATAATATTGATCTGCCTGCATTGACACAATTACACAAGAACTAAACTGAGCATGACGATGACACACGGTTTACTCCAGAGTGGCTATATATATATAAGCTGGACTGTGATGCTATTTTCTTCTGGAAACAAACTTTTTTGCATTATTTTCCTGTTTTCTAAAAATCTGTATTATAAAAAGCGCTATATAAATAAATGTGACTTGACTTGACTGACTTCCCTAGTGACTCAAAGTTTCCATTTATCAAATGGTGTGAGAGCTGGTTAAAAATGGCCACAGAATTGTCAGGAAACATATTTATTTTGGACACGAGCAAAGGCTAAAATGTTTCATAGTAGGATTTTGTTATGAACCCACACACAGAAGCTGGGAAGCACAGGCTATCTTTCATCTTTTGTAACACCTGAATTTAAAATAGCAAATTGGCAAGGCAGCTGTGTGCTCAATTTTTCTTTCTTTTTTTATTCCAAAGTTAATCTTGTTAAGTATTGTGTTATTTGACATTGCTCTTAAAGCGGACAGCATCTCCCTTATAACTCAAAAACTGCTAAGCACAATAAAAAAAATAGCTTGGAGCGATCTCCTTTGTACCTCTCTGAACGGACTCCAGCACCATCCATCAAATAATCTCCCACAAATCTGTCTGCACACATCAGTCAATAAAATAATAACACACCCTTCACTGTAAAAAAAAAAAAAAAAAAAAAGGAAAACAACCTTTCTTTGTCAGCTAACTTAAAATGTGGTCCGGTCGGTGTAGTCTTTGTGTGATGTTTGTACTTTGGAGTTTTGAAGTCTTTTATGTCAGTGTCTTTTATTTTGATATGGTTAATATTATAAAGGTCTCATGTCTTTAGTTTCCTGTACCCCTTGTTTATTGTTTCCAGTTTAACCTTTTCTTGTCCTTGGGAGTGTCTCAGTCCATTCCCTAATCAATTTCTAAAGCAGTCTCATCTGAATATTCCTACTTCCTGTAATATATAACAAGCAAAAACAGTATGTGACAGGAATAGCATGTCCAAATAGTTTCATAAAACATTAGGCAAAATTACCCTGATGACCTATTACTTCTGAGATTCTGAAATGCACTTAAAAAGGATCTTTCAGTTTGTATCTAAAAACTTGAGTTAGACTAGTTTATCACAATTATAGGCATATTAATGATGCTGTAATAGCGAAATGAGCTCACATGTTAAGACAGCATCTTTAGTCCCATTTAGCCACTTGTTAGCAACCACCTTTTTCAAGACACGTAACAGCTTTAAAAAATCATGAGTGCTGTAATATTGATGTATTTTATGTCGTAGAATAACACATGAAAGTGTCTTGAGCTTGTGTTCACCATATACCTTCATTCAGCCAAAATTCCATTAGAAAAACCCTACTGAATTCAGGACGAGGGAACCGGAAGTGCTGAAATTCACACTCACTTCCGTGTTTATGTTACAAGTACCGGCTGGCACCACGTAAACGGCTTATATGCTCTCGCTCTGAAACAGGAGAAATAAATGAGACAGGGCAAAGTCTGCGTCCGTCTTTCATCTCGCTCAGCAGAAAGAGAGCCAAGAGGATTTATTACACAATCACAATTAAAATCCTACTTGGTTACAAACACACAGTATTTTCTCACGAAATAGACAGTTTCAAAAATAAAATACAATTTGTCTTTTTTTTCTTTCAGCAATTACTGAGATATAAATTGTGTATGATCAAATAAATCAAAATGACAAAAACCTCTGTTACCTTGTCAGTTGTCTCTTTTCAACTTAATATAAAACCTAGCCTATGTCATCACTTGCATATAATTCCTAAATGCATTTTCAACTAGCATCATTTTTTACTCTTCCACAATGCATGAGCTGACAGACTTCTAACTTGTTTTTAAACCACTTTTGGAATATAAAACGTTTGGTTTTGAACACTAGCTTTTCACACATTACAATCTCATACATTTCAAAACTATTTAACTTTACAAAATTGTTCAAAGAACTAAAAATAAAACTCTGTTCGACGTGACTTTGGTAATCACAGATGACGTCACCGGGCGCGAACATACAAACACTGCTGTAACGTTATCCATATACGCCCACATTTTCATAACACAGCCTTGCTACACGGCCCTTCAAGCATTCAGCGACATGTAAACATATTAGATGTCAGTTATTTAACTTAATTTACAAATCTACCAACCTGAAACAGGAGAAATAAATGAGACAGGGCAAAGTCTGCGTCCGTCTTTCATCTCGCTCAGCAGAAAGAGAAAGATCGCAAAACGGGACAAACTGACGTAAAGCCCCGGAAACACAATAAGCGCCACACTGCCCACTGCTGACGAACTCCAATATTACTCCTGACCTCTATATAAAATATATTAGTCCAAATGAATGGTAGAAACAGGTTAATTACTCCTGAACAAAATTCAGAAACATTTCTTTATAAAATTACAAAAACTACCACAAATGTGATAACAATTTACAGGGTATCACACACTCCCTGACAAAAAAAATGGCTTCTGACATTTCCAAAAACCTTTATCTCAAAACTGTTTAACCATTTTTCCTCTTAACTTTGATTCCCACATCTCTATTCAATGAACAAGCATAGTAGGTGGAATGTATGTGGCTGGAGCTTGGTAAGGATATGGTAAGTATGGTGTCTGGGGGTAATGGAGTGGATACGGATAATACATACAATAAGGCAGTATGTATGGAAAGAGTGAGTGTGCAGGTGTAGTGTGATGAGATGCTTCCATGACAGGTACATAAGGTGCTGTGTAACCAGTCATTGAATTAACTGTGGCGTGTGCCTGAACTGATGGTTCACCTAATGACTCATATGTGAGGAAACGGCGTGGCCTTCTCTCACGGGCGGACCTTCTAACGTCTGACTGAGTGTTTTCTATGAGAGGGGTCAAAGGTCTAACTTCTGAATCAGAGTCTTGGTCCCCATTGTTTTCTTCTTCCTCCACAGGTTCAATGCATAAAGGTAGGTTTTCATCACTGTTGTGTCTTGTCTCAGTAGGGTTTGGTAAGTGTTCAGGTACAGTATAACTTTCTCTTATTCCAGGTGTTGGCCCTGACCCCTGAATCTCTGGATACCTGGTTAGTTGCTCCTGGTTGATAACAGGCCTTTCCTCTGTCCTTACGATTGGTCTCCTTAACCAATATCCCGAGCCAGAATCATCGTCTGAATCCTTTTCACTATCCTCACTCGTGTCTGCCTGCCTTTGAGTGTCTGTCATTCTGTCTTGGTTTTGTCTGTTATGTGTTTTCTTCTCAGGGATAGGTCTGGTGTCAGATGGAAAAACATCGACAGGTAAGTCGTTCACCAGCAACAGGAGATTACGGTGCAGTGTCCTGCTTTTCTGTTTGTTTCCAGTTTCAGGGCAGACAACGTACACTGGGTTCTCGCCAAGTTGACGTTCGACTATGTATATAGTCTTCTCCCAGTACGCCCTTAGTTTCCCTGGTCCTCCACGTTCACTAAGGTTCCGGACCAGAACTCTGTCCCCTGGTTGCAGTACCACCCCTCTTGTCTTCTTGTCATATGTCACTTTTCCCCTTGCACTGGACTTTCTACTATTCTCGCTAGCAATGCGGTAGGCTTCTGTCATCTTTTCAGCCCATTTCTCTGCAAATCCTCTAGGTGAGTATGGTTCCCTTTCTCCAACCAATCCAAACAGCAAGTCGACTGGGAGATGGGGGTGACGGCCGTAGAGGAGGAAAAATGGTGAGTAGCCAGTTGATTCATGTCTGGTACAATTGTATGCGTGTATCACATGCGGGAGGTGATCCTTCCACCGTAGTTTCTCACTGTCAGTCAATGTTCTTAACATTTGGAGGATGGTGCGGTTCAACCGCTCAGCTGGGTTGCCTTGTGGGTGGTAGGGTGACGTCCGCGAGTGGCCAACCCCTGCCAACCGCTGTAATGATTGGAATAGCTTGTTCTCAAATTCACGACCCTGGTCATGATGTAGTTTGGATGGATATCCCAACCGGGGTATGAAATCATTGAAGATGCGTTCAGCAGCTGTTTTCCCGCTCTTGTTCTTTGTGGGGTATGCCTGAGCAAATCTAGTGAAGTGGTCAATTACTACTAGGATATATTCATATCCTCCACAACTGGTTTCCAGATGCAAGTAATCAATACACACAAGCTCTAAAGGGAAATTAGATGTGATACTGCCCATAGGAGCTCGAGTGTGTGTTGTGGGTTTCTTAGATCTGATACAGGGACATTTTCGGGTGACATGGTCGTCAATATCTTTCGCCATAAAGGGCCAGTAAAACCTTTCCCGAGCAAGATGGAGTACTCTTTCTGTGCCTACATGGTCCATCTCATTGTGTAGGTACTTCAGAGCTATTGGCCTGTGTTTCAGAGGGAGGACTAACTGCTTGTGCTGGGTCGTCCTTCTGTACAGGAGCCCGTCCTCAAGGTGCAACTTACTCCACTCATGTAGCAGCTTTCGGGTGGCTCCACTTACAGTTTGGCGGGTGTCATCCGTCAGTTTTGTGTTTGACTCCTTCAACTCAATAACCTTGCCTATTGCTTGATCCTCTCTTTGAGCTTTAACAAGATCATCATGGGTGATAGTTGGCAGGTGACAATGAGGTTGCGGGGAAGGTTCCGGGGAACGCATGTTAAGAGCTGCAACCCAGGCCACATCCTTCCGTGCTGCTGCCTGACTCCCATCCCATGTAGCACGTACTGCCTCGTTCGAGAGCTCCTCTGTACAAACCACCTCATATTTCCCCATGTCCAACGGGAGCCGAGACAGTGTGTCTGCATCTCCATTTGATTTTCCAGGCCTATACCTGATGTCGAACCGGAAGTCTGAGAGTTCTCCCACCCACCGATGACCAACAGCGTTGAGTTTTGCTGTACTCATGATATAGGTCAGGGGGTTGTTGTCCGTGTACACAGTGAAATGGGGAGCGTAGTACAGGTAGTCCCGGAACTTTTCACACACAGCCCATTTCAGTGCGAGGAACTCCAGTTTTCCACTGTGCAGGTGATAATTACGTTCAGCCGGTGTCAACGTTCTCGAGCCATAGCCAATGACTCTCAGCTTTCCATTTTGGCGCTGATAGAGGACAGCCCCCAGGCCCTGGTCTGAAGCATCTGTATGCAGCGTGAAAGGTAGGTTGAAGTCAGGATAGGCTAACACAGGTGGAGTTATAAGGAGATCTACCAGTTGTTCTAAGGCTTCCTGATGTTGAGAAGTCCAGTCAACAGGCTCTCGGGAAGGCAGCTGTGGGCGTTTGGTGGTTTTCCCACGTTCTGGAATCTTGGCTTTTCCTGGCTTGATTTGGAGCAACTCATATATTGGCTTTGCGATCCTGGAAAAATCCTGGATGTAGGAGCGGTAATATCCTAAGAAACCAGTCAGTTTCCTTACCTCACCAACTGTCTGTGGTGTCTTGTTTGTCAAGGTTTTGACTGCCTCAAAGTCCCTTGGGTCTATCTTTACACCATCAGCTGACACAAGGCGCCCGACGTACCTGACTTCTTGTCTAAACAGTTCACATTTTTCAGGCCTCAGTTTTACTCCGTGCTGTTGGAGAGCCTGGAGCACTTTACGGAGAGCCTCCACATGCTCATCGAATGTTCTGGCATAACAGAGCACGTCATCCAGATATGGAATGCAGCATTCATCCCTGAGTGTGCCTAGCACCTCCTCCATGCTCCGCTGGAATGCTGCTGGGGCGTTCGAGAGTCCGAATGGGATACGGACCCACTCGTAGAGGCCCCACGGGGTGATGAAGGCAGTCAAGTGACGTGAACCCTCAGCGATGAAACCCTGATGGTAAGCTTTTCCCTGGTCGAGGATGCTAAACCAGGTATAGCCCCCCAGTGTATCCGTCAGGTCTTGTATTCTGGGCAGCGGATGTCGATCAGGTACAGTCTTTTTGTTTAGGAGGCGATAATCAATACAAAGCCGTAGGCTGCCATCTTTCTTCCTAACACAGACAACTGGGGCAGCATATGGGGACTTGGACTTAACTATCCAGCCTTTCATCAGCAACTCCTGCACGTATTCCTTAACCTCTTTAAACAGTGGCTTCGGAACTGCTGAGTATGCTCTCTGCACAGGAACTTCATCTGTGAGGGTGATCGACATTTGTAGGCTTGGTAGACATCCAATATCACTGCTGTCACGTGCGAAAGCTTCGGCTTCTTCACACAGCATTTTGTTGACTTTTTCCCTTTGTGTCTCATCAAGGTGGCTGAGGTCGATGGAAGGTTGCCATGACGATGGACGGGCGTTCACAGGTGTTGATACCACACTGTTAACAGTCACTGTGGGCTTGGGTGTTTCAGGTGAGTCTGTGGCGATCACTTTTTCAACACCGTGGATGCTGCCAAGTGCTGTCTTTCTCGGCAGAGTTACTGTATGTTTAGTGTTGTTACCCACAGGTACAGCTACATAGGGTTTTCTTGGATTTTGTACCTCCAACAGACCTTCACCCACGTCCAGTTCTGTTAACGGCACATTGTTGTCATCGGGCTCAAATAGGAGAACTGTGTCAGATGTGCTCATGTGAGGAGGAAGTTGACACTTGACCCAGGCTACCTGACCTGCTGGGACAACAATGTCCAGTCTGCCTGTCCGTAGGCGCCCGCACTGTACAGAGGGTTTGCTGGCTTGGATGAAGCTCACCATTAGCTCTGCCTTCTCTGCTGGTATACACAAGGCATTACAGAGTAGGACGACGAGCGTTGAAATCAGCTTTTCAGGTTGTTCTTCTATCATCTCTTCCAGCACGTTGAAACCCAGCAGTGGTCTCTCCAGAACAAGACTGCTGACAAGAAAAGGCACAGTGATTGACAGATTAGGATCCTCATTCCCCATCAAATTGACTGTAAGGGCAACCCAGCCATCAAATGGGAGGACGTCACCGTTCACTGCATACACCCTTAACTCGTCTTCATCACCAATAATGTCACTGAGGGGCCTTACAGGAGTGTCAGGTAAATATCTACTCTTCCAGTCTCTATCAATCATGCTTACTTGAGCACCAGTGTCTAGCAGAGCACTGACTGCTAATCCATTTAGGTTACAATGGGTGAGAGCTCTCCTTCCAATGAGTTTGGCTAGGCGTTCCCTTTTGCTGTGAGGTAAGTCCTGAGTGAATGGATTGGTTGTCTTGTTTGGTTGTTTCTGTTTCTTTTCCGTGATTTTATCTTTTGTGTGAGTGTTTGAGTCTTTTGCCAGTCTTTCATTTTCAGGTTGAACAATATTACAAGTGTCAGGTTGGGACGATCGCTGGGACCCGGTCACTGTTTGTCCCTCGGCAGGGACCGGCTCCAGTTTCCCTGACGTGTTGGTCTCTTTAGACAGCCCACTGCCCGGTGGCCTTCTTCACCACAGTGGAAACAGTGAGGACAGTCGGGACGATTTTGCTCCACACACTTGTCACAGCCATATGGTTTCTCTCTCCTGCGGTCTCCTCTGCCTTTCCCATTGTGACTGAACTGTCCTGCCACCTGTGTCTGCATTGACTGTCTCATGAGCTCAACCATACTTGTAAGCTGTTCAAGTTTTTCCGTTAACTGCTGGATCGTATCTGTTTTTGGCACCTTCTCCTTTACACTAGGACACTGTGCAGCGTTGACTTCAGAATGAGCACTGTGCACATTTGTTGGTCTTGGGCGGGTGGCTGGGCCTAGCCTTCGCTGCCTTTCGCTTTCATCGCACATTATTTTCTTCATCTGTTTCAGGATTGCCTCATCCGATACTCTGGTGTCCCCAAGCAATGACTTCAGCTCTCTGCGGACATCATCATGTTTATGACCTAGGCCCTGATACACGGTATGAAGAAACACATCCTGCACTGTACTTGCACTGTACTTGACACCTGTGTCAGCATGTTTTGAAGCTAGCATGATCTTCTGTTTAAGTCCAATGACTCTGTATAGGAACTGTTGGGGTGTCTCACTGTCTTTTTGTTTGGTGCACATGAGCTCCTGGAACAGCTCAGTGTTGCTTTGCTCACCCAGGTGAGAATGGAGAAAGGCTTTCAGTTCTTCGACAGTCAGATCATCCTTATTCATCAACATGTCTTTAAAGGTTCCTGGCTTGATGACTTTGAGGACAGCTCTTACAACCTCTGCATCACTGAACTGCTCTTTTAGACCGTCTTCCATCTGCCGACAGACACTGTTATAGCTGAGATCTGACCCCTGGTCCCCAATCTGACCCCCCTGAATCTTCAATTCCCTGCGATGAAGGTAAGACAACTCTCTTAAGGAGAGCAACTTGTCATGTGTTAAGGGTGTCGAGTTTTCACTTAAACCTCTGGTGCCTGCTACATTACTACTCTGTGAAGTGAGTCCTATCTTTACAGATGACTGAGGTACAGACTGTGGAGTGTGTGTGTGTTTGCACTGCATAATTTTCTGACTCAGCTCCTCATAACTAGTAAGTAGATTCTGCAGCTCTGTGTCATGTGTGTCACTAGCCGTAGAGAGTGCCATGTGGGTTGCACTAGCAATCCCAAAATCAGTAGCATCACGATCATCAGCTGGGTTAACATTATTATTAGCATGACTTACATCCCCACTGCCCGATACATCAATTTCTACAGCAACTTGTGAATCATGACCCTGAATGACTGTGTCGATTACCTCCTTTAAGTTTAATAAATGTGCCATCCCAGAATCCTCTAACTCTAGTAAAGGCCCACTGGACATGAAACTGCAAATGTACTCAAAACATCCCTCCTCATCTGTAGAATTGACGCGGGACTCCTCCGTTCCTGGCACTGCACCCACTGACTTGGCAATCTGGAACAGTTCATCTACGGAAAGAGTGAGCAGGGTCTTTTTGATGTCCCACACCAACCTTTTCCTCTCATTATCCGCCATAACTGCTTCCCAATTCCACGCACTTGGTCACCAAAGTCCAGGATTACCATTCACGCGCAGTTCTTGACGAGTGGTGATTTCAGCACTGCACAGTTGTCATTTGTTGTTCATTACCAGTAACCTCTTCATTAGTAGACAGGATCGATGACATCTGGAGATCTCCTTCACCGGCTGTAGCTCGCTGGTTGCCTCAGGTCACTTTTGGTCCACGGTTGCAGTATCTCTGGATCAGCTTCCGGTCACCAGGTGGGAGTGATCCCGGACGAGCCCCCAATAAACTGTTACAAGTACCGGCTGGCACCACGTAAACGGCTTATATGCTCTCGCTCTGAAACAGGAGAAATAAATGAGACAGGGCAAAGTCTGCGTCCGTCTTTCATCTCGCTCAGCAGAAAGAGAGCCAAGAGGATTTATTACACAATCACAATTAAAATCCTACTTGGTTACAAACACACAGTATTTTCTCACGAAATAGACAGTTTCAAAAATAAAATACAATTTGTCTTTTTTTTCTTTCAGCAATTACTGAGATATAAATTGTGTATGATCAAATAAATCAAAATGACAAAAACCTCTGTTACCTTGTCAGTTGTCTCTTTTCAACTTAATATAAAACCTAGCCTATGTCATCACTTGCATATAATTCCTAAATGCATTTTCAACTAGCATCATTTTTTACTCTTCCACAATGCATGAGCTGACAGACTTCTAACTTGTTTTTAAACCACTTTTGGAATATAAAACGTTTGGTTTTGAACACTAGCTTTTCACACATTACAATCTCATACATTTCAAAACTATTTAACTTTACAAAATTGTTCAAAGAACTAAAAATAAAACTCTGTTCGACGTGACTTTGGTAATCACAGATGACGTCACCGGGCGCGAACATACAAACACTGCTGTAACGTTATCCATATACGCCCACATTTTCATAACACAGCCTTGCTACACGGCCCTTCAAGCATTCAGCGACATGTAAACATATTAGATGTCAGTTATTTAACTTAATTTACAAATCTACCAACCTGAAACAGGAGAAATAAATGAGACAGGGCAAAGTCTGCGTCCGTCTTTCATCTCGCTCAGCAGAAAGAGAAAGATCGCAAAACGGGACAAACTGACGTAAAGCCCCGGAAACACAATAAGCGCCACACTGCCCACTGCTGACGAACTCCAATATTACTCCTGACCTCTATATAAAATATATTAGTCCAAATGAATGGTAGAAACAGGTTAATTACTCCTGAACAAAATTCAGAAACATTTCTTTATAAAATTACAAAAACTACCACAAATGTGATAACAATTTACAGGGTATCACATTTAGGCCTAATATGTCATACCGGCACTACTAATATGGCTTCCTATGGAAATACCCAGAATGCACTGTAAAAAATCAGTGGGTTAGTAAGATATGCTTACCTTGGCTGCATTTATTTAATCAAAAAACGAACAGTAATGTTGTGAAATATAGTAAAAATGTATAATGACTGTTTGCTATTTTATTGTATTTTAAAATGTAATTTATTCCTGTGATGGGTTCAGCATCATTACTCATCATTACAGTCTTCAGTGTCACATGATCCTTTAGAAATCATTCTAATATGCTGATTTGCTGCTTAAGAAACATTTCAGTAACACTTTACATTGAGGTTCCCTTCGTAAAGGGTTTATAAAGGTGCTTGTTAATGACTAATTAGTCATTAACAAATGCATTATAAATTGTTAATAAGCAGTTATAACTTCATGATTAAAAAAGGTGACTTTAACGCAATGCCTGCCAAAATAGTGAGACTTTTCTAACTCACATGTTATAAATGCTTAGTAGATATATTAATTCACATTTATTTTTTCATGAAGCAGCAAAAACTGAGTAGACTGAAGGGTGTTGTTGTGTTTGTGGTTCCCTTTCATAGGTCTCTCAACAATGCGAATATCGCTATGGGAACACCTTTGGCTCTGACCCCGTCATTTTCGTTGTTTGGTGATTTGCGGCCTACTCAAGAATCTTCGATTGTGGCCGGTTCGATGATGACATTTTGTCTACGGCGGCCTCTGATTTTGAGGAACCTATAGGCGATTTGTGTGGCTCTCTCCCTCCGAGCGGACCGGAAAAGTGCACTTCTCCATCATATTATGAGCTGTTAGACGTGGTTACTCGTGCTGTAAGCAAGCTGTGGCTGGATTGGGACAGCGAGCCTGCTCAAACTAAGTCAAATCGCTATTTGACTAGCCATGCCCCAGCCCTGTAGGCCTTGTGGTTTCGAAGTCTTGGAAGCAATCTTTTTCGGCGCGTATTATGATTTTGCAAATTTCGCCACCATCTCTAAAATGGCGGATCATGGCTATGCGTCAATGCCGACCATTGAAGAGACTTTCGCGGCACATCTCACGCCTTCCATGGTGGGTATAGTGTCAGTAGAGTGCCACCTTTGGCTCACTCTTACTGACATAGAGGAAAGAGACAAGACCTTCCTGTTGTATGCCCCCATGTACAAGGACACTCTATTTGGCGAGTCTGTGACCGCTGTGGTGGAGAAATTTCGAGCAGTGAAACAACAATCTGCTGTTTTCCACCAGCTTATTCCATGTAGGTCTAGGGAGAGCGAGCAACAACCTACGGACCATTTGAGAGTTTGAACGAACCACGCAAGCGTATTCACCTCTCTCATTGTGGCCGCAGTGCTAAAAGTGGCTTTATCGGATGGTCACAAGTGACATAAAAGATGCTGATTCAATCCAGTTTGTGGAGATTTAATTTTTGCCGTTTTTTCCTTTTATCGTGATAAGAAATTGTGTAGACAGGAAACAAAGGCCACATTTACACCTAGCCGGGTATTTAGAGAAACAAGTAGGACAGTTCCTATAACTAAGTTCCAAGACTTGGTCGGAAAACTGCTATAAATAGAACTGAAATTCTGAGCATTGCGTTCTGCAGTTTTATTTGTATTAGCCTAAATTTGTTTAATGTTTGAATGCAGATATTTATGTACATTATCTGTTTTTCTTTATAAAAAGAATATGTAAATTGCTGAATATGTACAATTTTCTGAACAGTTTAAGAGCTACAACCAATATGTTACCTGCTTTATTTGTGACCCTTATACAGTTATTTGAATGATCATTAGTGGATCAATGTCTTTTCTAGAGTCCAAATTTGTGTTCATGATATATGATTCACACCACAGGGAACTAGTGAGTTAAATGATATATTATAATGTTCTCAGGAGCCTTTATGAGATTAAAACCTAGGTTTTAACTGCCTTTACACCAAGAGGAAGCAAGACACACCAAGAGATGTGTCAGCTTTCCATCTAAATGTTCTCTATTGTGCGCTCTGTTGTGAGATGTATTATATTTGATCTATAAAGATTCCTCTTGAGCACACAAAAGGCCTGTGAGCACCTTCTTCCATTCTGTAATTCTCCTTTTTGAGCCATCTGTGCACTCGCTGTGCACTGTGAGGTTGAAATTGCCAAACCTGTAATGGCTCGATTTAACCTTAAAATAATATATATTTCTTAATGCAGCTGTTTGAGGCAGCAAAGGTTGGCAGCTCAATTTACAGAGGAAAGCATTTACTTGAGTAAGACTTACACTTAGTTAATCCTCCTGTCACAGGTAGACCCCATTACTCCATGGAAAAGAAATAGGATATGGTAATAGTATGACTTAACTGTCTTAAATGTCTTAACTGCACCAAATGACAAAAGTGTCTCTGGGTTGCAGAAACTTGCTCACTCTTCTTAGGGAAGAAACTTAAGGGAATCTACTCAACAGGAAAAAGCCCATGAGCTTGAGCTTCATTAGAGAGTGAAACATGTGGTTTCATACAGACATATTTATAAATATTTTTACAATTGTCAAGTCACCTTATAAGGTGACTTGACAATTGTATAGAGTTCAGTAAGAAATACAGGCCGAAAATAAAGGATTAAGAAAACAGACTCTGTCTCAGTCTGTAAAATGCATGAAACATGACTTAATAAGAGAGTGGCTTGCCAGGTTAAGGAGATGTGGACTGTGTGGATGGACAGGGCTTGGATCCCAGGCTTTCACAACAGAAAATAACATCTGTCATTACTTCCACTTCCAGAAACATCCATTGTTAGAGGCCCATAGAGAGTGTCAGATCTGTTGTGCCCTACTCTAGATTCACTGAAGCCCACAATTACTTAATATGCTCACACCTGCCATGAGAGAAAATATAGTTTTAACTTCTAAACTGCACACCAGATAAAGATTTCTATATAATATAACCGTATGTAGCACTATAAAACAGGAGTGACAATCACGTTCAGCTGCTCTGTGAATGCAGCCATTGTTTCACACAGAAGATTCCTTTACCTCTGTCCTTATTATGTGTGTCGCCTCAGGTATGCTATTTCATTTGTGCATGTCAAGCTCCAGATGGTCCCCTGAAACCATTTTGAAAAAATTAATACAGGAAATCGAAATGTTATTTCTGAATGCTGTTGAAGTGGAAGTATCTAATCTGTGTGTCTGACAAACGCCACCTTGCGGTAAATATTCATACCCCGGACATCGCTTACATTGTGCCTTTGACACCACATTAGAGATAGGCCTAATATATTTGCACACATGTAGCCTAATTGAAATAACAATATCTGTGCTGTTTAGGGTTTGGTTTATGGATGTATTAAATAATTTGCATAATGCATCCTGTGAAGTGAATGTAGCAGTACCAGCTTTAGAAATTCGAAAATCATAGAGCGATGTTAGCTGTCAAACACAAAGAATGTGTTTGACAGCTAACACATTCTTTGTGTTAGCTGTCCCCCCCCCCAGAACTTAAATACTTGTAAGTGACACATGGGAAATAAAAGTCATTTATCAATTTATCAGTTATCCTTTTTCAAGGCCTGTTTCCTAATGGGAAATTATGCAATGGTAGTGAAAACATATGCCTGATACATAAAAAACATAATATTTAATCTCGGCTAAAAACAATGTGGGTTTAGTTTTTCAACACTACATAAAAAAATGTCAAATTTGTATTTGTGCACCACAGCATGTGGCATAGAAGTAACACCTGCAATACAATACAGGCCTATAATTCCACATTAATCAGCCTTGAAAGCTTTTAAATCATATGGCCTCATTTTCAGTCAGATCTCTCATTTATATTACAATAAATCTATAAACATTTCGATCAAGACAAAATTTCCATATTTATTTTTAGTCGTCTTTGATGACAAATGATTTCCTCTCATCAGATGCTGAGCAATACGAAACCTCAGTTCAAACAGTACTGCGAACAAAGAGGATTGCTGCAAGACTCATTTAAATTCTTCCTGCTGGCTGGCCATTTTTTCGAACACAAGGTTGAAGGCGCTCCAGAGCACACATGTAAAGGTAAATAGACTGTTGCTGTGAACACTTCTTGGTAAGCTCATTACAATTCCCTTTGGTGCTTTGTTCTTTTCAGCCATTGTTTGTTTGCATTTCCTGAAACCAATTAGTGGATTTTCTTGGTATTTAAAAGGTCTGTGTTTTGTCAAAATGAGCTTTTGCTGGAACAATCATCAAACATGATCAGTATGAGTGTTTGTATCGAATTGATCCTTAAAAGGTTGTGCAAACTAAAATCGTAATGTGTGAATCTTCCAGTGAGATAAAAACAAAACAAAAAAACAATCATCTCAGGTCTAAATATGTATTTTTATTGAGGTAAAATCAAGCTAATACATCATCAAGTCCAAAAAGTAATTAATTATCCTCAACCATTATGGAGCTTTGTTTGAATAAATACTGGTAAATTTGTTTATAGCGCCTGTGGTTTAAATGGCAGTGATTTACACAGTTTTATTGCGGCACTTATGTAATTGATTGAGGTTTAAGTGTTTAACACACTCTGACCCACAGAGAAACGTGGTCAGTAAAACAGCTGATCGTATGCACAACAACCCAAATAGGTTCAAAAGCTTTTGATTCATTGGTATGAATTTAAAACCCAAAATAATTTGTAAAAATGTCCAACAATAATACAATATGAAACGCTGCTCTAAATTTTGTTCCTCAATTACGATTCCCTCAACATTCCTTTATGATCTTTAAAGTAACAGTAAGTAGTTTTTCAACCTTCATAATATGTTTCCAAGACCCTTGTGATGGTACATCGACTTAAAATAAGTTAAATGACTCGTCTGCCATAGCCTGACGGGGTCTGTATCGCTTTTACTGGCACTATGTAACTTCGGGTTTCGGGTAGTAACCCGTGCACAAAAAAGAACTACAAAATTCGACTGCTTTACGTCAAGCGCTACAATAGTCATTATTTCGTTTTTCTTCGTTTCTGATGTCGCAATACATCATCCTTTCATGAAATCATGTAACACACTTTACCTTGTCTGTGGACATCGTTCATTCTAAAGCCGGTGCTGGATAAACAGCGAGCGTGCGTGCGACGGTAGGCTAAATTATTTACGACAGCGGCAATGGACAATTTCGTTTCGAACCAGTAGGGCGACCGAAGAGGAAAAGCTACTTGGTGTTACTTCAAATTTCAGTCAAGTCTAGAGTATCATTGGACTTTTAAGTACATGCAAGTGTTAGATGGCAACATGTGTGGCATACGCACTCGAAAAATAAAAATGAGCTTTATTAAACTGAAACTAGCTATATAAATGAAAAATATAACTCATTTTATAAATTATGGAAATAATGTGTAATATAAAATGTTTTATATATATATATATGTATACCTTACATTGTTGGACAATGAAACTGAAACAGTGGTCAATATGTTGGAGGTTTCACGCCTCTGTGCGGCCTAATGGCCAATGAATCTTTATTGATTTAACATTCCATCAGTAAGAGCACTGTGTGAAGGTTGAATTAGCAGAGCAATAGCACAGCTGTACATAAAATATTGCATTCCACACAACATAATGGGAGACATATTAGAGTTCAAAAAAGGACAAATTGTTGGTGTGCGTCTCGCTGGCTAATCTGTAACCAGGACAGCAAGTCTTTGTGGTTTATTGAGAGCTATGATATCCAGGGTTATGTCTGCATCTCTCCATGAAGGATGAACCTAATCCAACAGGAGGAACTTTCGATGAAAGAGGAAGCTGTCTGAAAGGGATTTTCAGGTTCTAACTAAGTATTCAAAAAACATAAAACCACAGCTGCCCAACTCACTGCAGAAGCAATGCGCACCTCGACTCTCCTGTTTCCACCAAAACTGTTCGTCGGGACCTCAACAGAATTAATATTCATGGTTTCGCTGCCTGCTAGCCAAAACTTTGGTCACTCGTGCCAATGCCAAATGGTACCAACAGAGCTAATCTTGGGCCGTGGACAATGTTAAACAAATTGTTCTCTGATGAGTCCACCTTCTTTCCTACATTGGGGGAGGCAGTGTGAGAAGCCCCAAAGAGGCCTAAAACAACTGTTGTGTGCCCATAGTAAAACACGGATCAGTGATTGTTTGGGCTGCAATATAGCATTCCTACTGTGCTTGATGGGCGCATCACTGCCAAGAACTACCGAACCATTCTGGAGGACCATGTGTACCCAATGACTCAAACATTGTACCCTGAAGGGGCTGCCATGTATCAGCATGATAATGCACCAATACATCCAGCAAGATTTGTGACAGAATGGACCATGCAAGTGAAGTCGAACATCTCCCATGGCCTGTACAGTCACCAGCTCTAATTTTTGAGGCACTTTGGGGAATTTTGAGGAGCAAGTCAGATTTTTTTTTCCTCGAACAGCGCATCACATATTGACCTGGCCACTGATCTGCACTGTTCTGGCCACTGCGAAGGACTTGTATCTGTCATTCCCAAGTTTAACTGATGCTGTATTGGTCTGAGTCTGATTACGTCAAGCTGGGATCTATTAGTTTTTTTACTTGCCATGACTAGAGAAAAAAAACTATGTTTTTTCTAGTCATGGCTTAAAACTAATAGACCACAGCTGGATGTAATCAGTGCGTATGAGGTGCGTAACCATGCGTATGATGTACTTTACATTGTTATGCCTATTAGCGAGTCTCTCGGTATAAAGTGAGCATGTTAGCACATGTGGCACATTAAATGACCTTCTGTGGTGACCTCCAGGAGCTCAAATTGCTCAAAGCAGCAGAGAGAATGCTAACAATGATACATCTCTCATCCTTCAATCAACATGAGTTTGAAAAAGCACTCTAAACTCAACTGTAGATAGCCTCAAATAGCAAACATTAACCCAGGGCAGTGTTTTTCAAGTATGCCATTATTTTTATGCATCATGATTGACTCAAACTTTTTTATGTAATATTATACCATGTAGCTTTTAATGAAGCATTTTAATTATTATTGTAGGGTTGGAAACCAAAAATTGGTTCTTACTCGAGCCAGTTCCATTTGTTGTTGTTTTTTTATTTTACAATTACAGAATACGACACCATGGCTGTGTCCGAAAATATACGGAGGTAGGAAGGCATGTGGCCAATGCTTGTGCCACTTCCTGTCTTCTGAGATACCTTCATCTGATAAATTTTGAAGGCCACATAGATATACTGTATCCTTCGCTTTTTATGATATCCCACTATCCTAAGATGCAGAGTAATTTCACAGGGACTCAGATTTTAATACCACACTGTGAAAGTAGAGCTAAAAATATCATCTCAAAGTTGCAGTTGGTTGGTGATTTGTGTAAATTTACATTTTTGACATTGAAATTAGTTTTGTAGTTTGAACGAGTCTAATGAGACATTTCTTTTTACTTAACCAAAACAAACAGAAAAACCAGTGTAGTCTGACTTCTGAACAAATGACTCTTATGAGTTGGTTCTTTTTAGTGAATCAAACACATACAACATGCAATAATGAAACATGGTTGTAACTGACTGGTTATTCAAACTTCCCTACTGAAAAATCCAGCATTTCTGGTCACCAGTACAAGATATACCTGTTGTTATGCTGTGATCCTGGTTGCTGGTGGACCAGTCATACCAGCTCATTTTTTTTCTTGAGAACAGCATGACCCTGATCCACCAGCTAGACCAGCACTATTCAGCTCTAACCACAGCATGGACCAATTCATGCTCTTTCAGCAAGGTTGTAGTTAAAGATACATAATATGAGGTTAGTCAGTAGTCTTTTATAAATATAAATAAAAAATGCATTTGTCACCTTAAAATAGTTTTAAAACTTTGTGTAAAGAACTTTTGCAACATATTTAAAAATGTATTTGACATGATATATCCATTTGGCAATGGTATCAGTAAATCCTTTAATGTAATCTTTTTTTGTGCAAATCTTAGTATAAAAATCATCTAGATAGCATCAATCATTTTTCATTTTTCGTTTACAGCATGTTTTATAACACACACATCTGATTATTCCAACTACAGAAAGCACAAACACAGCAACAACAGTGAAAAGAACCAAAAACACATCTACAGAATAGTACGAGTACCATGGCATCTCGTAAAACTCGGAGCGCAGGTGAGTCGCACCTTTATTTCTGACCACATACTCGATCCAGAAGATGGCTGAGTCCAAAGGCCTCATCGGCTGGTCCCTGTGGAGACGTGAGAGTCTCTGCATGTTTCTCCTGTAGGAGACGTCACCGAGCAAGTCCTGTAGAGCTTGTCCAAAAGTATGGCCTCTGAGCTCTGACAACTTAAGTATCCTACCTGCTCCTTTCTCCTGAATACGTAATAAGTTGTCAAACTGGTCAAAGAACAAAGGAATACCCAGGAGCGGTACCCCATGGTAAATGGCCTCCTGCACTCCATTGGTTCCTCCGTGGGCTACGAAGGCTTTGATCTTGGAATGACCCAGAAGGTCATTCTGCGGCATCCAGTCCACAATTAGAGTATTGTTGCCGACTGTAGATGGGCGATCTCCAAGATGTCTCCAGATGACTTTTTGAGGTAGACTAGCAAAAGCGGCCGCGATATCGTTCGCCATGTCGGCGGGGAGACTTTTAACAAGTGTTCCCAAAGACATGATAATAAAACCGTGGTCTCCTGAGCTCTGCACAAACGCTTCCAGATCAGCAGGAAGAGGCTTGGAAGGTTTGCATTGAAATCCACCCATGTAAACAACATTTGGCATGGTTGGTCTCGGAAACTCGAAGACAAAATCAACCCTCATGAGCCAGATATCAGCAGCTTGAATGAGGCTAACAATGTCCGTTTTGTAATCAAAATACTTCTCTATTAGTGCATCATAATGTGGACCCACCACAAATCTGTTCTGGAAGAAAATAAAGCTTTGAAATAAAACATTTTTCACCCTTTGAGAGAAGCTCATTTTATCTGTATGACCAGTGCCTGGTAAAGGTACATAAGACATCGGAGATGGTGCTATAGCAAAATGTCCTTCACCACTGGTGATCCATCGTACATTGAGAACAAGTGGGAGTTTCAGATAATGAGCTAAAAACACCCCGCCTGCTATGGCAGGATCGGTGAGCACAAGGTCGTATCGTTCATTCTGAAGTCTTTTCACGAGTGTCTTATCTTCTAAAATGTCTGAGACCATTTTACATGAAATATAATGTGCTTTTGACAGCATTGTGAACAAATCAACCTGAAGCTGCAAGAACGACAGTCCAGAACCATCGCCTCTCTCTATCTCCATCACCTTCACTAAATACTCTTCAAAAAAGTTTTCAAATGTATTTATTTCATCTGGGATTGTGATGGAAGTGTAGAGAGGGGACTTTTCCGTGATGTACCAGCTGGATTTGGGTCGGATCACGGTGATGTCGTGGCCCCTGGAGTGCATCTCTTCTATCAGGACTTTCATATTGACCCAGTGGCTTCCATCGACAGGATACAGTAAAACTTTACCCCCGCTGCAGCTCAGGGTGATAATAGACAAGGCCAAAAATAATCCAATAATGAAATGCGACTGGTTTGAAAGTGACTTCATTGTACCTGACCAAAAATTAAAATTAAACAAAACAAATATTAATATTTCTCATTTGCACTCACAAAAGGTTTTTGAACTCTGAAATTAGTCATGTGTAAAACGAACACGACTAAATTGTTACTAATCGACAAGATTCTTACCTTAATCGTTCATGCATGAGTGAAAGACAAACACTTGCTCATTCCAGCTCCATTCATCTGAGCCACTAAGTTCAAATTCTGCCCTTTACTAAGATTTTACAAAGTCCACTTAAATTATTAACATTCAAATCAATAATTAACATGCAGACACTGCATATAAGGTGCACTCAGACATATATATTTTTTTTCTGTAGCACTTTTGGACTGTTGCAGTAATATTGATACAGTTCAAACGTTTGGCGTGTACCAGCATACTCAGATATACCCAACTAAAGTGTCACCTAATGTCAATCATCTTTATGTAACCACATGTTATTGGAAAATGCATGCAGACAAACACTTATAATTTCACACACATTACCAGCATACTAAATGCTTACTTTAAGAGAAAGCTGTACAAGTGGAGACAGGACTGATGGAAATATCTGCCGGCCCTCAGGATAAAGTGTGAATCAAAGTTGAAAGAATAAAAGGATGAAAAGGTGGTGACACAATGAATGATAGTAAAAACTAACACTAGCTTGTTCGAGAAGTGGCCTAGCAGTTGCATGTGCTCAGACATGCTGCTCATGTGGTGGTGGAAGTCCAAGGCTAGCTCTAATAATTTAAGGTCATAATCTCTATACGGTCTCTGTCATCAAAAATGCCAAAAGAAAGCAATATACATATCAGATTGGGGCACTTGTCACATGTTTTAAATGTCACTTAATTTCTACATAAAGTTCTTCTAAAAACAACATGCCTTTTTGCTGTGAAATCTTTCCTGATTTTACTCTAGAGATCATAAAACTAAGCATTTATCTTACTGAGACATTATTAGAAGATGATATTTATATGTATTTTATAGTTGCTATACTCTTATAAAGATCTCAATGATTTATATTACAAGCTATCAGAATGTCATCTTACTTTTTTCCATATTAGTGTCAGCATATTAGTGTCTGCTACAAATTGGCCTAAAATTGAATAAAATCGAGTATGAGCTCCATATTCTCATACTGTTTTTACTATTTTGTCTAAAGGTTCAATAAACTGCTCTATTGGAAATACTGAATACTATTTCATATGTCAGGCTTTACAGGCTTAAGCTTTAGTAAACTATTCCTTTTGGTCTAGACTATTTTATGAAGGTCATGAACTCTATTTCTGAAGGACAGGTAAACACAGAGCCCCCAAACCCAAGAAAATAAAATAAATCCCTCACAAACGAACAGTCTCTAAATCTAAGAATTGGTCACAGATGAGAATCATTTCACAAATAAGGGATGCAGACGACTTCGAGGCTATTTTAGCAGCCACTTCACATCCCAACCTGGAAATTCTGTTTGCACCCATTCCCCGAGCTGTCAGCACAGTTAGACATTTGAAGTTATATTATATAAACCAAATCAAGGTAGTGCAGCAGGATAGCAAGCGTACTCAGATATGCCATGGCAACATAGAGATTCATAAGTGTTTTGCCCCTCAACGGTTGTATCTACTCACATTGAGTGCATTTTGGTTTTAAATCCCCGTTTTTTCTAATTTATTGTCAACTTTAAAACGTTTGGACCAAAGCACAATGCCAAGAGTGTGATGCCAAGAGTTGTGGTTTAAATTGCACGGTCTTACACAATATATCTGTGTTCTTCAGTCACTAGCATGCAAAATAAACCATATAAAGCTGGACACTTTCTCAGGATATCACTGTTTCCTTCTTCCTACATTAAGACAATAGCAGTGGGCAATCCAAGCAGCCAGAGGCAGTAATCTGTTTTAGTTGCATGATTTCAAGCCATTAGTTTTAGAGGACCATGACATCCAACTCATGCCATAAATACTGTTCATCAACATTAAAAGGGCATTTGAATGCTTGAATGAAAGAAAGGGCATTGTAATCTCCTAATTATTTACCTGCTTATTAAACAGACAATGATATTAATGGGAAAAGTTTAAATGTTTGACAATTCATAAACCATTTGGACAAAAACTTGAAAATAATTGTCTTTAACTAAATGACGCCCTCTGTTGGATTTACAGTTTGTGGATCAGTTAGCCTACATACAGTTGCACTGAAAAGAGGCTTCTTTCAAAAACACGAAGAAAAACGTCCCAACCCTAAACTTTTGAATGGTCGTGTATTTTACTTTGTTTTATTTCTGATGTGAATTTCAATTAACAATAACTTTGGTGAAACATTTTAGCACAAGGTAGTCAGGGAAGGCCTCTAAACAGACGTAATGCTTTGTCATGAACACATTCAAAGCTTCTCAATCTTTTATTTTTTTTATTTTTTTAAAGGATCTTCATAGAAACTCAGCTGTTTCCTATTACAAGACCTCTAGCAAGTTTTAAGTGAATGCAGTTGCTCACAAAAGAGGGACTGAATCATCAGTTTTATCCAAACTGTCAAGGGTGGTGGGTGAATATCAGCCAGCCTCCAGCATTTGGAATAATAATGAGCAGCATTTAAACCCAAAGGATTTGATAAACCTGTGTAGTCAAACAATCTTTTTCATGGTTATTATAATAATAGGAACAGAGTTTACGTAAGCCATAGGCCTACTCAAAACGGTTATATATTAAAGCCAAAAAGACCTATATTTATTAATATGTTACTTTTTTAAATCATTAAATTCCATCTTTCCACAGCAAAAATAGTCTCTGACATTGAAAGTAAACGGCAAGAGTATGTAATACTCTTCATGGCCTCATCTGACAGAGCTCAAGTAAAGCAGAGACTAGGAAGTGTTGTCATCCGCGGTCTTTTTTTTTATTTTTTTATTTTTTACACATTTTGACACAATATGTAGCCTATTGCATCACACATATATGCAGATATGCTTATCTCCAGCCCATTCTCACCCCAAGGCGTCATCTAACTGACGCCTTGGGAATCAGTTTGACCATGCTTCAATATTCGACGCTAAAGGTACCCTTTAGCGTCAGTTAGTTGACGCGATCCCAGGGCGTCATCTAACTGACGCGTTACCCTTAGCGTCAGTTAGATGACGCCCTTCTACCCAGACCTAAACCTACCCGCGTCATCTAACTGACGCGTTACCCTTAGCGTCAGTTAGATGACGCCCTGGGATCGCGTCAACTAACTGACGCTAAAGGGTACCTTTAGCGTCGAATATTGAAGCATGGTCAAAATTGTCAGTTAGATGACGCCTTGGGGTGAGAATGCGTTGCAGCCTCTCACTATGATAAAAAAAAAAAAAAACGTTCGTTGTCCGTCTTCCAGACCTGTTTGCGGCACGGCGCCTTATTACAGTTTTTCTCCATTGGTTTGGCTCATTTCTTGAAACAGAAATTACATTCTCAAAACTACATGGACAAACCTCCAAACCACTTGGCAATTTTTCACAACAGAATTGAATTTCTCATTCAGTTCATCAAATTGCAAATGCCTAAGTACATGTCTCAATGTCTCAGTACATCTTTGCAAATGATTAAGTACAGGTAGCCTACATTTAGCACAATTTCCAAGTGAAAAGATCTTGTTGATCTAAACTGATTGTTGATTCTCAGTCTAATGGTTTTTCGCTCCAAAACCTGTCAGCGTCATATCATTGTATAAGTCATCACATGCACAATAGTCTGTTCAATTGTCAAAATTAGTCAAGAACATAATACCATGAATACCATATATGAATCACTTGGAACATTTGATAAATTTATTACAGCAATTGACAGTGAAAATGACAAAAAGAAAAGGGATCAAAGAGCTGCAATTAGTGCCTCCCATGTATATCTATCTAATACTGTTGGTTTTACTGTAACAGTTAGTCTAGTCAGTTCAGTAAGTCTAGTTATTGATGATTTCCCCCGTCCCTTTTCTGTCAAATACCCCCTACCTGCATAGGGGTACATGTACCCCAGGTTTGGATAATAATGGCATAGGAAGGAAACGAGACCCATCTCATCCTCGTGTTTGTGGATGAAGCTATCTTCAACCTGGCCAAGGGCCGAAGACATGGCCGTAATATTATTGGCCACCGGGCCACGGTGGATGATTGGGCCGCCATCATTTTTATTTGATCCCTGAAAATGAGAGAGGTCTTGTAGGTGCTCCTACCACAATCACTACTCATCCAAGTATGGTCATGTTGTTCCTACCACCTTACTCTTCTTTCCTCAATCCTATTGAGGAGTATTTCTCCGCTTGGAGTTGGAGAGTGTATGAGCATCAGGCTCAAGATCAGAGGTCCCTGCTCCATGCAATGAACAAGTGTGAGGATATTACAGGAGATCAGTGTAGGGGATGGTTGCGACATGCACGCTGTTTCTTCCCTCGTTGCATCGTAAGGGAGAATATGCACTGTGATGTGGATGATAATCTGTGGTCAGACAGACAGCAGCGTGTGGATGGCCAGGAGAGGGTGAGGATGGTGGCCAGGAGAGGGAGGGTGAGGACAGCGACCAGTGAAGAACTTAGTTGTGAAACTCCAGCTTTATTTACAGCACTGTAGGCTGCATATAATTTCATTGTTTTTTTGTTTGTGTGTCTATATTACAGTATATTATGCTGTATGCATTTTACTTTTACTCTGATGTATGGAAGTTACTTTATGTGTGTGAATGATAATGGTTCCAATTTCCTTGGCAGTATGAGTGCAATGTGTGATGTCAAACCTTGGAGGCTACTCTTACCCTAAAATCCTATTTCTTTTTTTTTTTTCAGTTTTATACACAATTGTAGGCTATTCTGTTAGCTAGACAAAAAAACAGTACAGTAACCATTGTCAATGAAGGACTGGGCTAAGACTGAAAGGTGGATATGAGGGATATTTCAATGGTCCTCTGCCATAGTGACAAAACATCTAAACATTTTGGCTTGCAGTGCTTACACAATGCCAAAGAGATGAAGCATTTTGGGGGCACTGACTGGTTAAATGAGAAGGAAATTTAGTTTTGACAAATGAGTGAACTGTTTTGGGAGATGTATGAGCTTTTGCAGGTGAACCATGGTGTTGTGCCGAACCATCCACGTTATTTTGGCAAAAGCACCAAGAGTGTTGAGAACGTCCAGTCTGTTTCAAGAAATGAGCCAAAGCAATTGAGAAGGATCTTTGCCATTTTGGTGGCACTGACTCTTTATATGAGAAAGGAATTTAGTTTTGAAGCATGAGTGAACAGTTTTGGGATAGATATGAGCTTTTGCAAGTGAGCTATAGTGTTGTGCTGAACTGTAAGACTGTTTTGCCAAATGATCTTAGAGTTTTGAGAATGTAATTTCTGTTTCAAGAAATGAGCCAAACCAATAGAGAAAAACTGTAAACCGAGCGTTATTAGGGCTGAACTGTAGTCTACATGTTCTCGATGAATATGCACCACACCACACCGTAAAACTGAAAACTTTTAATAATAAATACCTGAAACCTTTTAATAGTAGCCTAATCCCTCTGTACTTCGTGACGTGAACTGTGGTCTTCCACACGCACATCAAAGTAACTTCCTCGTGAGCAGATTTTTTTACACCTGTCAACTGGGAAGTTTTTTTTTTTTTTTTTTTACCTGGGAAGGGTGTGTGGCATCAAAATTAAAAGTGAATGACGCCAGCAGGAGTCACTCATACTTCGTATAAACATAATAAAGAGTTATTTTTGCTGATATGCATAATGCATGGAAGAGTTTTGACAGAATATAAAAATGCACAATAGTTTATAAGAATTAGCAGTCTACATTTAGCATTAAATCTACATCGCTAGATCTCATCCAGTGAATTTAGCATCAACTGGTTTAATCAATGTGATGAAAATTATGCTTATGTTGTTGCTTGCACTAACACATGAATTAGCAGTGTCTGCATGTAACCATGCCAATATAATTTGTGTTTGGTTTTAAAGCAATTTTTTTTTTGTATATTTATGTTTCTATTAATTAAATGTTAACTATTACGTGTAGCCTACATCTATAAAAAGATATGTATGATAAAATCAATCTGTGCAAAATTAATACGATTTTACTCTTGATTTTCCATGCTGGCTTTCAGCGTCATCTAGTGGCCGTTCTTCGCAACAACAGTTTTCCAATCCCATCCTGCACCGCGAGCACCGCGCCGACTCCGAGTCCGAGCTGTCTGCTGCCAGGGGCGGACATGTTGGGGCGGCCTGCTGGAGGACAGTACCACACATATTTCTGATTTTACCGGAGAAAGTGACTGCAAAGGAAAGACGGGGCACCATGGATGCCGTCAACGCTTTTAATCATGAGGTGTGTGTGTTCAATAAGATGAAACCGCAGCAAAATGGCGGGTTGTTGAGGACAAGCGTTCAATGTGTTGGAACGGCCCAAGCCAGATGAAGGCCTCAGTGTTTAAAATGCGCAGTTGCAT
This sequence comes from Chrosomus eos, assembly GCA_036326025.1. Classification (NCBI taxonomy): domain Eukaryota; kingdom Metazoa; phylum Chordata; class Actinopteri; order Cypriniformes; family Leuciscidae; genus Chrosomus; species Chrosomus eos. The sequence goes on along the minus strand of CM070841.1, from coordinate 15,836,386 downwards.
GCTTCCAGGTTGGATCTAGCATATCATACGAAACCATCCTTTCGTAAATGTTATTGTAAATGCTTTGATGTGTCTATTACGATGCTTTGAACGCCATAATAACAGTCTCCTAATAATCATACTAGACAGCGTGATCTGCAATTGTCCACTTTGCATGTTAGTTGTAGTTGTATGCTATTGTACGCCGGATCTAACATGTATGAATGCACATCTGTGCTAATGTTATGAGATGTCACATAAACTAGTGCTCGTGTTGTTTACAGTCTGCGCACAGTTTCTGTGTAGTTCCTCTGCCTTGAGTTCATTCAAGGAAGACCTATAACCTGTCACAGTTAAGTCTGTTAATAACTTTGCATTGCTCGCTGATAGTCGAGATAAACAATTGTGGCCGGAAATGGTTAAATCATGCAAAAAGATGTCCCACCAAAGACAGAACTGTTGTAATGGACAATTAGCAGCATTTTCTTAATGCCCATGAAGTTTTTGCACCGAAAATATAGATGTAAACGACAATTTCCTATCTTTCTATCTTAAAAAAGAAAATCGTTAGTGTACCTTTAAGAAGTCAGACCTCCGCCTACTGTAGTTTATCAAGGTTGTTAATGTAAATATGGGCATTTATTCAGTGTAACGGTTTAACGTTAAAAGTGTGTGTGTGTGTGTGTGTGTGTGTGTGTGTGTGTGTGTGTGTATATATATATATATATATATATATATATATATATATATATATATATATATATATAACTATATATATATCATTGTTTTTGCAGTTCAGTTGGATGTGTTTGGTGTAAAAATTACACACTTCGCTAATAAATATATACATTTTATATTATGTATAATTTTATATTTAATGTACATATTTACTGGCATAGTGTGTCATGTTTACACCAAACACATCAAACTGAACTGCAAAAACAATGATTGTGTTCAAGCATGTTTTCCCTCAAACTCTTTCATGCATTATTGGTCAGTCAAATTAGTCACGCGCCAAAACTCACGCTATTGGTTAAACCAGTGCTGGTCAGGATGCTTAAATACAATGCAACAGTGCAACCCACCTTTTTACCAACCTTGGTTCTGGAAGTATTTCCCATAGTTTTTTTTTTTTTTTTTTTAGTTATAAGCGATGAACCAAAACCAACCAGCTGCTATGTGAAATTAGTAGCTGAAAATGTAATGTAGTTTTTCACCAGGAATTCTGCAGTTCAAAACCTAAAAAATAAGTTGAAATAATGCAGGCTGATGGCATAAACAAAATCGATTAACAACCTTTTAGCTTACAGTAGGTATGTATTTTAACGCGTATGAGCTATCTATAAATATCAGTTCCTCTAAAGAGAAAATGAGTGGGATTTTTACTTCCAGAACCAGACTGTGGCACTCTATAAACAACATTGTGAATGCGATTTCAAGCCACAATGTTACGTTTTCCAGGGAAATCATCAGCGTACAAAATGCTTATTATGGTTGTCTATGAATAGTAAACAGGAATATGGTGAAGTATTTTAACTCATTTTAAAAGTACAAGCTTTAAAACACTTCCTGCTTTTCACAAGAAATTCAGTATATCAAGTCTGAATGTGCCAATAAATTACTCTCATGGTGCTGTGTTTGTAAAAAGTGTCATAAATTATTTAAAGGCCTTCTGTTCTGTTAATCTATAATAAAGCTGTTCATTTTAAGAAGTGAAACTTGTTTTATCATTTTGCAACATGTCCCTTACAAAAACATAAATTGGATCAGTTGGTAATAGCATGCTACTTTGATATACACTGCTGTACTAAATCATTACCATGATATTCATGGTAATTACATGGCGCTCTGTCATGTTATAACTACTATGCTTTATGTCTGGGAAACCATGGCATAAAAAAACAGCAATATCATGGTACTTGTCATGTTTAGTGTAAAACTTATAGTATAGTGCATCATCTTATAGTACAGGTTGCTTCCACTCATTGAGTGCAATGTTAAGCTTTCATTGTTATATTACCCAGTAATCAAGTTTGCATGCTCTATACTTTACTTCAGCCCTTATTAGCATCGTGCATTAACATTACATTATGGCTTCTTTGCAGCTGTTCTCCTTGATGGACACCAAGCCTCCCATCTCAAGGGCCAAGATGATCTCTATTACCAAATCTGCCATAAAAGCCATTAAAGTAAGTTTGACAGACACCCGATGCTCAATGCCTGTTGGGTTTTAATATATTAAAGTGTGTATTTGTGCAGGTACCTCAGAGATTTCTCATCCTAGACAAAGATACTTGAACATGTATTTGAAAACCTTCCCTTTAATCCTTTCTCAATTGTTTGTGTCTTCCAGTTATACAAGCATGTTGTTCAAATTGTTGAAAAATTCATAAAGAAGGTAGGTGCCCATCTGAACTGAATTCGAATTGGATGATTGTTGGTTGTATTCATTTACTAAATCCTATTATGTGCACAGTGCAAACCTGAGTACAAAGTTCCAGGGCTCTACGTGGTGGATTCCATCGTGAGACAGTCACGGCATCAGTTTGGTGCAGAAAAAGATGTGTTTGGACCCAGGTTCACCAAAAACATCATAGGGACCTTTGAAAATCTATGCTTGTGTCCCACAGAAGATCGGGTAAGAATATTTTATTTTTTATACAGCTCCTTGTTCAGTACCCTCATTGTGTAGTTTAAATTATTTGAATCGGATGCTCACTTAATGATATTTCTCTTCCTCCTCCAGAGTAAGATAGTGAGAGTGCTGAACTTATGGCAGAAGAATGGGGTGTTTAAAATTGATGTAATCCAGCCTCTCTTGGACATGGCTGCTGGATCCAGCAGCTCAACAGGCTTTGACAGCGGTCCTGATGCGGGTAAAACACTGATATGCAACATTATGGAAGTCGCTGTGATTTTTAGTGCTGCTTGTTTGGGTTGAAATTTGTTTTGCTGTACAACCTTGCCTCGCAGCTCACAAGTATGAGTGTGTTAACACACACACTACTGTACTTGCATATAATAACTTCATTATTGCTGTGTTTCTGCAGCATCCCCACAGTCTCCCGTGCGGGATCAAGAGGCTCATCCTGTGTCGACGGCAAACTCGGCCGCAGCAGCTGCGCCTCCGCTTCAGACCTCGGATGCCTTTGCGGCTGTTGCTCAACTAATTCAGTCTTCTCAAGGACAGCAGGTTAGTTGAATGAATGCACTGGATTTCCTGCATATCAGTTGTTTGTGTTTTGTGCATGTTTTGTGTTTTCAGCATAAAAAATGAGAATTGAAATCTTTTCAATCCTGTCGGGATATTCATATGTTGGTCATATGTTTTGTGAAGCTTCAACAGATTCTGCAGAACTTTCAGCCGCCGGGGAAACCTCAGTCTCCAGCTGTGGACAATAACAGGAGTCACCTCCACCTACAGGCCCAGGCTGTGACTGCCACCTCTTCCACCATCACACATCAGCACACCCATCCCGCACCACAGCCTGTGGAAAAGAAAGCCACCTTCGACACGGTGAAATAACAGTGATCAATTGTTTTTTAGCTTGCTCATGGGTATTTAAAAACCAGACAGTAACACATCTGAAAACACAGTGAAAGGAATGGGTTATAAGGCATGTCATCCAACAACCAACTAATCATGCGTCTCTCTCAATATATTAATTTTTATTTTTAATTTTATCATTTTTTTATGGAAATTATTTTTTTTTTCAACATTAAAGGGTACCTATCATGGAATTTTGAAAATTACCTTTCATGTAGTGTGTAACATAGATCTAAGTGAACGAAAACATCCTGCAAAGTTTTAAATATGAAAGTTCACCGTATACAAAGTTATTATCTCTCAAAAGTAAGAGTCGACTCTGAGTCGTTGATATGAATCGATAGACGAACGATGCATTTTCTCTAACTTTCGTACGTCACTTGTACAAGTTATTTGAATAAGATACGCCCACTCATTGCATTAGGAGACACCAGGGAAAACATCATGTCGACGAGATGCTGCTGTGTTTTGAAGTGCGACGCAAAAGCAAACTTTTTTCATCTGCCCAGTGAGGAGCATTTGAAGAGAGTGGCTACAGTTCATAACTATACCACAGAAGTATTATAGCCCGAACTTGTTCTGTGTTCGCGTCATTTTGAAGATGATTGCTTCACAAACCTAAATGCTATAAAGTATGAATTTGCGAGCCAGCTGATACTGAAGGAGGGAGGTTCAGTACCGAGTTTATTTGGATCAGCTTCCTTCTCCGAATCACAACCTGTAAGTAGGCTGTTGCTTTTATGTTTGTATCATGTTCTATAATTATTTTGTGTGTTGTGTACGCACAGGCACAGCGCAGCTTCTAGCAGCTAACTTAGGTCTTCAATGTCAATTGTATTGAAATATGTGAAGTGTTTGTCGTTGTTAATGGAGTTGTCACAGGGCTCTCGAGTGTCACGCATCACGCATTGAGCGTGACAGTCACTCATTTCGGTCTTTTGTCACGCTCTCCGGCCACACATTGTATTTCTCACGCTGAAAAACTATTTTATATTTAATATGCCGCAGTGCCCAAAACTCACTCACTGTGGAACCGGCAGGATTCAAGCGCGTCTCCTCCAGTGTTGCCAGGTCCGTATGCCTGCACTGTTTCCGCGGGTTGTTTGTGTAGTGCACGCTGGTTGATGCGATTGTTTTATCCACTGGAACATGATTGTTATTGAGGAAACACCCGGGAACGCTATTTGAATATTTTTGGCCGTGATTGGGTTAGTTTGATGAGCAATTGGGCTGGTTTTGTTGTGCAGACCTGGCAACCCTGGTCTCCTCTGGTGTTGTTCATCTGGTGTTGTTAGCCAATCAGAAAATAGCACTGTTGTATCTGGGTAAGATCTAGCGCAACAACCAATGACACCCCGTCGGCTGGGTGTCTAACATATCACCACAGATTAGCGTCACGCAAAGGCGGGGTTTGGAAAAATGACTCGCTAAACGATTCATATGGAGTCGGTGAGCAAATCAGGTAAAAATAAATGCATATTATAAGACAACAAAAGTGTTTTTTGTCATTGCATGCTTGTAAAACTGTTGTTGGGGACTCCCAGAACAATATTAGGAACATTTTAAATGCCATAATAGGTACCCTTTAAATTGTTAAAAAGTGACATTAAATACTTTTATATGTACATTATTTGCTGATAATTTGCTGATAATGCTGATCTTTTTCCAGTTTCCATGAAAATTTTTAGCAGCACAACTGTTTTAAACATTGATAATAATGTGTTTCACCCATTTAGCATATCAAAAGGATTTCTGAAAGATTGTGTGACAATGAATTCAGCTTTCTGAATAAAATGAATCCCATTTTCTTTTGAAATGGGTTTTTTTAAATTGTAATAATATTTCACAATATTACAATATTAAACTGTATTTTAGATAGAATAAATGTGAGCATAAGAGACTACTTTCAAAAACATTAAAATTAATTGTATATTAATTATATAAATATTTGGTGGTCTTATTTATTTACTTCTAAAAATCTTATTTTTTTTTAAATAATTTTGTGTGACAGTGCTTTAATTACAATGTGCCCAATAAATGCGTCTAAACAGAGTCAGGTGACCCCAAAACCAACTTAATTTATTTTAAAAATATGTTGTGTTGTGCATTCCTAGTGGGCATAAAGATTTTGACGTTCTCTTTCCTCCTCTTTTTTTTCAGACACTTCTGGACCGCTTTGACTATGATGATGAGCCAGAAGCCGGTGAGGAAGCCAAGAAGGATGAAACGAGTTCTGTCCAATCTACTATGTAAGTAGCATCTCATTTACTATATGTTGAACTATAATATACAGTATGTCATCTGCTCAGGTTTGTGCAGAATTTTCAGTTTATTTTATCCGTCTCTGCAGGGGATTTCCTGAGCAGTCCGTCCCAGGATTTCCTTCAGCCAATCAGATGCAGCACTTTCAACAACATATGATGACTGTATCGCAGCACCAACAGGTAGATTACTACAGCCTTCTTATAAGGTAACATTTTGATGACATTCATTTAATAAATCCACGGCCATGTTTTGGTTTGTATTTGTTGTGTGCTCAGGTTGTTCTACCTTCAAATGGACAGGTCCAAGGCTTTGGTATTATGAGCTCTCAGCCCTACCCAGGCATGATGCCTTTGATGGGGCAGCCGCACACAGCTTTCCCTTCTCAGAACGACACCTTCAATCAGCTCATGGCTGGACATCAGCATCAGGTTAAATGATTTTGAAAATTATTTCTTAACCGTCAAGCTGCTGTTGAATTTAATACTAATCATTGATAACTTGTGGCACAGGAAATGATGAATTCAGATGCATCCGCCAGGCCTCTGCCCGATGGGAAAAGATCAAGGTCACGCTCGGGGTCGAGGTGCGTACAACAAATCACTACGCTAATAAACAATTTATAACATTGTGCTTCTATGAAAAACAATTTTTTTTTGTTGTGTCAAGATTAATGTTAGCGTGAAGTGAAGGTTGTGATAGTCTTTTCTTCCCTATCGTGACTTATATCCGAGTGAAAAGGCTTCTTGATCAAGAAAAAATGTAGGGCAGGACTTTTGTTCCCTGGGGAATTGATTAGATGGTTGTGGTTTGCTATTGCTGTGATGTCATATGAGTGACAGGAGGGTGTCCCGCCCTTGTGCCAGTAAACGCATCATAAGAGAAGAAATTTTGCTGCAAGAGGGAGGGAAATTTATTTTGCTTGAAGATTTTGAGACCATAAAAAAATTGCACTGATTAATCATTTATAATATTGCAATATTCCATAAAAAAACAACTTCAAGAATTTTCAATTTTGATTCATGATGACTAAATGTTGTTGTTTTGTTTCAGGTCTCCTAAAAGAAGAAGGTCTCGATCCAATTCCCGCACCAGACGAATGCGTCATCGGCGATCTCGCTCCCGTTCTCGAGAACGGCGGCGTCAATCACCTCGCTCACGGTCACAGGAAAGGAAAGACAGAGAAAAGGAAAGGGAACGAAGACAGAAAGGCCTTCCTCCTATAAAGAATAACACACTCAGTGGTAAGCAAGGCCACTTTCAATGCTATAGCCTCCAGTCCAGTCCTGATTATGCGTATTCTGAACCTTCTTCTGTATGATTTTGTAACTCTCTTTCAGTGTGTAGTACAACTCTATGGGTGGGTCAGCTGGATAAGAGGACGCAGCAGCAGGACGTGGCCTGTTTACTAGAGGAGTTTGGGCAGATAGATTCAATTAATGTATTAAATTTTTATGTTTAGCATATTTAAGTTCTCCTTAACATAACTTGATTTCTGTGCTAAAGTCTCATTTTGTCTTGTCTGGTTTTGATAGATGATTCCTCCTCGTGGTTGTGCATACATTGTCATGATCCATCGTCAGGATGCCTATCGAGCCCTGCAGAAACTAAGCAGAGGTCCATACAAAGTCAACCAGAAAGCCATTAAGGTATCAGATGATTATTTTATTACTGATTTGATTAAAAAAATTATATATATATATATATATATATATATATATATATATATATTATTATTTTTTATTTAAACAAATTAACAAAATGCATAAGTAAGAATATTTATATATGCGTGTATATCGATAATGTTTTTTCTTATGTTTTGTTTAAGATTTTTTTGTGTTTTTAAAAGAATACACGTATGGGCACCAAGTCTATTTATTTGATTGAAAATACAGTAAAAACAGTAATATTGTTAAACTATTACAATATGATGTATTAGAGGAATGGTCTCTGATCTCTTGTCAGGTGTTCTCCAAACTCACCAGGCGTTATAGAAGAAGACTCAGAGCTGTTATCTTGGCAAAATGAGGTTGCAAAAAGTATTGAATAAAAGGGTGCCATTAATTGTGGCCAATGTGTATTAGAGAAAAACATTTATTTTTATAAGGAGATTTTTCCTCCAATTTTCAATTGTTTTACTTCGATGAAAAGTTAGATTTTTGTGACACATATATATATATATATATATATATATTTTTTTTTTTAATTGTATATATATACATGTATATATATAATATAAAGGTCAAAAGGATTAACTGTAGATTTATTTTCAAAGGCTTCTTTGTTCATATTGACCAAGAGTGCCAATAAATATGACCAGGACTGTATTCTCCATCTTAGAAGAGTGAAAGAAAGTGATTGAAGGATAATTATAATTTGCATTGTTTTAGTTAAAATTGTCAATGTCAATTGTCAAAGTAGAACTTTATTATAGTTGACCATTTAAAGAGATATTCTAGAGCTTCTGAAGCATTGTCTTTCTAGTAACTGAATATTTTAAAGGTATATTTCACCACAAAATGTAGAACAACATTCAAAAGTTTGGGGTCAGTATGGATTTTTGAAAGCAAAGTTTCTTATACTCACCAAGTCTGCATTTATTTGATAAAAATACTGTAAAAACGGATATATAACTCTTTATTCAAAAATTGTATTTATTGCTGATGGAAATCTAAATATTCAGCATTGTTAGTTCAGTTTTCAGTAGCTATGTTTCTATCCATAAATGCAAATTAAACTTGTGCGCAACATTTGCAAATAAAGAACATTTTTTATCCAGTGAGCCGACGAAGAGAACAAAATCATCACTTCCATCATGATGAACTGGCGCTAAATATCACTAAGAAAAATGGTTTCTGTGGTAGGAGAAGCCACTGTATATAATAATGTTGTTTCCATCCAGCTTTTTTATGCAATATCCCAAAATGCGCATAAAAATAGGTGGATGAAAACAGCTAGTGTCTCATGATCGTTCTAATATGCTGATTTGGTGCTCAAAAACATTTCTTATTGTGATCAATGTTGAAAACAGTTGGCTGCTTAATATTTTTGTGTAAACAGTGATACTTTTTTGTCAGGATTCCTAGATAAATAGTTTTATTTTTAATAGAATATATATATATATATATATATATATATATATATATATATATATATATATATATATATATATATATATATATATATATATATATATATATATATATAATTTACTTTTACTGTCATACAGTTTTAATTTCTTTAAATAAAATCTTACTGACCCCAAACTTTTGAACGGTAGTATGTGAAAATGTATATTATTACTATTTTCAAACTCATTACATCACTATATTTCTCCAGATTGCCTGGGCTCTGAATAAGGGCATTAAGGCTGAGTTCAAGCAGTATTGGGATGTGGAATTGGGTGTAAGCTACGTACCATGGTCCAAGTCGAAGATGGAGGACCTGGATGTGTTCAGAGAAGGAGGGATGCTGGACCCTGATACTCTTGCACCAGGTAAATATTGGAACTAATTGGTAATGTAATTCCTCTAGGCATGAAGGACACATCATAACATATGGTTTGTCCATTTACAGAGTGGAGGGGCTCTCAGATTGAGTTAGAGAAAGCTGAAGAGTCACAGAATGGTAGACCTGAGGTGAGAAAAGTAGAGGAGACCCCAACTGTAGTACCTATGCAGGTAATTCATAATGCCCTGGTTCCTTTTCCTAAAGGTTTGGTTTTATTCATTTTATTCATCCTTTTTTATTCCTTTTTCCTTTTTCGTTCAACCTCAGGTTCCTCCTGTCCAGCCAATGGGAGCAGTTGGTGTCCCACCTCCAGGATTCTCAGGACCCATGAACATCCCACCCCCTTCATTCCCACCTGGGGTTCCCCCACCCCCGGGTCCCTTCATTCGGCCAGGCTTTAACCCCATGCAGATGCCACCAGGTACAACAGAACTAGAGATGATGTTGATCAAGTTTAATTTAAATATGTAGTAAGGATAAGTGTTTTGTTTTTGGAGAACTATTGTGCCCAGTTTCTAACATGCATTCTTTGTTTCAGGATTTCTCCCCCCGGGTGCCATGCCTCCTCTGGGTGCCACTGGGCCTCCTCCACCTACAGCAGGGATCGGCATGCCTCCAGGTGTCCGGTCTTTGTTATACACCCTATCTAATTTTATAGACTTGACCAGCAAACCTCTTTAGTTTCTTTGAATTTCCCATCTTGACAGTAACACTGAGCTGATTTTTCCTCTTTAATTCCTGTAGTTGGCAGCTCAGTTGAAGACCTTTCGAATGATCCAGCAGGTATGGGCTCAAGAATCAACAGTGATGGAACAGATGTGTTCAACTCAGGTGGGTTTTAGCATTTGTGTGACACGCGGTGATACATAAACAGTGATCATTTTTTTTTATTTTGATGAATTGAAAGTTCAAAAGATAAATGTCTTTACTATCACTTTTGAGCAATTTAGTTTATTTTTGTTGAATAAATTCATTCATTTATGTTAAAAAATGACTAATCCCATATATTTGCTTCTTAGGAAACCAAGTGCCTCCTGGAGTTCCACCAGGGATGGGCATGCAGTCACCACCGGGTCTTCTAGGTTCAAGGCCGGGTATGATGCCTCTCCAGCGGCCCCCAGGGATGCCGCCCCCACACATGCAGCGCTTTCCCATTCCACCTACTCGCCCTGGTATGCCACCCATCCACCCACAGATGATGCCACCCAGGGGTCCACCTCAGATGATGCACCGCGAGCCACCACCTGGGGCCTTCGGCATGCCGCCCCCTCCTCATGGTATGAGGGGCCCATTCCCCCCTCACGGACCTCCCTTTATGAGGCCGAGCGGACCCAGACCAGACGGGCCGAATGATCACGAGGCGAGGCCGTTCAGAGGCGAGCGTGGCGGGTTAGGAAGGGGCAGAGATCGAGAACCGGACTGGTACGGAGGGCGGCGCCCTTTCGGCGAGGGTCGTGGCGGGGAGAGGCCAGACAGCCGTGAAAGATTTGGAGGCTGGCACGAGGAGCCGGAAAAACAAGGCGGGTGGGACAGAGAGAGGGAACGCAGGGACTGGAGGAGAAGTCCGGACGGAGAGAGGGATCGAGATAAAGGACGGGATGGTGAAGAACGGACCAGGCGGTCCGCAGGGAGCAGAGAGAGAAGCACACGATGGGACAGAGACGATAGACTCGATCGACTGGGTCTCGCCAACGAGGAACCCAATGAGAGACTTGCAGCGAATACCAACGAGCCCAGTGCAAACTCTACTAAAGAACCTGAAGCCAAGCCAGATGTTCCAGCACCTTCCACTGCAGCCATAGCAGACTCAAAAGCCTCAGAACCTATAGCAGAAAACAAATCTGCCGAACAAACACATAAAGAAGAGTCATAGAGGCCTATTTTTAAACTAGACCATATGAGCTTCTTCCATGTCAGTGCTAATCTTGAATACTGCTGGCTAGACAGCAAAGTCCAACTGTTGTGGGATGCATATGCATAGGATGCTTGGTTCTTCATCACAAACCAAGTTTTTCAGACTATAAAGCGTCATTTGGCAAACGTGGAGCGTTGCCTTCGGAATTTATTGTACCACCTCAATGAAGCTTGAATGTTGTATTAAAACTGAAGATAAGGAAAAGAATCGATCAATGGTTTTGCTGTAAATATGCTAACATTACTCAAATAATATTTGTAGATTTTGACTGGCTGTTTTTTTGTGTGTGTTTTGTTTTCATTACAATGATATCCCTGTTGAGTTTCAATAATGGAAACATTGACTAAAAGAAGATATTAAGACCCTTTTGCTGTAATGTTTTTAACTTAATGTTTACAACAAAAAACACAAGATGTTTTTATAATGTTTAAGTTTTGGAGATAAGAACTCCAAATATTTCAGCGATAGGGAGGTGGTTTTAATAAAATATTTTCATACCAAATGAATGAACTGACTTATATGCAAGTTGTTTCAATCTATTTTAACATTTACCCTAGTGATTTATAAATACTTATGCCAACTAGTAGCAAGGTTATCAAGTTTAAAATTAATCTTGAATAAACGGATCACTGTTTTCTGTGCTTTTTGCCCTATACAACCAGATTTCCTCAACTGTGAATTTATCATGTGACACGAATCCTGAACCATTTGTCAAGGGTTGAATAGGACATCTATATATGAATGGGTCATGACTGTAAAATTAGAGGACTCTAATTTTACAGCCATGACCCCATTGTTGTGACCATATGTCAAGGTCAGTGTGACAGCCTTATGATTTGTCTATTGCAATATCTTCCATATGAGCATAATTCCCATAGGGTTTTTTTCAAGTTGTTGGTATAATTTACAAACAGTCACCATAAATATTTTATGTAGGCTACTTGCTTTTATTATATGTACAGTAGCACATGTGATGCAGCATTATAATACATCTAGAAAACATTTTTCTCCATTTTTTAAACTTTTGTTTTTACTTAGATTAATGCACAAAAATATACAGACTAACAAATAACAATTGAATAAAATAAAGCCGAAAATGAAAAAGGAGTTAAACGCAATATAAAATGGAAGTAATGACGTTTTGAGAATTACAATATATCACTAAAAACAGGAAGTGAATAGCCAGCATAATGTTTTAAAGTGTTTTTGTTCTCAGACGATTTATTTGATATGGGGTATTGCCATGGGTATTGCTGAATTTCTTTCATAAAAACAAAACGAGGTCCATACTATTGTGGCGTATAGGAGACATTTACGTCACATGACAGCATGACCCGCAAGACTTTGACCGAATCAGCGGCCACCAACCCGTTCAGCCTTCTGATTGGTCAGATCGACATACGCGCCTCCTCTCTTATCAAACGCTGTCGGTTTATTTCACTCTCACAACTTCACAGACAGTTTGCATAATCCAAAGGCAACATGGCGAAAAAGGCTGTTTGTGTGCTAAAAGGCACCGGGGAAGTAATCGGAACCGTTTATTTCGAGCAAGAGGTAAAAAAAAAAAATTGTGTGTGTTTTCCACGGCGTTTGTAATGGAGAGCAGCGCTCAAAGCGAGCTAGCCCGAAACCACGCACATTGCATTTCATAAACTGTACAAGTGAGATTTAAGATTTAACCGTGCATTAGTGTGAGATTAGCGTTAACTTACATTGACGTAATATGCGGTTGCACGGGATTCGCTTTGCTGATTCCAAGCACATTTTGATGGCCAAACCTGATAATGAACTACAATGGCCTGTTATACGTGATTCACACTTTGACTAATGATTCTATAATGCATTACAATCGTTCAGTACTGACCTTTGATACGATGGCAGGTGTTTCGTTTGCGCCCCAGTGCACGTGCATAATAATCATTTGCACCTGAAATTGGGACTTTGGGGCGTAGGCGTTTAAGGGCCGGCGGTTTTGTCATTGAAAAAGTCTCATGAAATAACTAGAAGGGGAAGGTTTGTCGAGTCATCCTCCTCTATCTCTGTTTGCTGTCAATTTTGCGAAATGGGACAGAGATCACAGGCTCACACAGCACACAATGCTGGCAGGAAACTACTGATGTAACGTTAGTGGTTGAAGTATGACTTTGCACTGTGATATATAACATTCACACTATGAAGTTTAATCGCATTGTCAAATATTTACATTTAAGCCTTTGCCTTTTGTTTATCTTTCATTGCATTTCAGGTACGTTTGACCATTTCCTGTATCAAACCCATTATGTCAACCCATTATATCTTCATGTCAAGCAGTGAATGTTTGTTTTATAAAGTGATATGAAACTATCAATGACCAGACGAGTGTTTTGTGTGTTTTAGGATGAAACGTCTTCAGTGAAGCTCTCAGGTGAAATCACTGGCCTTACTCCAGGAAAGCATGGTTTCCATGTCCATGCTTTTGGAGACAACACAAACGGTAAGCACTCTTCCACTGACCTTTATGTATGGGTTAATCCTATTAGGACTGAAGGGGGTGTTTTTAAAAAAAAAAAAATGTGTGGGATGCATTGCTCTTTAATAACTCATGCTTCTGACACACTGGCCAAACAAAAACTTATCGACTGATAATGATAATTTAAAAAATGCCACTGGTCTTGATCTAGATGGTGTTATTTTCTTATTGAGTGTGGTTTAGCAACCAGAAAATGTGAACATGAACACACAAACTAAGATTTTGTTTCTTCTATTAATCACAGGTTGCATGAGTGCAGGTCCACACTTCAACCCTCACGAACAAAATCACGGTGGACCAACTGATAGTGCCAGGTGAGTTTATCAATGTGCTGTATGGCATGACCGATTCTATCATGCTGTTACTCGTAGTACAATCTCTGTCTGCCAAAATTCAGATTTACATAAATCAAAAATTACTTGCTTCCTAAATGGTCTCGCATTATATAGGATTCAGGTATGTAATAAAGTAATCTGTCTGTTATCATTCTTTTTCATCTCGACGGTGGTTGCTCAGTTTTTAAACCAATCACCTGAGCTATAAATATGGCTGATCATTCTTGATCCACATTAAATTACATTATGAAAATGCTGATTTCCTAATGGCAAACCCTTCATTAGTGACTGTCCTGAGCTGTGAAAAACAAGTCCTTTTAAGAGCATTATATTTGACTGTGCAGTAGTGTTTATTACAAGATTTTTTTTATATTGAATGGGTCAAAAACAGTGGGTATGTGGCCTGTGAAAATGCAAGAGATTTAAAGGGCTGTTGACTTTAATGTTACTGAAAGAGGTTTAAGCTGTTTTTAAAGAATAGATCCAAGTGTGATCCATTTTTTCCCCAAATGTTTCACCCCTTAAGGATGGTTCAGTCACACACACGCACACAAAAAGTGAAACCCATCTGTGGTTTGCAGGTCTTTGTTTTCTGTGGGCTCTCTTCAAATTAAAAAGTCTTTTTATTTATTTTTATACATTTTCTGTGCAGATACACTCCCCTTCAAAATCACCACAATTAGTATAGAATTAAGTCATCTGTTGAATATTTCTGTATTTTTGTCACAATATATATTGCATGAAAACAAAATCAGTTATTTTCAGGTGTTGTGCAGCCAGAATTGAAAAACATGAATCTGCATGCAGTATCTTTTCTGTGTAATTTCAAGCAGCTGTGTGCTAGACGTGTCTTAACTGTAATATTTTGTCTCATAGACATGTCGGAGACCTTGGTAATGTGACTGCTGGTGAAAGTGGGGTTGCAAAAATTGACATTGTGGATAAAATGCTGACCCTGTCAGGGAAACACTCCATCATTGGGAGGACCATGGTGGTAAGAAAACAACTCTGTGGTTTTATAATCAGCGGCACATCTAATGGCAATAACTGTCTGCTCAACATTAGACTTTGTGTATTTTCTGCTGTAGATCCATGAGAAGGAGGATGACTTGGGAAAGGGAGGCAATGAAGAAAGTCTTAAAACTGGCAACGCTGGAAGTCGTCTGGCCTGTGGTGTGATTGGCATCACTCACTAGAGTCCAGCTCTAATCGAAGAGCCAGCTTGGAAATATTAGTGACCAATGTGGACCCCCATGAAAGCACTTAAGCACAGTAAACTGACAAATACATCTCTATTTTTAGCAAGTAAAGGCTTAAAGAATTGTACTTTAGCACCACATAAAGCCATTTTTCCTGTACATTTATATTTTGGACCCTTCTGCATTTCAACTACAAAGTGATGTTCATTTGCTCTTTCTGCTTTATTCAATAAACGTTGATCAGGCTGGATATGTGTGCGTGTCTTTGTGAACTCAATTTATGGGCTGTATGATGGTAAAAATAAATAGCGTGGGTGTATATTATTAAACCTGATTCTGGTCTGTTGCAATCCAATAATTTTTAGCAACTGAAATAAAGCTGAAAAAATATTTAAGTACTAAAATTACTAAAGCTAAATATAAAATGACAAGCACATCTACAAACTTAAAATCAAATTAAAACGAGTATAAAAATGAGGTAATAAATGCCATAGGCTAATAAAAGTAAAGTAATACTTGTTTCTATGATGAAATATGAAATTATTTTTGTTTTTGAAATCCTGAAATGGTTTTTAGCTCTAAAAAGATAAAAGTTGGAAAGCTGCTTACTTTTTTGGAGGGATATTCTCTTTTGGTGTGGCATTTTGGAAGCCGTGGTTAACATGGGAAATGTTTATAAGGGAAGTGTAACTGGTTTGACTGGTCTGGAGCCAAGAAAGGTCATTAAACACCACTAGATGGCAGAATTTTCTTGAGTGAGACACTGTCAGACCCAAAAGCGTCTTTTCGGACAGTTTGTAATGTTTTTTTTTAATTTGAGTGTACTTATGAAATTGCTTACTCGTATTGAATTTGTAGTCAACTTTATAATATCTTATGCATTATGCTTGAGAATTTAGGTTTTAAAGGGCACTTTTAAGATGGCCAGGGCCAGGCTGAACAGCTAACGTATGGCTAAACTCGTAAGAGCAGCCGATTTTAAGATATTTTTTCTTCAGGAATATATTAGTGTAATCCCTTTCAGAGATTGAAGTCATTGTTGTTCTATGAATATGATTTTAAAATGGCTGGTCGCGCCTTTGACATCTGACTCTATATTTGATACGGCTATTAAACAGCTGTGCCCGGTGCAGGCCAGCATTCGCAGATGGCCAGTGTACTGCTGCTGAAATTACATGCTCCAAAACCTCTTTCTCTTGTAATGGGGCAGCCTCTGTGAAGAAACTTGGCATTTCCAGTTTCCTCTCTCCAGACGAAAAGAGATTCCCCAGAGAACGAAGCCCTGCAATCCACAGATGAGTTTCACAGTTCAAATACCAAATTTGCACCCAGCATGCTTATGTGTTTGATAAAAAATCTTTATTGTGCTTATTTTACTATCACAATGTACATTTCATACTCTGTGTGTTTAATGGTTACATGTTTTTATGCCTACTATGATGCATTCTACCCAAATAGGAATACAACTAGGGGAATTACTGTGATAAATAATTTCTGATCCTGGCGATGAGTTTTTCTGCCCTCTTATTACAGATGCATCAGCACAAAGACCTTAAAATGTATTGAGGAAGTACAATCATGGTCCTCACATGGACACATTTCCAGAAGCAGAGAGAATCGCTGGAGCGTGATGACTGAGTCAAAACGCTGGTATAAATAGCATCAGCAAGGCGAATCATGAATAATGAAGGAGCCGCCCATCCCACTGGAGCAAGAAGGCACAAGTCATAGGCCTCACATGATGTCAACACACACTAACAAGGTCTTGTGTCTTATACAAAGCATCTAAATGAATGCTTCAAACTCTTTCATCATCCATGTGATATGGTCTGACTTTCCATGTGAGATTGTGTAGATGAATAGGCTTACTGTGATTTTACAGTCTTGTGTAATTGGCACACATGGCAAGCATTCGTAAAAAACCACATATATTTGCATGGTGTCGGTTTGCCTTGCTCATGCATGTGCTTGACGATAATTATTGTTTTCGTTCTATATAAGCTTAGCTTGAGGCTTTAATGGTAGAAATTTTGTCCAAACCAAAAAGTTCCCACTTTTTAAAGCTTAAAGCACACTTGCTTCAAGAATATTACATAAGCAAACATTTGTCTTTGTTAGGCTTATATATAAATATACTGTGTATATACACTACCGTTCAAAAGTTTAAAGGTAGGGTGGGCAATTTGTTTTTTAACACTTTTTGTTATACTATGTGGAAGTCACAGGACCAAAAAAATGTTTTGTCATTCAGTTTGAATGCAACGATATTATGTCCTACCTGCCTGTCATCATATGTATTTTCATATCGACACACACCCTGCTCGCTCAGACATCACATGTCATCAGAGCGTTCAGTAAGGCTATGCAGAGTTGTAGACAGTCACCGAGCGCCACAAAGAAACAACAGCCGCTTCTAACAGTTCCTCATGAACCAAAACGACAAGCTTATTCTGCGTTCACGCCATGTCCTAACCGTAATTACGAGATAGCAACCCGTGGCATTCTAAGCGGAGCTGTTCACGTCCTCAGACTCGGATTTATGTGATTTTATCTATCAAAACTAATATTATCAATGGTGAAATGAATCTGCAGCAGTCAAGTGGTACAACTCTAGAGCTATGTAAGTTGTTTAAATTCATTATTACTGTAATGTTAAGTGCTTTGAGACATGCGGTAATTTAACACCGTCTCTTGTCTCGTGAAGAAGCAGATAAATATTTACATTAAACGACTTTTTGAATATCTTTCCTCAAACAAAAAACAGGCTTTTGAATTGGGCTAGGGGAACATGCAGATGTGTGTTCATGTGTTTTGAAGGAGGCGTGGCTTTGTAGAGCGCTCTGAAGGGAGGGTGGGATCTTATGCTTTTAAAGCTAGCCTGCTATTGCTAGCTTGAAATGACTCTACCTTTAAGGTCGGTAAGATTTTTTTCTGTATTTTAAATTAGGCTGCATTTATAGAATCCGTGTGTGTTTTAAAGTTTATCTGAAGCTGTTTGGTCTTTTAATTATTTTTAAACGTATTATGTCCACCTGAGAGTTTTTTCGGACCCCTGTTTCCTAGCAACACGTCTAGATGTCCTGGATCACCGTGGGAGGCGAGTGTGAATCTGAGGGGTTGTTTCAGTTCAATGCTGACGTTACATAAGGGCCCCATGTTGTTCAAAGAACCTACAGTGATTTTATTGACTTTATAGTCCTTGTTTTCGAGTTTTGGCCTTACGTTATAGCCCATCTCTTTGTTACTTCTCAGTAACAGCTGAAATTGGATGCTTTTGTTTGATTGAACCTGACTCTTAATTTTACTTTTTTTTTTCCAGATCTTGCATATAAAGAGAAATATTTTGAGGTTCTTGATATACATATTGAAGTTCCTTCAGTGTCAATAGGATATCTGAGGTACCTTCAAAATGTTGCCCAGGAGTTCTCCAGTTCAACCAAATGTGTCTTCTGATTTTTACAGTTTATTGTTTTTATTCTGGGGATATTTTTGGACCAATGCTAGATGTTTAAGCCATAGGTCAAATACCATACATGGCCTCTATACTAAGGGCCAGGGGTCATTTAATGCTCACTTTTGAAAGCAGAATCCTCCTGACCAGACCTTTGCCCTCCAGGTATGTGTGTTATTCAGCCAGAACCTCTAAATAAACTGTGCCTGTGATGTCTGAAGATGGAGGATCACTGTGTGGTCCACTTTCACTGGAGTTCTGTCACTTTTTACTGCCTGAGAATATTTCCTCTCTGCTCAGCTCTCAGGATATGGCAGAAGTAAAGTGAAGGACACATAAAACAGACTTCACCTCTGGGCTTTTATTGCACCCCTTTGAAGTTACTCTTCCTGAGACAGCGAGTTGACTCAAATATCATTTATTCCATCCCGCATATGATATTCTTTCTTTTTAACTATTAAGTGTTTCTGAGCATCTGGGCATGAGAGAATTTCAGTCAACATGCCGTAACCCATATTAAGTGTGTGTTTGTCCTATTTGCTCTACAGATCAAGTGGATTGACTAACATCTGCTGTTATATGACCTTGTTAGATCAATGTTCTTGAATAACGGAAATATTAAATGTGATACAAAAAGAAGAAAGTTATACACGAACAAATTAAATGGAAATGACATTTAAATAAATGTTATGTGGTCCAAATTTCAAAGACCTCTTTGAAAATCTAGAATTCTAAATTTGATTGAAATGTTTTAGAATTTTGAATAGATAAAAACAAATAAATAGTGTTATATAAAATTAAAAGGAATGTCTGTGAGTATATACATGTACATTATATTTGCAGATTATGACCACCTGCTTAATATGCTGTTGGTCCTCCTTGTGCTGACAAAAAAGTACCGCCCTATTGAGGCATGGACTCAACAAGAACCCTGAAGGTGTCCTGTGGTATCAGGCACCAAGACATTTGGTTAAGTCCTGTAGGTCGTGAGGTGGAGCCACCGTGGAGCGATCTTATTGGTCCAGCACATCCCACAGATGCTCAATTTAGATTGAAATCAAGGGAATTTAGAGGTCATGGCAACACCTTGAACTCTATCATGTTCCTCAAACCATTGGCAAGGTGCATTATCCTGCTGAAAGAGGCCACTTCCACCAGGGAACACCATTAGCCGCGTTTCCACTGCCGGGCCAGGGCTAACAGCGAGCCGAGCCGAGCCTGTGGCCTCGGGCCTCAAGCACCGGGCTCGCGTTTCCACTGCCGGCCAGTAGCCCTGCAGCGCTGCCCTAAACCCCGCCCCTAACACACCTTTCTTGATCAAACGTCATACAATACAACCCAACCCATTTCAGCGGGTATTATAAATTTATTTATAATAGGAAGATAGCATGTATATTAACTCACCGGCCGTGGCTGCAATAGTGTCCCGATCGTCTCGCGAGTCGCCACTAACAGAGGGACGGTGACCCAGCACACTGTCCATCAAGTCGAACCACGGAAAGTCCCTTCTCTGAGCTCGCTTTGTCCATTGTGCGTTTTAATCGCCTTGTACAATACTGCGCCCGCGACTCATTTTTTTTTCCTGAAATTGAAGCGTTGCTCGCTGAATGCTTAGCTTAGAAAGTTAAGCATCAATTTATTTTATAACGTCCTCGTTTCTTCACACGCCGTCATTCTTCTGCCCAAATGCTCAGAAGAGCTTTGGTATCTTCGACAGACCAGTACAGGCGATTCTCCATTTCGAGCAGCGATTATTTTGCGCGATATAAAAAGTGAAATGTGCATCTTGCTTCAGATCATAACGTTCCATAACACCGATAAACTCCGCCTTTTACCTTGAGCACGCCTCTAGCCCGAGCTGGCCCCGCTTTGGCCCAACAAGGTATTTGACGGGCCAGAAATCCTGGCCGTTGGCCCTGAGTAAGCACCGATCAAGCCCCGGAAGTGACAGTGGAAACGCGACTGGCCCTGGCACGCACCAGTACGGCTCGGCCCTGGCCCGGCAGTGGAAATGCGGCTATTGTGTATCTGGTCGGCATCAATGTTTAGGGAGGTGTCAAATTTACGTCTACATGATTGGTTGGACCCAGGGTTTCCCAGCAGTGCTGCTCCCTCCACCTACTTTTCGGGGCACACGTACACGACCGATCCACTTGATGCGAAAGAAAACATGACTCATCAGACCAGGCTACTCTTCCACTGTCCAAGTCACTTGGACACTCGCATGTGCACTGTAGGCGCTTTCGACAATGCAGCAAGCGATGCGCTGTGTATTGTGACACATTCCTCCCATAACCATCATTAAAATTTTGCGTGACTTGTGCCACTGTGACAGTAGACCTTCTGTTGGCTTGGACCAGACGGGATACCCATCATTGACACTGTGCATTGATGAGCCCTCAACACCTTTCGCTGGTTTGTGGTTTCAGAGATACTCTTCTTACCCAGTCGCCTTGCCATAACAATCAGGCCCTATGTCAAAGTCGCTCAGATCTTAATTCCTGCCCATTTCTGCTGCATATGCATCCAACTGCATCCATTGATTATGAGAACTGATTGTTTGCTTACCATCTAATCTACCCTTGTTAGGAGATTATCAATGATATTCGCTTCACTTGTGACTGGTCATAAATAATGTTATGGCTCATCAGTGTTTAAATATAGTATGTTTATGTTTGTATATATGGAGCCATATTAAAAGGCAGGCAAATATAATAAACAAAGTAGGCCTATATAAACGACTTGCAAATTTATATATACCATTTTGCAAGTCAATTGATAAAATATAGTCTTGGCCAGTTCTCTCAGCGGAAACTACAAAGCTTGACCTCTGATTCTGTAGTCATGGGGCAAATAAGCAGACAGAAACTGATCGCTGGTGTAAACTGACCTTAGCCAATCAATCAATACAATAGCCAAGCCAATCAATTCAGACCTAGATTTATATGTTAAAGACCAATCCATGGTCTTAAACAACAGTGGGGAACTGAGAATCAGACTAAATTAATACTTACAACTAATATAAATATAGTATATCATATAAAGGTACTTTTTTCTTATAAAAGTACAACTTTTTTCCTCTCTCTGATTAAAAAAAGTATAGTCCAGCCTGCTCAGTCATAAACCGCAGCCACAATTCCACATGCCAAATGAGTGCAAGTGAAAGACTTTGACTTTGTGAGACATTCCCACCATAGTGTAAACAGGAAGTGGAATAAAAAGGCCACTTAGAGTTATTACTCAAGATAATAATAAGTTCAGAGTTTACTTGGCCAAGTCCTCAGTGTTACAAGTCACTTTCACATTTACTTTATTAGTATCCTGTGGGGTTTGAGGATTTGCTCCTTTAAATAGCAGTTATTTAAATGTCTAATTCAAACGCTAACGCACATGCAAATGACCGTTATAGGTGTGGCTGCACAGGGGATCGGACTGAGGAAGAAAGAAACATGTTTACACCTGGAAATGTGTTGAGGTGAGTTCTTCTCTTTTTATTATTTGTGTAGTATGCACTTTAAAATAACATCAGTGAAAGTGGACAGATATAGAAAAACATTAATTTTACATGTTGAATTGAGATGTGATATCCTTTGCAGAAGTTGTGGTACGTGTTTTGTTTTACCAGTGTGTTGATGTGCAAACTTGTTTTATATTGTACATATATGTAATATCAGGTATATAAAATGAATGACATAAAATTAAATGAATGCTTAAAATATAAATCAAATATAATTATATATTTTATTTATCTTTTCAGCATTAATACAACACATTTAGATAAATGACATACAATTATATATATATATATATATATATATATATATATATATATATATATATATATATATATATATATATATATATATATATATATATATATATATATATATATGTAACACTTTACAATACGGTTTCATTAGTTACTTTAGTTAACTAGTTTATTTATGAATAAGTTAACTAAGTGAACAGTACTGTATTTCTATTTACTAAAATTAACAAAGATGAATAAATACTGTAGCAAATGTATTGCTCATTGCTAGTTCATGTTAGTTACTACATTAGCTAATGTTAACAAATAAGACCTTATTGTAAAGTGTTACCATATATATATATATATATATTTATGAAAGTATATATGGCGTATATTCCAATTTGCATAAATTAAATGCAGAAAACACTGCAATGATATAAATACTTTAAAAAATAGCTGTTTTGTTTAAATTATAATGCAAAATTTAAAATGTTTTATTAATTTAGCATTACAAGGGCAGTGTGCTTAAAAAATATTATTTTGACTTTATGGCCTGGGCATGTTCTCGATAACCTGAGTGAAATGTTTTCTGCGGCATTATCATTGCTCTAGGGTTGCATGTTTTTTTTTATCAGGTTGGTGTTGTAAAGCGGTCATGTTGGATACCAGAGGCAGTTTTCATTCCTGACCTCTGCTTTTTAAGGTTATTTCAGAGCTGGTAAAAACAGTCTTCTCCCTTTTTGTCTGAGTTCATTAGACAAGACAAGGGATGCAATTAGAGTCATTAATTGGAATGGGGGGCGTACTGACAAAGAAATGAACACCTGGAGGCAAACGGGAGAGTGGGTGGGATTTTCCAGAGTACAGGGGTGATTGGACAAAGCCGTGTGTGTGTGTGGATATCTGCATCACTGATACTCTGCATCCTTATGAAGCATTCAGAACCAGCTCTGTTTAACTGCATAACACTGCTGGCTAGACTTTCTTTTTTGTTTTGTACTAATTTGCCCTTACAGACTGTCTGTATGTGGATTCTGTGAATGAGATGTGGATTCTGTGCATGAGATGTGTAATCTTCTGACCAATTTTGAGTTATTTTTCAATATATTCAGGTCAGATCTCTAGGGGCAGAGGTTATTTCTCAGGATTTGTGCCAACTGTATCACTAGCCATTTATTTGAAGCTATTCATGTCTTTTAAGTGTCCTCAGCTGACCTTTCAGCCATGTCTGAAGTTTGAGAATGGGAATTACTTCTTTTATAGCTCTCTGTGTGTGGGGGTCAGCCTTTGCTATCTTAATAGAGATCAAATGTCCCCACAAGGATAGTAAAACCTGAAAGCATTAGAGCTAAGGCATTATGATTGTTGTGTCTGGCCTGAGGCATTTCCCTGATATATAAGAAATAAATAAATAAAAACATTTAAAAAAAAAAGATAAAATAAAATAAATTAGAGAAATATTTTGGTATAGGCTTAAAATAGTATTAATATCTCAATATAAACACAATAGAAGTCAAAGGAAAGTTCCTTCCGTGATATAAAAATTAACGTGTGTTGGTAAATTCAGATCTTAAAATAATGCTGTGGTAAAGTTTTGTGGACAAAATAAAATTTCATCGGAGGTCTTCATATATATATATAATATATATATATATATATATATATATATATATATATATATATATATATATATATATGAAACCTCCATGAAATATTATTTTCCATTATAAATTAAAATACAATATTTATATAATCAAACAAAATAGAGACATATTCTGGCATGGATGTAAAACATTATTAGTTGCTCAAAGTTAAAAAAAAAACACACGTCAAAGGAAAGTTCCCGCCAAGATAAAAAAATAAACATATGTGTTGGTAAATTCAGATCTTAGAATTATGGTGTGGTCAAAAATGTCAATCGGCTTTATTTATTGAAGAAACAAGCTGGTAAGAGTATACATTTGCTTACTCAGCTGTGTGTGTGTGTGTGTGTTGTGTGTGTGTGTGTGTGTGTGTGGTGTGTGTGTGTGTGTGTGTGTGTGTGTGTGTGTGTGTGTGTGTTGTGTGTGTGTGTGTGTGTGTGTGTGTGTGTGTGTGTGTGTGTGTGGTGTGTGTGTGTGTGTGTGTGTGTGTGTGTGTGTGTGTGTGCACTGGAGAACTCTGTGGGTGGTAAAGTGCAGGCTGTCCATTTAAGGGAAGGATTATTCTTTTTTTTTTTTTCCTTTGGGACAGGACATCAGTCTGGGTGGAATTTTTACCTTCTGATGTTTTAATCCCCCCGTTTCTCTCCATCTCTCCCTTCTTATGCCCCTTTTCTGCTATCCTCATCAAAATGATGGTTAAGCATCTCTTCAACACTGAGAAGTTTTGATGGGATTTCAGCCGCCCTGTATTATGTGGGTTTTGGTGCCTCTGAGTGTGTTTATCTGTGTTTGTTATTATTACAGATGTTCTCAATTTACAGCTCTCGCATACAGTATTTAATGAGAATGTATATTGCGCTTGTGTAAAAGTGTTGTGTACTATTCAAGATGACCATTTAATTTTGTATTATAATTTTTTGACGCATTTTAATTCTGCTTACATCTTGTTTGCTTACTCATTTCAAAATCAGTTCAATTTTTTTATTTAATTTAAAACGCATTCATAATTTAAATATGTGCTTGAGTGAGTATTTCACACACATTTCATCCAGTTAGCTGATGTAACGAGACAAGCAGAACTATAAGAGAGGAATTAGAGACAGATCACATCCTTTCTGCCTGACCTGGAAAGAAGAGATTCACATTATGGAATGAAAGAGAGAGAGATTGAAGACAGTTGAGAAAAAGGAAGTGAGAGAGATGCCAGGGGCGGATGCTCCAGCGCTGCCGCATCACTTTTGATTTGCATGCTCTATATCTCTGAGCACTTGTATATGTGTTTTGTGTTGTACGGGCATGAAACTAGAGCAGAACTATTGTTCCAGTAACAATGATGAAAGACGATGAGAAAGATGCTTGGATAAATGTACAATCTTGGCTAGACTCTCAGATAGATTCTACTTAAAGGGATAGTTCACCCAAAATGAAATGTGTTTTTATCATTAAATCACCTTATGTTGTTCCAAACCTGTATGAATTAATTTCTTCTGCTGAACACAAAAGAAAATATTTTGAAGAACCTCAGTAACCAAAGAGTTGATGGACCCCATTGACTTCCATAGTATTGAAAAAAGAAATACTATGGAAAGTCAATGGGGTCCATCCACTGTTTGGTTACTTCTATTCTTCCAAAGTATTTTATTTTGTGTTCAGCATAAGAAAGAAATTCATACAGGTTTGGAACAATTGAGGATGAGTAAATTATAAAACAATTTTCATTTTCATGTGAACTATCCATTTAAGTTGCAAGTCCTCTATATGAACACCAGGCTGATTCAAAGAGAAATCGGATAAACCTGCAAGAGAAAAACATACAAAAGGATCTGTATAGATAGGGTTTGTGGGTTTAAAAATGTATTCTGTAAGTTTATGTACTACTATAGCTATAATTAAAAAATACACAGAAGTTAGCTAAATCTAAATGAAAAAATGTGTTCAATTTGTAAAGAGGCTTGACATGTCTTTATTCACTTCTTAAAACATGAAATGTTCAGTGTTATGGTTTGGGATAGACTAGAGTTAATTATTATAATAAGCTTTTTGTTTATTTTAAGAAAAGTAGATGTCAGTGTGAAGTTATCATTAAGACAGCTAGGAAAACATTTGGCTCTGTGATGCACTGTCCAGAGCACTCTTCATGTTAAAATAAGAGTATCCTCTGTCTGGCCCCCGGTGTCACACTGAGCTTTTGTCAGTGGAAGATCGAGTCTAGTCTCAATGACTTTTTCACATTGTAGCATTTATATGTGACCCTGGACCACAAAACCAGTCACAAGTCGCACGGGTATATTTGTGGCAAATAGGCAACAATACATTGTATTGGTCAAAATGATTGATTTTTCTTTTATGCCATTGGTATATTAAGTAAAGATCATGTTCCATGAAGATATTGTAAACTTACCGTGTATATATATATATATATATATATATAAAAACATACATTTTTTTGAGTGAATGCAGCACAATCGTGAACATAAATGGACAACTTTAAAGGTGATTTTCTAAAACGTTTTGATTTTTTTGCACCCTCAGATTCCAGATTTTGAAATCGTTGAATCTTGGCCAAATATTGTCCTGTCCTAAAAAAAAGAAAGTTTATTACTTCAGCTTTCAGATGATATATACATCTCAATTTTAAAAAAAATGACCCATGTGACTGGTTTTGTGGTCCAGGGTCACATATTGTACTGCAGGTCCAGATATGCGTCTATTATTACAATATTAATTCTGACCTCAGACCCTTATCTCTACTGTTACATTTCACCAGCGTTTTCAGTTTGGGGATATTTTGTGGCCAACAAGAAATAATATTTTTTTCTTACTGTGTACAGAACCTCGTATTACAGAATATTCCGTATAAAATTTCAATAATCCATCGTCAGCCAGCCAGTAAGCTGTTAGTATGCAAAATACAAGACTCCTACATGAAGCAGACAGTGAGCGTATACACAACGTTTCCCTCAGATTAACAGACATCATCACATTGAAGACCTCAATCAAAGTCAACCCGGCCCTGTTCCTTTCCCTCATGATTAGATTTGCATATTTCAATTTTAGAACATAAATTGCTCCATAATGTTGTTTGGTCAAGTCCCACAAGCCCACCTTGGCATGTGTGTTCTCAGAATTCATTTTTTCTTAACCCCAGTTGGCCAGACCTCTCTTTTTCTGCATCACTTGAACGTTTGACTCGATTTGGAGCCTGGTCTTGTGTCCCAGGGGCTTTGATGTAAATTGGAGAGAATCTCAGCACTTGGACACTCCGTCCTGGGCAGCCGGCCTAATGAGTGTGGCCCGGGTCACCAACGCACCTCTCTTTGCCATTTCTCTCTCTTTCTCCATGCCCTTCTTCTCCATTATCCACCTCACTGTCTCTTCTCTCCCTGAATTTCATTTTTCATCCTCCACAGTCTTTCTGTTTTTCGTCTTCCTCATCTAAACACACATTCCATCCATGCCTTTGTTCATTGTCACACTCATCCCATTCATAATGCATCTCCCAGAGAAGCAAGACCTGAAACCAGTGGTTTCCTGCCCTCAATAGACTTGGCCCACATTTCCAGCTTACTGTCAGATGTAATAATGTAGCAGTGTTCTTGCATTAGCTTGTCAGGTTAGAAGATGCCCATCAGCTTTACTGAGCTTAACTGAGGTTTGTGTAATTCATGAGGAACCACTCTGTGTATAAAGCTGCATCTAATATGCTGTTATATGAGGGAATGTAGTTTATGAATATTATTCTTGCATCTTCTCTAAAACACCTTAACACAATCATAGAAATTGTGTAGTTTGACAATTAGATTCTGAAATATTATTACTGTAACAATTTTCTATCTTGGAGATTTTTTCAATTTTCTCTTCATTTTCCGTCTTGCTTTTGCCAGATTTTGAATACTTTTGTATTCAGCAAGGATGAATTAAATCAAAAGTGACAGTAAGAATGCTGTCATTTTGAACATTCTAATCTTAAAAATAGTTTTCACAAAACTGTTTCAATATTCATACTAACAATAAATTGTATGATTTCTGAAGGCTCATGTGACACTGAAGACAGAAGTAATTATGGAAATTCATATTTACCATCACAGGAATAAATTGAAAAATAAAAACTAAAATGAAAATTTTCTTTTTTTCCCCACAGAAAATTTGTGGAATATTTTTGTGATGAATTACTAACATGAACAATGTTAACAAATGCAACTTTTGATTTAAAAAAATGTATTAGTAAATGTTGAAACTAATATTAACTAATATTAATAAATGCTGAAGACAAATTGTTCATTCTTAGTTCATGTTAATTGAGGTGGGTAATGTTAACTAATAAACCTTAATGTAAAGTGTTACCGTTTTTTTTTATGTATATTTTTTAAATTATTATTTAATTTTAAAAGGACGTCTCTTATGCTCGTCAAGGCAAATTTGATTTTGTATGATGAATAGCAGTTTTAAGTTGAATAATTGTATGTTTTTTCCAGTGGTTAAATGGTCCTGTTTGGATTTTAAACCTAACAAAATGGCAATGTAGCCTACATACGTCACAGAGGGTTTGTGTTTGTGCAAAATAAACATTTATGGGTAAGATAACAAGTCTTTATTCCTCTCCTCTCTCTCTCTCTCTCTCTCTCTCTCTCTCTCTCCTCTCCTCTCTCCTCTCTCCTCTCCTCTCTCTTCTCTCTCTCTCTCTCCTCCTCTCTCTCTTCTCTCTCTTCTCTCTCTCTTCTCTCTCTCCCTCTCTCTCTTCTCTCTCTCACTCTTCTCTCCTCTCTCTCTCCTCTCTCTCTCTCTCTCTCTGTTCTTTTTCATCACTCACACTCACCATTTTCTCTCTTATTCTGTTTCTGTCTTCTCCATAACATCAAACATCATATTTGTCTTATGTTTTAGCCCCAACACCATCTAACTTGTTAGGAGATCATTTTTATCAGTTAATAAGTCTCATCATGGGACATCACGCTCTGTCTTTTATCAAAGAAAGAAGCGTCCATTTGCGTCTGTATATTTTTCTCATTCTTACTACAAACAGATGCCAAAAATTGATTTTAGGTTCCTTTTTTTCACTGGTCACTTTAAGTAAGATACTTACAGGCCTATGTTATATAATATAGTAGTGTCATACCCATAAATAAAGAGGAGGAAATGCCAAATGGCCAATTGTTCCTGTCATGTTTAATGTTCTCTGCAATGATAAACTCTTTTTAATAAGTTGTTCCTGTTTTTAGAATATATGCTGTGATTCAGACTCCCTTGTAGCCGCTCTGTGGCTGTGGTCGCAGGTGTTGTTGAGGGGATTTATTCATTTGTTTATCCAGGTGGCCTCTGTAGCCAACCTTGCTGCGGGCTGAGCAAGGGGACAGAGTTTATCTCAAAAATGATGGCGTACTCTACCTTTTTGTGCAGTGTGTTATTGTTTGTTACAGTGTGTTACCTGTGTTAAAAGGACACTGACCGATTTGGAGGGTCTGTGAGAAGTTTAATTTAGAGATTTTGTATGCAGGTTCATTTAGTTTGTTGATTTGTATTTGTGTTTTGTGCTTACGAAAGTATATATGTCCTATATTTAAGTGTGACCTCACTTCCACGCTGTGGAGTCTGTTAGAGATAAGAAAGCTGATAATGTCAGCAGGTGTGTGGCTTACCGGAAAGATAGGCCTGGGATGGGTGAGTGAGGAACTAGATGTACAATTAGATCCAGATATAGACACACGAATCTCATTTTTATGCAAACTTTTGTGTTACATAGTGCAGCATGGACCATATGGTTGGTCCAAAATGCAAATATATATATATATATATATATATATATATCCATCCATCCATCCATCCATCCATCCAGAAAACAGTTATTTAAAATGTTTCTTAGAAGATTCTTTTCTGTGAATTCTGATTAAAACCATCTGAAGGGAAGCCTCAGCTACCTGTCTGTGAAACACAATGAGATTTGTTATTCGCATCGGGTGATTCTTTGCCTCCGTGTCATGCATTAAAATTATGTATTGCACACCTAGCTGTAAATAATGCTATAAAAGTTGCTTATTTGCTGCACAACTGTACAGCTGTACATCACCATAGAGTTGCATCTCAAATGAATAATCTATGCCAATCAGAAGCATTACGTCAGTGAAAGAGAAAAGGGGACAAAGAGGTGGGATGCTCTTCTCTCATTCCATCTTTCCCTTCACCGTTTTTCTCTTTAACTCTCTCAATCTCTCCCTGTCATCTTTAACTGATTCTTTTTGTTGTTTATCTATCCCCCTCAGCCACCTGCTCCCTGTTTCAGTCTCTTTTATCAGAGTTTGAGTTAGTGAAGATGAGAGAATGGCAGTCTTACCTGCTCTATTGTGCGTGACATTCTTCTTATAGAAGCTTCTTTTCTGTCTGGTGGTGAATTCTGATTAAAACCGTCTGACGGGAAGCCTCAGCCTACCTGTCTGTGAGAACACAATGAGATGTGTTATCAGGTACAAGGCTTGCATTGGAAATTTGGAGAACATCCAGCACCCTTTAGTGGTACATTCCATATTTAATGTCATATAGGGGGAAACAAAGAATATCTGCAGGTTCTGCACTATATGTTGTAAAGATTAGGTCATTTCTGGTTTCCACAACCTTTTTTTTTTAGCCCACTGAAAATTAGTGGACTTTTTTTTTTTTTGTCCACTTTAAAAGGAGTCTCTTATTACCAAGGCTAAATTTATTTGATAAAAAAAGTAATATTGTGAAATATTATAATTTAAAACAACTGGTTTCAACTGAAATGTATTTTAAAGTGTAATTTATTCCTGTGATGGCAAAGCTGAATTTTCAGCATCATTACTCATTACATCATTACATTTCTTATTATTATCAATGTCGCAAACAGTTGTCCTCCTTAAAGGGTTAGTTCACCCAAAAATGAAAATTCTATCATAGTTTACTTACCCTCAAGTTGTTCCAAACCTCTATGTGTTTATTTGTTCTGCTGAACACAAAGGAAGATATCTGGAAGAAAACAGATTTCATTCCCCATTGACTACCATAGTATGTATTTTTTCCTACTATGGTAGTGTCACGGTTGATGCAGGAGACAGACAGGTAATAATGTGAAATCAGTGTTTATTTACTGAAACAGCAGAAGCAGACGGAGTTATGGTGAGTATATTAACAGATGATAACTGGATGAACTTAGCCACAGGAATAACCAGAGTCTCTCTATCAGATGATGATGAACAGTCACTGGAAAGGGTTGCGGTAGGACGGCTGGGAACTGAAGACGGCAGACGATGAAGAAGATAATCCAACAGGAACAGGTGAGTAGCAGGTAAGTAGCAGGTAAGGCTTTGGTATAGCATGGATGAGTCTGTGTGTCATGTATTGACGAGATCAGACAGTGACTGCAGGGAGAGTGAGTGTTATATAGTCCGTGCTGGTGATGAGATGACGTGATGGAGATCAGGTGTGGTGATGAGGGAATCGAGTGCAGGTGAGGATCCAGGGGAATGCTGGGAAATGTAGTGAATATAGATGATGAAGTGAAACGTGAATGTGACATTACACCCCCCTCCGGAAAGCGCGACCTCGCGCTGCAGAGGAGTCAAGGCGGAGCAGATGAGAGAGAACGTGTCCAGGGCGGAGCTGTGGGACCCTCGGGCTTCCATGGCGGTGAGACCCTTTCGGGTGGCCATGGCGGTGAGGCCCCTTCGGGTGGCCATGGCGGTGAAGACCCTGTAGAAGTTCCCGAATTCCCCAACTGAGCCGAATGGACCCAGAGCCGAGGTGACACCACAGGTCTGGAGGGCCAAGGCAGATCTGCAGGCTCATGGGACCGAAACGGAGAAGGGGCTCTGGAAGCCCGTGGCGTAACCAGTGCGAGGGAGGACGACTGAGGAGCAGGAGGGAAGATGGAGCCCGGTGGAGCAGAAGGGATGCAGGGCAGAGGCACAGCCGGCAGAACGGAGTCCCGAGGTGGAACCAGGGTGACGGCTGACCAATGTGAGGAAGGAAGGAGGAGTGAGCCTGGTGGAGATATAGGGCTGACAAGACCCGGCGGAGGTGAGGGCACAATGAGCCGCAGAGAGGCTGTAGGGTCGGAGGACCAAGGTGGAGTCAGAGGTTCAGGGGATTGAGGCAAGGACAGGGGATCCACTGACCAGGGCGATGCTGAGGCTTGGAGACCCAGAGGCGGCTCCACAGCGATACTGGGGGGTAGCTGTGGATGGGCAGCAGGGTCGACAGGGCTCAGTAGAGACGAAATAGTAGAGCATGAAGACATCAATAGCGGAGGTGGGAGAGGGAGGCAGGGTGGGAATACAGTTTCAGGCTGGACGGCGGTCTCAGGCTGGACGGCGGTCTCTGGCTGGACGGCGGTCTCTGGCTGGACGGCGGTCTCTGGCTGGACGGCGGTCTCTGGCGGGCAGGCTACGGGCTCAGGCTCTGGCGGGCTGGCGACGGGCTCTGGCTCTGGCGCTGGGTCGACGGGCTCTGGCTCTGGCGCTGGGTCAACGGGCTCTGGCTCTGGCGCTGGGTCAACGGGCTCTGGCTCTGGCGCTGGGTCAACGGGCTCTGGCTCTGGCGCTGGGTCAACGGGCTCTGGCTCTGGCGCTGGGTCAACGGGCTCTGGCTCTGGCGCTGGGTCAGCGGGCTCTGGCTCTGGCGCTGGGTCAACGGGCTCTGGCTTGGCACTGGGTCAACGGGCTCTGGCTCTGGCACTGGGTCAACGGGCTCTGGCTCTGGGTTAATAGGCTCTGGCTCAGTGAAAAAGTCTATTAGGTCAATACTGGCAAAGGCCAGCGGTAGCGTCTCTGTGCTGGATGGGACCAGCGGCGAAGGTTCAAATGGGCTGGACGGGACCAGCGGTGAAGGCTCTGTGCTGGATGGGACCAGCGGCGAAGGCTCTGTGCTGGATGGGACCAGCGGCGAAGGCTCTGTGCTGGATGGGACCAGCGGCGAAGGCTCTGTGCTGGATGGGACCAGCGGCGAAGTGGGCTTGGTGCTGATAGGTTGTGTCCCGGGTCGCGAACCGACACTCTCCAGACACCGGATCACGGTCTCCCTCCAGCTGAGTCCGGTGGTGTCTGGAAGGTCGATCCGGTGGTGAAATCTGGCCCCAAGCCAGAATAAGGTACACAACCTCTCGTCAGCCACATTACTGACGAGTGCGATGCGGATAAAGCCTTCAACGAACGAATACCAACTTTGGCTCTCCTGAGCCAGGACGATAATTTTTACCCCATCGTCCATCTTGGGGCGGTCTGATCTTCTGTCACGGTTGATGCAGGAGACAGACAGGTAATAAGTGAAATCAGTGTTTATTTACTGAAACAGCAGAAGCAGACGGAGTTATGGTGAGTATATTAACAGATGATAACTGGATGAACTTAGCCACAGGAATAACCAGAGTCTCTCTATCAGATGATGATGAACAGTCACTGGAAAGGGTTGCGGTAGGACGGCTGGGAACTGAAGACGGCAGACGATGAAGAAGATAATCCAACAGGAACAGGTGAGTAGCAGGTAAGTAGCAGGTAAGGCTTTGGTATAGCATGGATGAGTCTGTGTGTCATGTATTGACGAGATCAGACAGTGACTGCAGGGAGAGTGAGTGTTATATAGTCCGTGCTGGTGATGAGATGACGTGATGGAGATCAGGTGTGGTGATGAGGGAATCGAGTGCAGGTGAGGATCCAGGGGAATGCTGGGAAATGTAGTGAATATAGATGATGAAGTGAAACGTGAATGTGACAGGTAGTCAATGGGGAATGAGATCTGTTTTCTTCCAGATATCTTCCTTTGTGTTCAGCAGAACAAATAAACACATAGAGGTTTGGAACAACTTGAGGGTAAGTAAACTATGATAGAATTTTCATTTTTGGGTGAACTAACCTTTAATATTTAATATTTAATAACCTTTAAACTTTAATATTTTTGTGATACATATCAATAAAAAAATGCTGTGATTTTTTTTTAATGAATGGAAAGATAAAAAGAATAGCATTTATTTGAACTAGAAATAACTGTATAAATGTCTTTACTGTCATTTAAAAGTAATAATTTCTTTAAAAATATATTTTATATGGAGCATATCATACCGTATGTTGTTTCCTTTGATCAAGAACAACTTTGTACTTGCAGGAAGTTATGATAACACTTACGAATGTGTATTTGAGAAGGTTTATTTTAGGTATGTGTATTTGAAAATTTGACTGACAATGTGCTAGACACTGGAGAACAGAATACAGGTGGAGCATCTTACACCTTGTCTCGTTATTCTGTTTATTTGTCTAAACACGCTCACAGCTTTATTCAAATCATTCTAGAATGGCAGTCGGCCAGTCAGCAATGCCTGATATTTAGCCAATGGTTTAGCAGAACTCTACACATATAGATACGGTAGTCGGTAGGGAAGAACTTGCGTTTGTGGGTAAATCATCACCAAACGTAAATCCTATACAGACGTCATTGTGATTCCTTTGAGCCTGTTTCTTGTGTGAATGTCACCAACACCCCGAGGAGAGAAGGTGTGTCGGCTTATTTCTGAGAAGTTTAGTTGGTAATGAAAAGCAGTGCGGGACATCATCTACTTCTCCACGCCCTTCTTCGTGCACAGACATGTTCCGCTCTCACGGTCGGTGAAGTATTGAACCAGTTCTAAGATGCATTTCAGGAGAATTTTCCCCATTAAATCATCAGGTGCTGTGCGGTGATGCATGTCCCTTTAAAATCTCTTCAAATTTAAATTGTAATGCATCCTATTTTCAAAAAACGGGGACTGAAGGGTTCAAGCTTAAAAAAGGATGATGGTCTTCTGAAGCCATACGATAGTTTTGTGTAAGAAACAATCTGAGTCTGTTCCTCAATTTGGTTCTCAAACCATTGACTCAATTATCCAGTCGAGAGGGGAAGTGAATAATGACTCAGTACATTTCATAAAGGGATCATTCAGTCTGGTTTAGTGAACTGATTCAAACTTACAAAGAAAAGATCCATTCCTAAATCATTAGTTCACTAATCAGAAATGATTCCTCCTCTCATGCAGATATTAACACTTTCAGTGAATAGCAATTTTTGGTCTAACTTCAGGCCACCCTCCTAAGCCTGACTCAGAGACACTTTACCAGAGTGACAACCAGACTAATGCTTCTGTTTGTCACTGATTGCTTGTCTCTAAGCATGTGACTGTGTATGTATATCTGCTCGTGATTGTGCATGTCTATAAATATGTACGCATTTGTGTAAATCTATATCTAAACTAGTTTGAAACCCAGACAGAGGCTATAGAACTTTTTTGTCCCCTTGTCCAGGGTGAAGATAATCTGATCATTAGTGTCCTAATATCCAACTCTCTCTGTATTGTGGCAAAACAGCATGAAGGGGTTAGTTCTGTGGAATGCACATGCATACATACTCCTATGGGTTCTATTCAGTAGGCTTGTAAGTACTAGTTAATCATTGACCACCATTTACAGTGGGTTCTCTGAAATAATAATACTAGTTCTTTGTGCAGTGGCGGCTCTCAGCAGCTTGCCGTGGGTTAAATCCCTGATCTCCACAACTAGGATCAGTGTGGAGTTTCCCACGCCCCCCTCTCCCACTGATATACTAGCCAGAGGTGAATATGACCCACAGCGTTGCACAATATCTCTGTTTTCAGCCATAAATCCAGAGGAAAAACAAGCAACGTTCTCTCTATAGGCCTGTTACATCTGATAATGTGTTATGGACTTTGGTCACCATATTCAATTTTACACAAATGGGGTTGTGAGGGAGAAGTACAGTTTGTTCAATAGATTGCATTGTTGTATATCTTGGTGTTGATAGTTCAATCAATGCAACATTGAAAGTACGTACTTTCTAAAATCTGACAAAAAGCATGGGTTGTAAATTAGACAGGACATGGAAATATTTTATTGGCATAATGTTGTTGTTTTTTTACATACAATTTTCCAAAAGCATAAGTACACACATATAAAACTTTAGCAGTAAAATTTTTTTATTACAACTTTTTAAACCTATAACTAGTTTTAACTATAATCTTACTTAATTATGTGTTGCAATGAAAAAATATTAGAAAAAACTTGTATTTTTTTTCTTACATAATACCACAACATAATGTTTGTTTTGTTTTCAGTGTTTGTCTTTAAAATTGTATTTTATTGTGTATTTTACTCACATAATACCACAACATGATGCATGTATATAGTGCATTTTAATTAATTTTTTATTACTATACTAAACTATATTAAAATAATATATATATTAATTGCATTCCAATGAAATAGTTAATTTTTTTTTTTTTTTTACTTTATAGTAAAATAATTAAAATGTGTCACACACATATTATGCGTGTTTGTGCTTGTGTGGGACTTGTGTACACAAGCGTGTTATCTTAGGGTCTCACAGGCAAGCAATTTAAAAGGAAACGGGGTGTCTCAAAGCTTAGGGGCAAAGACCCAGGCTGCGTGCTGGCAGATACTGTTGATCCAGAGGAGGTGAAATGAGAAAGAGAAAGAGAGAAAGAGGGGGAGGTGAGAAGGAGAGGGGGAGGAGAAGCAAATGGAGGAAAGGGGAGGGTTGAGCAAATGAGTGAGAAAGAAATCGAGAGAGAGAGTTCACACACACCCCTTTCTGCGCTCTCAGTGGACAGACTCATCCTCACATGGTTGGATTGAGTGTGTTGTGGAGTTCTAATAGATGAGAAACACAGAGACATGCAGGATTACGTCCAGTACTTGGAGGAGGCATTACCAGTTTGAATTGAGCTAGGAGACATTCAAATTGCTGATGGAAGGATACTTTACTGAGTAACAAAAACGGACCTAGGATTTACCTGTGAGGTATGCCACACTAACAACTGTATTTCCATGCTCTTTACTGTCTTTCAGAGATGTCTTTGCAATTGGACATTAGTGTCTGTCTGTTGGACTGTCTCTGGGTCCCATGTGCCTGTGCTCGAGTGGACGGCTGACAGTGATAAATGCCACACTGCTAGGTTAATAAGGTTTACTCGCCATAGAGGCTTTGAAATTCTGTCTTATGTGCCTTTGTTGGACAATCAATAAGCTGTGTGTTTAAGTGTATGTGGGGTTTGCTTTGAGAGGTCTCTAAAACAAATGGTTCTGTGGTTGTAAAACCCTTCATCCATCCAGAAATGTTTGGAAGCCAAGGAGGAGGATCCGTCAGTGTATACTCTCTCTCACATGCTGCCTTTGTGTGTGCGTGTGAATTTTCTCACTGGACGGAGTAAATCTCCCTAGGTTGCTCTCTATTTTTGTCGTTCTGTCACAAATTGACTTTAGTACTAACATTTTTTTGTAAGCAGAAAGCTTGAGTGACAGTATGCTTTAGTTCTGAATTTATTGTGCAGATCTGTCAATATACTCTGTGTATATTTTGTGTGTAAAAGTCACTCTGAAATGTTTTGCAGCCTTGTCAAGTTCTGCTGTGTTATCTTATGGATAATATGCCTCATTTCAAAGCTTTACAGTAAAACACAAGAGCAGCTCTAGGATAGTTCAGTGTGTGTTTCTGTGTAGGAATGTGTTTGTGTGTGTGGTCTACAGTTCTGTGGAATTTGATTCATTGTGATGAGATGACTGAAAAGCAGCTGAGATTCTGAGGAAAGATAAAAGATAAAACACTTAAAATACAGCAAAGTAAAGTAAAAACAAGAGAAAATATAATATATAGACACCTTAAATGTGTTTAGAAAGATATAGAGAACATCAGACCTGAAAGAAAGACCAAGAAGCATTGGACCACTAACATTTATACTGGGTTGTCTGGGCTCATGGGGTCACTGTTGCAGGTCTCAGCTGTTTGCAGTCAGACAGAGGTGGCACACGGGTGCCAGTTCCTTGGTCGCCTGAGGAAACACTAGTGGTCTAGTGTCTTTATGAATGAATTAACTTAGAGAGAGCTATGGAGGAACTCAGACGGGTCAAACAAAGACTTCTGCATACTTTACTCTAGGTGCAAACATAGCAAACAATGAACCACACTCTTCCTACACCACCATATAACTGGCCTCCCCCTCAAAAACAGGCTGGACAGAGACTACCTGTCTCCTTTAAGAGCTCAAAACTGGACTTTATCATGTGCATCTGTCTTGCTCCTGTCTTATGCTGTTTAATCTATGGATTATTAGACTCAATAAACTCACTTTAAAAACGGGCTGCTATGCCATCACACAGTCAGATTGATTTCCAAGCGCAGTAGCTTTGTGGTTTAGGTCAATAAGTAGCAGACAAGATTGTTCCTCAAATACCCAGCATATAAATCAAGACCCTGAAATGTAAAAACAGTACATTAACATGTAAAATACGGGAGATTCTTTGGGAATTGCAGACCTTGCGGTAGTTACTGGTTATTCAACTGAAATGGCGCATGCGTGTTCAAGCATGAGCGTGTGTGTCAGTATGCCTGTGCTTGTATTTTAAACACTTTAATAGTCTGATAATATAATATATTTGTATAGAAATCTGTTTGTGTGTGTATATATGAAGGCTAAATAAGGCAATCATGTTGTTTTGCTTTGCTCTGTAAGTGTGTTAAGTGGAACTAAGTAACAGAATGGCTTCTCTGACCCTCAGGGCATTTCTTCCGTTTTCTACCCCACTGGAGCAGAGGGCATCAGGGTGAAATGTGGGGGTTAGAGAGACAGTATGTGTGTGTGGGGGAAGGAAATATGGCTTAAATGGGTCATAACACCACCACAGCATGTTTAAAGTACATTAACGAAGCTAATGAAAGAGATGAGGAGATAAAGAGTGAAAGGCAAGGTTTTATGTTTATTAAATGTGTTTGAACGAGAGATATATGCTACCCCTTAAAGGTTTGGGATCAGAAAGAGTCTATTGCCATCACAGGAATTAATTACATTTGAAAATATATTAAATAGAAACCAGTAATTTTGACTGTAATAATATTTTATTGTATTTTTGATAAACTTTGACTAAGTTTTATTCTGTTACTGTTTCTGTATTCTGGTCTTTTATTGGTATGATTGTTTTAGATAAACTAAATATTGACAGGTAAGAAAAGTTAGATAAATATGAATTGCAATATATTCTTGTACAGACAATAAATGAACTTATGAGTATGGAGATCAGAGCAGTGACCGGTTTATATAGCACCTGCATTTGAATGTTCTAGGTTAGAAAGTTGTTTGGAGAGTTTTTCAAAGGTATATTTATATCTGATGTATTTCTAAACTCAAATATGAAATAGTTTCATGCTGTTTTTTCAAGCAGCGATAAAACACACGCATTGATTGATCACTGACAGCTTATGCATACTTAGAACCTAGAAACCCAATGACTGAATGGATGAAACAAAAATATGCATACAAATCTGTGACGTTGTCCTCTGTCAACCCATCAGGAACATTCTGTGTTGTATGAGGTATTATAATCCTCATGTTAGATGTGTATGTGCGAGACCTGACAGATAGTCCCCATTGTCTCCTGCTAATGTGTGTTTCTTAATGCAGCGTGTCCTCCATTCATTCAGCATGTCCTCCTCTTTCAATATTAGCACTTGACAGTGGTTGTTTAAGCGTAGACCCCCAGAAGGAGATGAGGAGGGGGTAGCGGGGAATTTTTTTTTGTTCGGTTTGTGTGTGTGTGTATTCGTATGGGGTTGAAATCTTATATTAAAACATGTATGGTATTACCATCTTTCCTCTAAGGCTACAGTGTCAGACCTTTCCCCTTTAACCTCTATTAAAGGCAGGAGAGTTTTTCTAAGTACTGTACTTTTGTTTATAAGAACATGCCTACAGTAAGGGTGTGCATGAGAATGTCTTTCTGACATTCAAATGTCATGTAATACAACAGGCATCTTTTCTTTTTTAAATCCTGTAGAACCAGAAAAATTACATTTCTAACCTGAAAGCAGGAAGACACACGCACAGTGCACTGTTTCAGAAGGCCTTTCCATGAGGAAGTGATTACTGCAAAGCCAAAACTCAAACAAAGTGGTGGTGCACATGTGGATATGAGGTATGCGCATGTGTGTATTTAAACACTAGTAAGGTGATCTGTGTGTGAGAGGGGGAGCAGAAAGTTAACAATAGACTGTTAGCATCTAGATCGATCAATCGTTTAACAATTTTAGCCTCACCATTTATCAAGTAAAATCCGTTTTACCATTTAAATGTACCTGTCACTACAAAAGCCTTGATCTGACACATTTCAGATCACTTTAATCTTTCGACCACAGGCCAGTTGAGACAGGCCACACAGCTGCAGGCAAACCACAGATTACTTGCTCATTCACTTAACGGCTTTAACAAGGCGATTGACAAGAATAATGTTGAAGAAAGAGTGATAGGGAGAGTAGCAAAGAGAGAGAGGGGGTTGTTGGAGATTAACCACATGAACCTTTCCATTCTGCTAAATTTGTGTGAATCTTGAGTCTCAAAGAAAAGAGACACTCTGTCCTTAAAGGCATCGATCACTTACCCTGATGTTGTTCCAAACCTGCATGACTTACTTTCTTCTGCAGAGCACAAAAGAAGATATTTTGAAAAATAATGAAAGTAAATGGGGTCCAAAACAACTTTACTTAACAAAACTTAACTTTATTGTATGGACAAAAAAAAAAACATATTTTTTTTATAATATCTTATATATTTAACAGAGTAATTTTAATTTTACATTATTTATAATACTATGTTTTTAAATGATTTTTACTTATTGTTTTTAACTGTCTTAAATTGTTGTCTTAAATCATATTGAAGCTTTATTGATAATGATTTTTATTTAATTATAAAAAATAAAAATAAAACATTTTTATTTTCTCACCTTGAGCTTTTGTATGGTTTCAGAAGACCACTTTTATGATACCTTTATAGGGTTTTTTTTGTTGTCATTTTTGAGCTTGACAGCCTCAATCTGTCTTAACTTTCACTGTTTTAAAAAGAATACCTGGGATTATTTTCAAAAAGTCACATTTGTGTTCCATGTAAATGATAACAACATTTTTAGGTGAACTATCCCTATAATGCTACTTGATCCAACTTGTTCTTCTATCTGTTACTAACATCCTTTCAGTCTAAGTACAAAAGAGACTCCTCTTCAGCACGGGTCATCAGGGGAGAAAAGATTGGCTCTCTCAATATCCTCTACTGACCTGGAAAAGATCTGATCTTGGGCTGAAAGGAGCTACTGCTGTTGCATGCTGGTCTATTTTACTCTCTAAATTAGCTTTTTTTAAGTAGAGACTTGAGTGTCTTCATTCTTGCCTTGTGGCGTGCGGCTGCAGGTTTTGTTGAGCTTCTTCCGCTTCTTTGGCACAGAGGAGAGGTTGTGTGGATAAAAGCAGCCTCTTGCTGTCAACAAAAGCTTTTTCTGTGGTTCCTGCACCATACAGCATAAATCCACAGGCTGTGAAGCTTCAACATGGTTTTTATATACAGCAGGGTCAGAGGATTGCAGTAATATAAAGTCACGCATACTTAGTGCCTGGGGGCACCGTGGTCCTATTTGAAAAACATTTGACTCGTTAAAGTGAATACACATTTTCTTTTTGTAAGCTTGCTGTTGAAAGAAGTCCAGGCAGGGTAACATTAAAAATATCACAGATCTCGGAATCCTGGCTTTTGTATTTATATTTAACTACACTAGAACTAATCTGTGGCATTTATTGCTATAGTTCTGATTTATCAGATGGGAATTGTTCATTTTATTTTTAAAGTAGCCATTTTCGACTGTATAATTGAATTTGTTTTTCCCCATGCGGTTCACTTATAATGTTAGTCAAGGTTGTTGGCCAAAAGGCGAGTTGTAGTTATTTCTATAGCACATTTAAAAACAACAAATGTTTGCTAAAGTGCTGTAAAAAATATATTTTGTACAGCACTTCGCAAACATTTGTTGTTCGTCACCTGCGGGGTACCTCAAGGCTCTGTTCTGGGCCTTTTTTGTTTTCTTTATATATGTTGCTTTGAGAGCATCTGTTCTTTAGAAACATAATAGTGCATACCATTGTTATGTAAACAATACTACAGAAGACTACTTTTATGATACTTTTATTGGTTTTTGCTGTAAGGTTTTTCTTCAGATTTATCAGATGGGAGTTGTTAAGTTGTTTTCTTTATTTGTTTTCCATTGAGAGCATCTGTTGTTTAGAAACATAACATTGCATACTATTGCATACTTCCTCGCTCCTAAACAATCTCCTAAACTCCTAGCTCCTAAACAATATAGCTTCAGCAAAAAACAAGTCTTGCAATCTCTGTTTGTCAGCCTTTAAGCATGTGATCATATATATAGGCGTGACATCAAAACTATGGTAATATCTAAATTTTGTAGATTAGTTTCCACAAATGGTTTTGTTGACTGGGAAGGGAACTTTGAGTTTTTAAATGTTACATACAGATGTTCTTTTGATGTACTGTATATGAAATGCTTAACTACTAATGCTAATCATGAATTGCATGATTTTGGCAGAATGAGCAGCCTTCTCATTAGCAGTCTGGTAAAGTGTGTTCACTGCTGACGCACTTTGATGAGACACCTTCTGTGGGACATAACAGCCTGCTGAGGGGGAGAAAGAGAGAAT
Source organism: Chrosomus eos (assembly GCA_036326025.1). Classification (NCBI taxonomy): domain Eukaryota; kingdom Metazoa; phylum Chordata; class Actinopteri; order Cypriniformes; family Leuciscidae; genus Chrosomus; species Chrosomus eos. The sequence continues at coordinate 15,793,748 of CM070841.1, read as the reverse complement.
TACAGTGTATATGGTTGGGTATGTGAGTGTGAATCTTTTTTGGCCATGCATTGGCGGTATGTGTGTAAGATGGAGGTGGTTTTTAAAAGACAGGTTGGTCAGCAGTAACTCTCACTCACTAAATAGTGTCTGGCACTGATGTAGTAATGGGGTATTGATTTGTTGTGGATTGGCCGATGGCATATGTGTGCTTTAGAAACAGCTCTATTCTGTCTCTCTGGTAAAAGGCTGAGTGTATCTAGCACACACACGCACAGAAAATACCATAATGAAGAGATAACATTCATTGCCTTCCCACCATAAAGAAATCATCCAGCACTGAGTTAAATCTAGTGTTGCTTCACCCATAACCACAATCCAGCTGTGGTTCATGGAGGGTATGGACACTTCTTGTAGTTCCACTTCTTGCAAAGTCAAATAAGAGAATGGCACAATGTTGAAAAATAAACCATTATTTTTTTCATATATTGCAGTATTTAGTTTTTTTATTATTATTTTGTCTCAAAATTATTTTTATTTATATTATTGCAATGAACAATTATTTTAATTTTTACTTGATTTTATGTTTTATTTTATCTCTCTTTACAAATGTAAACTTATATTTGTTTAAATTAACCAATATTTTATTTGATCTCATTACAACATTTTTCTTATGTTTATTGTGTTGCAGTGAACCAATATTTTTTCAATTGTATTATCTTTTTATTTTATCCCTCTTTACAAAATCGTATTTATCTCGTTGTTTTATTTTGTTTCGTTTTGTTAGATCTCAGTTGACTTTATCCAGCATTAGCCTGAAATTAGCCTTAAAATTAAAGAGATGCATGAAACCTTCATAAATGAAATAAATTCATATTCTGAACGCTATTCTTCTCAAGACCTTTCTGTCTGCCTTTGCTTTTGTACCTTTTCTGTCTCTCTGTTGTTTGCGTGTGACATTCCTGCCCTTTCAGGGCCCAAGTCTTTCAACTCCCTACCCTTTTTTTTCTCTTCTTTCGTTTCTTAAAGGAGCACATTGTTTGTGAGGTTCTGCTTGTTGACGCAGGTGCAAAAAAGAAGCAAGAGCATAAGAGAGTCAAAGAATGAGAGAATGACGGAATCCCGCACTCACGGTTACCCCTCCTTCTCAAATGAAGTCTCTTAGGCCTTAAAAGATGGCTTGAGGCCTTATGAGCACACTCATTTCCTCTCTCTCTAGACCTGTCGGGGCTTGTAGGTTGTTCTCAGCAGCTGTAGAAGTTTCTGTCCGTTGGTCTCAGGTGTGCTGAGGAAGGGCTGTAGCACCGGTGTGTCTTTCAGTGCCTCCTCCACCCCTCTTTTCCTTTCCATTGGGGCTTCCTGCCAGATGAGAAGAGCCGTGGGCTCCGAGCCAAAGCCTAATCCTACCTCTCATTCACTGTCAGCAGCAGGAATCCCAGTGCGTGTGCTCGTTCTGGATGTGTGAACTTTCAGCATTAGTGGCCATTCTCTCTATAACACTCCACACAAGCTGACCATGTGTGCGTTGAGAGTTAGTTCAGCCTGAGCTTGCCACAGTGCCTGTGGACCAGACATAAGAAAAACTGTGCGAACTTCACAAGTCTTTTCACTCTGAAATATGACTTTGGTGTCTTGGACTTGCGGTCAGTGAATGGCTTGGCATGTTGTACTGTGGTGCTCATACGGAAAACGTAGGTTTGAATCTGGCCCACAACATCCCTCTCTATTGTCTCTATAATAAAACGCATTAAAGACAAGCACTTTTTTTGTCACTCAGTCTCCATCTCAGATCCATTAGTTGTTTGTTGTCCGAAAAAATATTTTTACAAACCAAAAGATCCATTTGGATGTGGTTTGAAATCCGATTAAACCTGCAATTTTCATATATGGCACTGAATTAATATAACAATAACTTTTATTTTATTATTTTATTTATTTGATATATTTTTTGAACGATCAGACCTCAAGTCTTCATGACGTGTATGTAACATCACACATAAGTGTCTACAGCTGTTTCTGAATCCACTATTTTCACTCCCTCTTTCCTCAAATACTGATTGACTTGCACAGCACATGTATGGAAATGCCTTCGATGTTTATGTTGCCTCATGAATACTTGCAGTGTGAAGATCAGATTAGGCGAACAAATTTGAAATTGGGTGCTGTTTCCAGGATGACCTCAACACAAGTTTTTAAAGTTGTCTCTTTTTTTTGTTATTTTAGCTTTGTATGAGAGAAGAGCAGCATCCAGACATATTCATCCGCATTCATCCTTTTGTCTCTTGCCCTCCCCATTTCTCCTCTCTCCCTCTTTTCCCCCAGACTGGCACTCTTTGTTCAAGCGTGTCATTGGAAGTGTGTAAATCGTGAGCCCCTCAGCCAAACATTTTCCCCTCTGATCAGTGAGAGGACCCATCTGCAGTCCTCCTCCTCCTCCTCCTCTTCTCTTCCTGCATGTCATCACTGCATTTTCCCCAGACAGAGGACACAAATTAGCCCCATTTACACTCCATTTCCCCCAACTTCACTGCCTCTAACCTGATAATGACTGGTGCATCTAGATGAATTAGGATATGGCGATGAATTGTGTGTGGGTGTGTAACATCAGGATAGACATGGGTCTCTGCAATGATGATGAATCTGATGAACACACACCTGAAAAAAATAAAGCAATAAGCTATGAGAGGCCTTGCGTTACAGTGATTTCACCATGGGTAAGAGGTGGTCTTAAGCTTGATGTGAAGTATCGAGGTAAAATAACTGTAAAACATGGTCGCAAGGGCTTATTGCTTTGTATGAAATGGTGTCAACAGCAAAATGTTTTAAAAAAAAACACATGTTCCCCTAATAGTTATAGTTATATTTATTATTACTTGCCAACATCATTGCAACTTAATTAATTAAAAAATAATAGAGAATGTGTTGTCACAGTGTCACAGGTGTGTGTTTATTTGCATATTACAATGCCTTTAAATGTGGCTCATTCAATCAGAATTTAGTGGATAAGTCATTTTCCCATATATATTTCCCGGTAACGGTAACCGAATAGAATACAATACAAATAAAATAAAAGAGATGTAAAATGGTTGTCATTAATCGCGGCATTTTTGCTTGAATGCTTTACTAATGCACTATCAACACAACTACAGATTGGATGACATGTTATAAAAGAGAATAGAATAATAAAATGTTTGTCAGGAATATCTCAAAGTTATACATGTGGCTATTTTTTTACAAAGGAACTATCAACAAAAGCACGGATCAGAGTGATGAACGTGACTTCAGACATTGAGAGAAAGCGTTTTGGTCCCCTGCTGTCTAGATGTGCTCCCCACAGCCAGGCACAGTTGGCTTTATTGGCGTAATTATGGAATAGCAGATTTCGTCTGCCCCTTCGAGAGGTTTAAATGGGTCGCATGAGAGCAGCAGACGAGATATGCTAAGCTCTGTGTTGGAGATGGGAAAGCCTTTGAGGAGCATACAGTATGGCCATTGCACTGCTTAGAGGGCTTCGTTTGAGACATGTTAGGCTCTCGGCAGGACTAGTCCTGATCCAACTTCATCCTCAGGTCAGCAGCCTTCTGAAAGAGAGAGATTTGAAAGGTCCCCCCAAGGATTTTGAGAAAAAAAATCTAACACAAATCTACTATTACTTGATGTCAACCTGTGGTTGTAGATTACTGTATGCATGGCATGATGGGATTAGAGTGTAACTTCAAGCTTTGTTCAATCCCTGAATCATTTTTTCATACAGACTTTGATGTCGAACATCAAAAAACACATTAAATCTGTGAAATTTTTGCACACCTCTCAGACTGCCATAAGTTCTAGTGTAAAATCACCCTTAATTTTGGCTTCTTAGATTACCATGGGATGTCACCCTGGTGTATTATCAATCTATCCTTTTTGTTCTTTCGTCATCACTATCATTAACACGTCTGCAGAGGCTTAGATAACACGGCATTCCAGGTCATGGTGCGTTATTGAACAAAAGAGAGGAAATTGGTCTGGTGGTCCCAGAGGAAGTAGCCACAATCCTTCTCCACTTTGACTGGTGGCAAGCAGACTGCCAATAAAGTTGCATTATAGATTAATGGCTATGAACAAATTGGCCTTTTTATAGTATTTTTAGCACTAGCACTACTCACTACAGGATGTTAAGTGTGAAAAATGAGTCACAATTTTAGTTTGGCCATATTTGTTCATACGAACATAAATGATGATGATAACGCCACACTAGAAACCAAGACAGGCTATCTCGGGTTGATGGGGGGTCAGACACACCGGTGGTCTGCGTTTAAAGCATCATCCACTCATTACCGGCTCATTGAGCTCTGCCGAACACAGGCACGGTCAGGAGCCCGGAGACATGAGGGAGGAGTCCTGTCACTTCATTTGGATTAATGGACAGTTAATATCTCCTGTCCTTTGAAGATCTTCAGAACTAGTCTTAAGGAAATGGTCACCCATGCTGTTAGGTGTGTATATGATAGGACTTCCTTTATGTCTCTCACTGGAGAAACATGTAACAGAGTTTTTGTAGTTTGACATGAATGGTTAAGCTATTGTAGTTTAAATATGAGATGGGTGCCTAAAATAAGAAAACAAAGGTTTATTTTGGCTGGGCTTTGTGACACCGTTATGGATAGGACAGAGGTGACAGGAAAGAATGAGGAGAGGAGGGGGATGGGATCGGGAAATGACCCCTGCTGGACTCAGGCCGGCCATAAGACATGCTTTCAGAATTTAGTTATTTGTATCAGTGTAAACTTTTCAATTTTGTTTAGATTTGTTATGTTTATGTTTATATTATATTACTTTATTTTTAAATACAAAATATATTAGTAAAATAGTAAAATATTGATAAATATACATTTATATATATTCTATTACCAGTAAACATATATTACCAGTATTTGTTAATCAACATTATTTTCCTGGACCCTTGCGAGTATTTTCATGTTACAAAATAAACTAAGCTAAAATAAAATAAAATAAAATAAAGATGAGAATAGATTAAATTAGAATTTAATATCTCATCAATTTTGCTTGAAAGATTTTCACAAGTACAGATAAAAATGACTTCACATGACATGATTTCACAATTTTTACAAATTTGTGATATCATTTTAAAATATAAATGTCAAATTTTAGATTAGAGTCCAATCCTTACTATTAACTAAGTTTTAACTAGGACTTTTGCCTCTATAAACTCATAATTACTGCTTAGTAATAGTTAGTAAGGTAGTTATTAAGGTATTGAGTATAGGATTAAGGGATGTACTGTTAAAGTCATGCAGAATAAGGCATTGCTTTATAAGTACTAATAAACAGCAAATATCCTAGTAATATGCATGCTAAATAATAAGCAACTAGTTAATAGTGAGAATTGGACCGAAAGTGTTACCAAAAAAATAATATACAGTAAAACTTTAGACAAACATGATCAAAGCATGTTCATATTTTGTTATGTCTATGTGAATATACCTGGTCATATTTTCATGTTCCATTGATGTGAATCTTTCTAGCTGCTTGTTTTTCTACCCCCTTCCTTCGAAAGGATGATGTTAATCTTCCCATCCTGGTGTGCATAACGTTTTCATGCAGTGATCCGTCATACAGTAACAAAGACATGTGAATACTTCAGTACCTGTGGTGATAAGCTTCTTATGAAGTCTCCTCTTTAAACTCTTAACCTCTCTCACTGTCGGTCTCTCTCTTGTTCTCTGTCACTCCCTCTTATTTTCCATTATTCCCAAGGGCGTTTCATTACAGCTTTCAAGTCCCTCTCATCTCAAGCTAAGTTGGTCATTCCTGGTCGGGAATCAATGGAAGAATGTGAGAAATGGGGAGATTTGCCTGTGGGCAGGGTGGGTTTCAGTGGGTTCAGGGCTTAGTGTATTGTTAAAAGGGACATGCACCAATTAGCAATGAATGTAGATGGACTATTAAAGGGATCTTAAATTAGTTTCACAGGCACAAGAAAAAGGTCAACACTGTTACAGTGGGAATGGATTTATAGAGCTGACACACTCGATGAGATTTTTACCATCAGCACTGTTTGAAAAATGAACTGCTGTGTTTTCACCAAGTTCAGTTCAGCACTTTTTTTTGTAAAATATTTCTTAGTGTGTTGGCTAAGCAGAATTACACTTGTTATAGAGCAGAGGGGAAGAGAGAAAATGTTTTTCCCTTGTTCAAACAAGATGGTTGATGAATAAAAGAGAAAAAGAATAAAAGAAGTGAGCCTATAGATCACACCAAACAAAAGGAAAAGAAACAAGATGTCAGGGCAGAGAGAGAGAGAACTTGAGGGAGGGAGCCATTATTATCTGATACCTGAGAAGTTTTGTGCGTGCGTGCGTGTGTGTGTGTGTGGTGTGTGGGGGGTTGGTTGGCTGTTAGAGGGAAGTGTGTCTGGGTGGAGACTGTTAAAATTGTAAAATATTTGGTAGCCGTTGTGGCAGGGAGTTCAACAAACAAGTTGTTTTCTTTTCTATTGCAAGTCAGTCTAAGGAGACAGTGAATGTAAATGTAAACGGAAACCAATTCATTATTATGAAAGTGACATTGTATACTATTTTGTTATTGACTGTAATCATGATTCCATGGCAACATTTACATAGAATCTGTGACAAAGTTCTGCTGAAACATTTCCAGATTTCTGCAGAATTCAAGTGTCCCATAACTAATCATAATTTTCTGATAATCACATACTGTTGTTATTTATAGTATCAGCTAGGACTGGGTGAAACACAAAAACATTACTTCAGTTTTCAGTGTCACATAATCTTTCAGAATTCATTCTAATATGTTGATTTGGTGCTCAAGTAACATTTATTTGTATTATTAATGTAATAAAGACGTGCTGCTTAATATTTGCGTTAATATAATACTTTTGATCAATTTAATGTAAAAAAGTTTTAATTTATATTAAAAAAAATCAAACTTCAAAAAAGCACGGAAAAAATCTACGAATTTCTGTGCACAAAACTGCATGATCTTTTGGAAACTAATGTCCAAATAACATGTTACAGCATTTTTCACAGAACTGTTTTATTTTTATATCATTAATACAAAATGATATTGTATATATTGTAAACATTTGATACTATAGCTCAGCACTATCTATGAGGTAATCTGTCAGCAGAGACAGACAAAGACAGTGTGGGCAGTGATTATTCTTGTGTCTTTGTCTGCGCTCTCAATTATACTAACAAGAGTAGATTGTGCACATGCAAAATTATAGATTCCATCTGACTGAACAATGGAGCATTTCTAATCCAGTCTCTCCTGTGCTCACTCTCTCTGTCTGGGTGTGCAGTTAAAAGCCCCGTAGTCTTCCTCAACCCAGTGCAGCAGTGCTGGGCTTTGGGGAGATTTTAAACCTTGCTCTTTGCCTCAGGCCTTAAAGACCAGCAGCAGAAACAAAAAGACTATGTATTGGACTAATGGGAGCAGGTTTGGGGAACGAGAATAATGCATTTGTGTTTTGCTTCCCCCTCACTTACAGCAGTCATCACTCCTCGCTTTTATTTGTCTAGTGAACATCTATCTTCTCTTCCATCATAAATGATGAGCATCCCAGTGCTTTTTTATATTTAGATTATAATATCTCATTGAGTTAAGTTTGCAGACTTATCAGAGTCTATTTGCGGGTGCAATTTTGCAGTATTCTCAAGCAGGCCTGTCTGGGCTTTATAATGTGATAAATGGAGACATTTCAGATGATTATACTTCAGGAATGATATGTTCGCTCCACTTTTTAATTTAGTATCGAAGAGCATTATTCATTTCACACCCCCTGCTCAGTTTTGAGAGTGCTAAGTAAAGTGAAGTTACTGAGCGCTACAGAACTATAAAGAGTTTTACTAGCCACTCTTATCTCTATATTCCTTATGAAGAATTTTTAAGAGAGTGAGAGTTTTTTGTGCTACCTGTAGAGATGTGTTAATGTGAACTAGCTGGAAGAAGCTAAAGAAAGAAAAGCTGTGATATCTTGCTTTTTAACACTCGACTCGTGCTAGTGATCTATTCCACAGCCGCTCTTTTTGCTCAAACAAAAGAGTATCTGAGAGAGGGAACGGGATGTTCAGTAGAGTCAGTCCGTTTCATTATTCCATTACAATGCACACCCTCCTCACGGCCAAACATGGGCTTTATTCTGCAGATGGGACGGGGGGAGAAAACATTCATCAGAGAGGGGGGACAGGAAAGAAAGAAAGGTTGACATAAAGAAATGTGACATATGAAAAGAGGAAGGACAAAATGTGATGTTAAAGACACAGAAGGAAGGAAAAAATACTATCAGGTTGATACATAGATAGACAGACAGACAAAAAAGGGAATAAGCAGTGTGGAAGCTGAGGTAAGATCAGAGAGAGTGTGTGTGTTCTGGATGTGTGTGTGGTTTAATAACGGAGCTCAGGCTAGCACATCCTTCACAGTGAGGGAAGTGAAGTGGAGGAGGTGTCCTCCTAAGTGCCTGTGATTAAACATTCACAGTGAGACTATACAAGGCTCAGCAGGCTATTCCACCACCACACACCCTTCCTCCATCCTCTCCACCTGCTTCTACCCTGCAGGAGACGTCCTGCTTCAAGATGACAAAAACACATTCACACACAACAAGAATATATGTATACATATCTAGGCCTATATATATATATGAGCTTCATAACTCAGAGTTTTACATATAGCGATCAACATTTTGCATTTGTGTTAGCTTGGGGTCTGTTGTCGTCATGCTGAGATTTATCACACATTATTATTGCTGAATCTGAGTATCATGTAGGTGAGAAGTAGGAGGGAAGGAGAGAGTGGGCAGAAGGTCACTCGGTTCATTCGCTGACTCACGTTTGCCGCTCTGCTCAGCGGGATCACAGTTTCTCTCATCGATTTTCGCTAACCTTTTGGTTATGACTGCAATGACATTTTAACTGTAGATCCCCGCTGAGATATTCCATCTGGAGAATGTTTTCGAAGCAGAAGATTTGATATTTAATGCGATCGGATCAGATGGTAACAGATCTGTGTTTGATTAGCACACATATGTTTATATACCGTCACAGCTCGCATTAAGAAGGGAAACACAGTGGAAAGTCTCTTTAAGGCAAGTTGGCGGCCATCTTGAGCAGCTATTTCCAATCATTTGCATATTTTCTCGAAAGACTGCTTAAAAAAAAGTTAGCTAATAGTGCATTCATGTAAGAAAGATTGTATTTATGAGTTGAACACACATGAATACCATCACAATATCCTAATTACAAGTCGGAAAGAGGCATGTCAGTGAAAAAAATATGGCATCTATAGTTGATGGTAAATATGTTGAAATGATGAAATTACTATTTTAACAATAAAACTAGTTAAGTTGTTAGTATTGTCCAATTACAATAGAATATATAACAATTCTATTTACAGCACCTTCATACTATCCTGACTCCGCCCTCCTACGTACTAAAATGTTCATTTTTCTTCTACGTCTGGGATTCTGCTGTAGACTTTGGTTTTCTCCGGTCAATTTTTTACCGGGCCAATCAGGAACAGAGGGAGTGGCTAAGAACGATGACGTTGATGTCGACTCGTGCGTTATTTTGAGTTGTAATTCAGTAATGGCAGCGGAGAAAGATGCGAATGAATCCTTTCGGTCCATTGTGGCAACGCTGCCGAATATCAAGAAGTTAAAGCCGGAGCAAGAACAATCTTTGCTTAGTTTTGTTGGTGGCCATTCTCTCCACGGGATTCGGGAAAATACATATATCAAAACCAAACATTAGCGATTGGTTATGGCAGATAGAGTGACTCTGGGCAGATCCAATAGTTTCAGACTTCAATAGAGTTCCCGCCTACAAGGAAGTTAACGATTGTCAATGGAGCGGTGCCAGACTCTATGTACAAATGAAATTAAATGTACGAGAGTCTGGTGGGACCACGCTACCTTCATACATAATAAAAACATAAAAAGGAAAAACACACCTGATCCACATTCTTTATTCAACATTTAATAGAAGTAGTACATATACTAGTATGTATATTACTATGTATGTATACGTATATATTATTAGAAAAAAGTGCATCGCCATCTTGCTCTGACCAAAGTGACTTGAATGCACCTGACCTAGTAATTACGAATTCCCAATAGCATGAAATGGGAACTCAAAATATTTTTGGCAAAATATCTATAGTGGGTAATCAGAAATCGGAATACTACTGGAAATGCTTTTTTCACATACAAGTTTGGTGGTCACATACAAGGAGGATCAGAGATATAGAGGGGAGGGCAGAGCTGCAAAAAAGTGAAATGCAGTGAAAAATGGGGTCAGTTCTAGTTTATGTAAGTCTACAGCAAGGTTGAGTAGACTTACTGCAGTGCAGAGTTTTTCTATCACTTCTCTGATGTACACGAACAAACACATACACCAGACTGTCGTCCTGAGGATAGAGTGCGTCAGATGGATCTCTATCTCTCACTTTATTGGCCTTAAGGTCTTGTTGACCCTTACTGTCGAAGCTGGACATGATCTAGAGAAATACACACTGACCTCAACAAACACATTCTCACACACGCTTCTGTTACGCACACTGTTTGTATCACAAACCCTCTGGCAGCGAGAAACAACACAGGCACATAAGAAGACACTAAATTTTTACAGTAAGAACTAGATTTGTGTGGTCTTTACCAATGTAAACTCGCCAGCACAATACTAGGGTGTTATGGTTGGCTGCTAGGTGATCTAAAGGGGGTTGCTATTTTCTGGACCGAATCAAAAGAGCCCATCCCAAGTCTCAATGATATTTTGGCTTCTAGATTTGGCTTGAGTACCTCCTATATAAGTTTAAATGGATCCAATATGCAAATTTTACTCTTCATCTTTTCTTTATCCTCTTCCTCTATTTCTATCTCCTGGTTACTGGAGCAGTGACCGTGTCACTCTGAAGCTAATTCATAAAATGCAGCGTGTAGTCTGAACCTTGTCATATTGAATTTTCTAATATTTATACCTGCTGCAGTATGGAGATGAGGCTTTCTCTCTGCTCTTCTCTGTGGATTAGTAGAAATTAGGTCAGATTGGCATTGAAGAACATATAACTGGGTTCAGCTTTACTGCTGGGTAGCCTTGATCTTCTGACATAATTACTGTATTGTTGGAGTCTTAAGGAACTGAGACAAATCAGAAAATACTTTCTCTTGTGCAGCAGGGAAGGTGTGTGAATATTGTTGTATAAGTGTTGTGTGTGCTGCTTTTGTGACCGCACCTTCGAACAGGTGTGCTGTCATGTTCTCATATGTGTCTTGAAATCCACCCAAACCCAAAAACTCCTGAACATCTTATTTTTGAACAGCAATCTAAACTATCCTTGTGTCTGAACTTAATCTTCCTCTGTTCCTTTGTTTAAAATGTGTGTTATATTTCTTTTTCAGGGAAAACTGCTGTAGGGCTGATCAGGACCATGAGGTCAATAAATAAGAGCATTGCCGTCTGGAAATGCATTTGATCCACTGTTTCTGCCTCAGGTACTGTTGCTGATCTTATATATATATATATATATGATGCCATGTGCTAACACAATAAAATTGTGTTTTTTAGGCAGCTCAAACCCTATAAGCTGCCTTGCTGACAATTGCAGCAATTAAGTTGAACAAAGTTTGCTATTAGCATGTAAATTGCATAAAACACACACAAATATTTGGTCAAATGTTCCATTTTATTTACTTTCCAAAGTATAAATTGAATAAAATAATTAAACATGTAGGTTTATAATTAACATTTCTTCCGCCTAGCCCAGCATCTTGAATTTAGTTTTTCCCAAAGCTTGTCACAATGGGAATTGGAATGGGAACATTATGGGACTGGCTATAATTGCTTGTGCAAACTAGGTATCACAAGCAATTATGAGGCAGCATTATTAACTTACCTTCTGGGAAAGCCTTCATTTTGGGAGTGTGTCTATGATGCTTTAAAATGCTGCTTCTATAAGTTTTTGAACAGAATAAAAATATCTCTCATGATTATTCTCCTATAATCATTTTTTACATACCAAAGTGATTCCAAATGGATTCTTATAACTAATTCCTTTTTCTTTCTTAGAACTAATTTATCGGAATTTTACCCTAATTGAACCGTTCCAACAATTTCAAGAGGTTATAACTGAGAAACATAGTGTGAACTCTCTAATGGAGGTCATTTTAAAAATCCACTGATGTTCTCAACACAGGGGGTTGAGAGGTTTCACATCCCACTCCTTTGCTCACTCTCTTGTGTCTTTGTGTGCGTCAGAGATATTTCTGGTGTTAAACTCTGATCACATGCAATTCAGCTCTCACTTTTAGATATGGCATTTAGAGACTGAATTTCTGTTCTGTAGGTACATCCTCTTTCATTCTGTTGCTTTCTCTTTCTGCACTGTAATAATTTTTAAAACGTACCACCTTACATAGGAGTTGGATCTAGGTATGCTGCTTTAGAGCTGCAGTGACTCTTTTATGGTCTCTAGATAGCACCTTAAGAAGAATGTGATGTTTGCCTGTCTTTGAAATGTCACACAGGCATATACAGACATCTTGCTAGTGTTTGGTGAGTCTAAATTTCATCCGTAGGTAGTGACATGTCCTATATCTAACCCATGTTGTGTCTTTCACAGACGTTAAACCATGGGAAATGTGGAGAGCCAAAATGGAGGCCACGCCTACTACAGTGAGGGGCAGGGCCACCTCTCACGAAAGCAAATGACCCGATCACTTCGCATCTCTAACAAGCAGTCTCGACGATCGCGTCATGCCTCAACCAGCAAGGCTGAACACCGCAACTCTGAGACCAGCACAAAATCTAGCAGCACCCCTTCCATCCCACAGTCCTTAAGTGAAAATGGCCTGGAACCCTTCAATGAGACAGATGCTTTGGAGGGCTTTGGCACCATTTGGGTGGACCGGATGGCCATGAACTTGCGGCCGATGTCCTTCCACAACAACTTGGCGGATCCCACCACCACGCCTGGCTCCGAAGACGGAGTTGAGATGGACACAGTGGTGGCAGACGTTGTGATGATGATGGACTTTTCACAGGTGAGGACACATATCTGCAGAGGACAAGAGATGGTCCTCGGGAAGGTGGCAGCTTCAAGAAGAAGCGTTCCAAATCTGCAGACATGTGGAGAGAGGATTCCATGGAGTTCTCCCTGTCGGATCTAAGCCAAGAGCATCTGACAAGCACAGAGGAGATTATAGGGACAAATGAGGATGAGGACAAAAGCTTTACCAACTGTGGAGGACGGCGTCGCACCTCAAGCCCACGGACTCTCGAGTCTCACTCAGGAGAGAGAGCCAACTCTTTAGATGAACTTTGCACACAGCTACCTCTTCGTGGCTCCCACCATCTCTATAATGGTCACAATCCTGAGAGGACGGAGGGAGGCGGAAAGAACAACGAGATCGTGTCTCCTGCGGAGGAGGAAGGGAACGGATATGGAGCATACACTCTTCCTTGTCGTCGTTCTCACTGCCTGTCTGAAGGACTGTCCAATCATCAGGCTCCCATCTGCTCACGTATGAAGGGACGGCGTGCGCAAACAACACATGTAAGTTATTCCTCTGACTAATGTTTTTTCTCATCCTCTCAAAATAAAGACTGTTATGAATCATGTGCACTTTGCATACTTCCAAACCTGCCAAATAGTGTTGTCCATTTATTTAGAACCTCGTTGCTAAAGTGCAACAATCAAGAACTGGATAAAGAGCTTGTTGGATTCTCTGAGGAAATTTTTATTTAACTTTTAGGTCTGGTAAAAAGTGAAAGATAAAAACCCTCCAGAATCTTTCAAATCAAATTCTGATTTTGACTTTCATGTTTGTGCATATTTTATGTGATCTGAACTGTCTTTGCTTGTCAAAGAGCTTCCAATTTTGAAAGGTCTCAAGGGACACTTCAAACACAACTTTCATGTTCAAGCCTTTGGCAGCTACTTTGGACAACAGTGTTTTTGAAACATTATATTTCCCATAATCTACCTGTGAGGAACTGCAGTGTTTCTGTGTTGGCAAAGGGAAGCTGCCCTTTCTCCTTAGAATGTCTTCCTCTTTCTGTTCCTCTTTTGTGCACTGGTAAACAAGTTGAGAACAAGTACAGATTACATTAGTCTCTTCCTTTGTGTATGTCAAAAGAGGAAAGAAAGAAAGAAGAGCCGTTTAGCAGCTCAATGGAAGTTAGTTTCCATTACAATTTCTATAAATTGTCAAACTATTATTTGGGGTAAAATTCTGAGAAGGAATTATTGTTTGGGGATGTTGGATGAAGTGCTGTCACCGTAGAAGGAGAGTCATCTTTTATCTGCATTAACCTGGTCTGTGTGTGTAGGATATCACAGCTTGTGACGGCAGCGAGTATGGAGACAGTGGTATTGACGGTGGTGCAGCTGAGGTCGAGCACTCCTCGCGCCGTTGCAAGGCCATGTCTGCATCATTCTCCGTCTACTCCACTGCTAGCGGAAGCATCTTCGCGGGAAGCGACAGTGGCAGTAGCAGCGGAGGTGGAGGAGACCGTGAACGTCAAGCTGGTGGAGATCAAGGCGTGTACGAGAACTTCCGTCACGAGCTGGACTTGAACTCCAGACAGACGCGGGAGTGCCTCGAGGAAGCCGGTTCGGCTGCCAGCGATGAAAGGAGCAGTGGAACGCTAAGCTCCGTTTACCCCTCAGACATTCTACTTAGCACGGTGCAGGGCACTGTGCGGAAGGCCGGCATACTGGCTGTGAAGAACTTCTTAGTGCACAAAAAGAATAAGAGGTGGAGTCAGCAGCAAAAAGGAAGTGGAAGCAGTACTGGGTGTCACTCAAAGGTGAGATACAAACTATGTTTAGAATAGAATATTGCTCTTACTATTTCTGCAGTACATTGTGTGTATACTGTGCATTGTACACCTGGATGTCCTCCTACATTTGATCAAATGTACAGTATACATCAGAGCGCACTTCACTGGGTATACTGTTCCACAGTACAAATCGTTCTACTTGATCTTTTGTTAATTAACTCGTTGACCCTCTTCAGTTATTAAATATCATGCACTTGATATTTCACATCAGGCTTATTACACCAAACCCTAATACATTTATTTTCTAACTATGAGCTTTTGATTGTTGCTGTTTGATGTGTGTACCTTTAGCATGACTTTTCAATAACAATCTAATTTAATTTAATGCACAGAGACATTTCTTTCAGCAGTTGCTATTGTAAAGAAACACAAAATAGTATACTAGACATTACTGGTCATCCTTTGTGTCAGAACCATAATCAAGTTATCTAAAGAGGTTTCTACAAACCTTTTGCCATCAATCAAATCGAATGCCGCTCGTCCCATACTCTTTAAATGTAATTATCACCAACAACATCCTTTACACAGCTGTTCATCTTCTTATGATGACAATTGTGGGGAGCAAATAATCACCCCAGTTGTGCCTCATGTAGATGAATCAAGATCCTGAAATTTGTATTACATTTCCACTGACATATTTTCTGATCTTCCTTCTCAACTTATTCTCCCAGGATGCACTCTGTTTTTCTACGAAACGGATGGGCGTTCAGGGATTGACCATAACAGCATTCACAAACATGCAGTCTGGGTGGAAAACAGCATTGTCCAGGCTGTACCAGAACATCCCAAGAAAGACTTTGTGTTTTGTCTGAGCAATGCACTGGGAGACGCCTTTCTATTCCAGGTAAGTCTGGAAAAATTTCAAAAGACTAATATTAATGTGATTCCAGTTGCTTTTAAAATCTTTAATTTTTCAGGGTAGCATTTGAAACCCTTGGCGGGGTTTCTGTCCATACATATATGATGATCTCTATCCAGTTGATATAGAATTGTCCGACTTCAATACACATGGTCTACTGTTTCATTCAAAACTGCTGAATGATATTTCTAAATTTCTGTGGGTCTCAGTGGCATTTTATTCTGTGACAGCATCCTACTTACCATGTGACATTCTTAAAGGTTAAGTAGTCAGGCTTGACAGTCAAATCTATGTGACTGTCATTTGGTTATTAATATAATTTTTTTAGCGCTGAAAGTATCTCATTGTTGCTATGGCGATAAAATTATGATGTCAATAGTGATGTATAACCTTTTTAACCTTTTAATTTTAAGATACTGTTTTCCCCATTGTAGCCAAAATGCCAGTGGGCATCCTATAGGATGTAATGGTCTGATCTACTTCATTTTAGACATCAGGTCAAACAGAGCTGGAAAACTGGATAACCGCCATCCACTCAGCCTGCGCTGCGGTCGTCGCCCGTCAGCATCACCGCGAGGACACAGTACGATTGCTGCGTACTGAGATCAAGAAGCTTGAACAGAAGATTGACATGGATGAGAAAATGAAGAAGATGGGTGAAATGCAGCTCTCTGCCGTCACTGATGGAAAGAAGAGAAAGACTATCCTGGAGCAGGTATGCACAGGACACATATGCACATTTCTAGGATTTGGTTTTGATATTTGCCAATGGTTGGACAAAGAGATATTTTCAAACTCATGACATTGGTTGAGCCAGTTAATAAAAATGTTAAAACATTAAATAAAATTAAAGCTTCACCTTAAGATTCTTACCCAGGGCTTAGATTAACCCAGGAGTAGGCCTTGGTTAAAATAGGACATTTAAGTAGCTTTTATAATCATGTCTTAGAAAATACATTACTGGTGTGCATCTTGCATATGTTAGTGCACGTTGCTTTCAGTTAAAAAAGCTCAAACATGCATTTTAGTCTGGGACTAGGCTTAAGGTACAGTAAGTGATTTCTGAGAAGCGCTGTTGAAAGTGGATCGGACTGAGCACCAAAGCACACTTGTAGCCAATCAGCAGAAAGGGGCGTGTCCACTAATGAGGAGGGAAGTGCCTGTGCTGCATAGTGTGTTTGTGAATTTGGGGGCGGAGCTATCAATATAGGGGTGTGATACTTTTGGGTAGGGGCGTGTTTCTCAGAAATTGCTTACTGCACCTTTAAGCCTCGTCTGTGAAACCGGGCAATACCTATTAACCTTTACCTATTCACACGCTCTGCTGAAATTATGCTTTAATGTGGGTTTACTTTATTAACTAGCACACAAAGATTTGGTGTTTTTGTGATGCTACTGTATATTTGTGCGAGTATGTGTTTTTTTTTTGGCTTCTAAACTAATCTCTGACTAACATGTGATTTGATTCTACTTACATAAAAGATGAGTGTGTAAATGCGTGTCTATTCACTTATTTGTGATGTACTTGTCTGTTGATGTGGAGGTGGGCATACTCCTCCATGGTCTCTGAATAGACTCAGGTCATGCTGGCTTGGAGGAGGCCTGCTGACTAATGATTTATCCCAGCATCCTCCTCCAGTAAACAAAACCCTATTAAAAACACTGCCCACACTCTAATAGTCAGCAGCTTAAGGGCCCTCATCAGTGTGCGAATGCAGAAAATATAAAGTGCAGAGTCTTATAAAGTACTAATAAAGTAAAAAAAAAAACTTAAATCTTTCTTTCCTTTTGTTCAGATATTCCTCTGGGACCAGAATTTGGAGCAGTTTCATATGGACATGTTCCGGTATCGCTGTTACCTTTCCAGCCTGCAGGGCGGCGAGCTTCCAAATCCAAAACGCCTACTTGCTGTTGCTTCCCGCCCCACCAAACTGTCCATGGGTCGTCTTGGCATTTTTTCAGTATCATCCTTTCATGCCCTGGTATGAAATGCACACATATACAAACCTCCATGCTAAAAACACCAAAACATATTCAGTATCAGTGCATAATTCTCTCTTTCTCTCTGTTTCGCACACGTCTTTTCTCATTCACACATTTAGTTAACATCCTCTTAATTTTAATCCACTCCACAAGAGCCCAGTGAGCTCTGAGCTGCCTGCCAGCCGGTTCTTGGCCTAAGTCCTTACAGAAACTGCATAACAAAACATGCTGTCATCATCGTGTTTTTGTCATTCCTGTGGTTCAGCAGAGAACGTACAGAATGGCGTAACATGCAGCTGTATGACCGCCTCACCTCAGGCGTCACAGTGTGTTGTAGAAAAGCAACTCCCATTTTATTGCGTAACTCATTGAGTTCCTTGTAAATGAAACCAAATTTGACAGAAAATCATTGACTTTTTAAATAATGAAAAAGGGAGAAGTTTTTGTTATTGTATTTTCCCCTCAAATGCAAGTTTTTTAAAAGCATCATTTCTAATCACTGCCTTAAACCTTAAATGTATATATACAATTTCCCTTATTGTTTCTTCTCTCTTATAAAGCAAGCCACAGGGTTTTGTCTTTAGACACCGTACTGCAGATGTCACCTAAACTACCAAGGTTTTATGCTTATGGGAAATCCTCCATACAGACTGATTACTGAGGAAATCCTTTATGGCTTCTGTGGCACTAACGTTTATTATCCCAGAAATGTGGTTTCGTGTCGGGGTGTGTGAACAGGACATCTCCACTCCATGGCAGTTTATGTATGTGTTGCTTCTGAAATGAGTCATGGTGTCAGATTTTTTCCCATCACTGATCTTTATTTGAACCCTAAAGGCAAAGGGAGGTTTTTTCCTCCTCTCTTTCCTGATATTTTCTCACAGTGTCACTGAGGCTGTTTGAAATCAATGAAGGCTAAAACATCTAGGCAGAGTAAAGGCCTGTTCACACCAAGAATGTTAATTATAAAAATAACTATATTAGCATCCACATCAACAGACATTAACATTCTGTTTATTACAAGCATGAAACTGCAGTTATGTTGTCTGCCGCTCGAGCTCTGTAAAGTTGGGTGGATTCTGACTGGCTGTCAGTGTTTTTTAAAAAAATTCTGAAAGTGATTACACCAATATTGTCCTTTGTGTCGTTATCATTATAAAGTGTGGTGGACGTTGCTATTCTAGTAGAATTAGACTGAATATTAAAACTGTATAGTTATTGTTCTTGGTGTGAACAACCAACCATCAAGAGTCATTTCCTATAAATCAAAGTTTTGTGTATTGTTTAAATGTTTGATTCTAATTGTAGATCTCACTAATAATGTAATTGGTGAAACATTTAAAAGACTTGTCCACAAAAAAAAAAAACTTATTTACACAAAAGGAGACATTTTGAACAATGTTTATGCTGCATTTCCCATACATTCCCATTATTTTTTGGGTGATCTGCCACTTTAAAGATTTACTCCATAGTAACAAATGCTAAATGTTTTAAAACTACCATCACATGGGCTTGATACTCTTAGATGTTTATTGCCTTTCTGTCTGCATGTTTGTGTTGCACAGGTGGCAGCGAGGACGGATGGGGGAATTCGGAAACGTACCCAAGCCCTGTCTCGTTCCTCCAGTAAACGGAAGAGCCGTTTCTCCTCTCTATGGGGTCTGGACACTACCTCAAAAAAGAAAACCAAAGGCAGACCCAGCATTAACCAGGTTCACATCTGCTAGACATCTGCTACAGTCTGTTTATGGCACATTTTACATGTGCTCAATAGAACGAATCACTGTTTATTTTGCATACAATTTGCGATTGTAAGTTTTGTATTTGGTATAAGTACATTCAAATACCTTCAAATCATCTCACACATTTATGGTAGGACCCTTGAAACATCCATAACATGCTATTTAGCAGATACTACTCCAAATTCGTCTCAACTAGTTGTTTTGTCTCAACCTAAGGTGTTCGTAGACGGGGAAGATCCAGTTAAGAGGAATCTCGAGCACATGATAGAGGACATTGAAAAGGAGACACTGGTGAGGACGACGCTAATAGTTCTCAGCATGATTTACATAATTAAAACTCTCAAAGAGAATACTGTCAAAGGCAGAACGCATAATAACCGAGAATGTTAATGCTGTGTGGATCTCCCAATGGGAACTGGAAAGAGCTAGAGAGAGAGTTGAGTCACCCAAGCTGGGCTGCAGGCCCTCGGAGAGAAGCGACCGTCCATTAACAGCCAAGGAGAGGAGGCAGATGGCGGGTGTTTTGGGAGGGGAGGTGCATGTGTCTGAGTTGAATGAGTGACAGAATGTTGGAGTGTTTAATGTATTGTCTGCATGTGTCTGCCAGTTTGTGAGTGTGTTTAAGTCCCTCTGACCCATTTCCCGCTCTCCTTCACCATGTGTGGGCTTGCTGTCTCTCCATGATGTGGGACCACCATCGCAGCTACTCTGCGGGCAGATTGTTGAGGGGAAGGGGAGGGTGCTAGGCTGTCACCCGATAGTGTGGGATAAGCTATCTGAGCCAGGCAGCATGCCGTCACTGACAGCGGGCCAGACCCGCTGACAGACCCAAGAGCCCCCGAAAGCCCACAATGCACTTCCCAGCCGGTACACGTCAGCCCATCGATCACCCGCCAGACGTCTAACAGCGCCGTTGTCAGACAGAGGCGCTGAGTATTGCACTGGGCTTGCCTTGCACATTGCTGTGCTTGGATGCCAAGTTAATTAGTATCAGATTAGATATCATCACATTGTCTGCTGCATCGATCCAGACAGCCCTGCTTAAATGTGATAAGCCTGATTTGTGCAAATACAACCTGGAAACTGGCACCTCAGTAAATTTGTATTCAGAGGTTTGGTAATATTGTCTTGTGGTAATCACCGTTCTAATGCATTTTTGTATTCATCAACATTAAATTTACACTGTTTTTGGTGATGTTGTGCACAAATTATCAATAATCTTCATCATTGCTGATTTTTCCTTTTGAGTGACATCATTTAAGATGTGCAGGCTATTGGTTAATCTTAACCAATCAATCCAAGCAATTCCCAACGGATGAAATCAAGTTACATCCTTCATTTTAGGATTGGGCAATATATCTGCAGTTATATCGGTACCGGTCCGATAAGTAAAACAGGCCGTGAAATAGTAAAAAATAAAATACAATTCCAGTTGAAGTCAAGTTCTGTCCTACTTTATTCAGGAATGCACAAAATTTCTGCAGTCAAATCGGTATCAGTAAAGTCAAATAGGCCATAAAATATAGTATACTGTAATATAAAATATATATAGATATCTACTGTCAGCTTGGGTTATTATTAAAAATAAAATGATTTGATGTTATTAGTAGTTTGCATAGCAGAATGTTCCGAAATTTCTTCGCTCTTAAATGCATTACATTTTATACGTTAAATGGGTTGTGAAAACCATTTCAAGTTGACATTAAGCACATTCAAAAACAGTTTATTTCTTTTATTAATTGTTTAAGCAGAAGGACCAAGAGGGTTCGGTGAAAAGCCTCCCCCAACACAAGACGGACAGTGAAGTTTGGGTGCCCGACTACCTCAGGCCATCCTGGGTCTCTTTACCTGACGATCGACCTGTGTTGGCTATCATACAACCGGGGAAGACGGCCATGGAGGCCCTGGAGACACTGTGCAGGGTAAATGTCATGTGTACTCTCAAACAAAACTTTTCAAATCAAATAGATTACCTTGAATCCTGTCAAACTGAAGTTCCCAGAGGCACAAGATTAGCATATATAGCCACACCCACTTGAACGTTGCCTCAGAAATATTATATATGATTATTGAAAAAGTAGTTCACAAACAATTTATTTTGTTGTCCTGCTTGTTATCTTTTGTCATGAGGTGTTAGCACACGTTAGCTACAGATATGTCAGCTGTGCCATTTGGTTCTTTCACAAACAAGATCACAGTTTCACCATACAGTCATCTTGCAGCCCATCTGCAACAATGAAGAGTACATTTAATACCTAAAACACACTTCAGTATCATCAAAGCAGAGTAATCTTATGATTCATCCATGGCTAACATCTCATGTAACACATTTCCTATAAACACGAAAGTTGCCCAACCCTCCTTTGATGCTGGAGTTGTTGAGAAAGTGCTAGAACTTTCCATTTCCCAAGGCAAACTGCTAAAGTGTCAGTGAATTATTCTTCTTGCGGTTATCTTCCTGTTATCATTCTGCTGTAGTAGCTCTCTGCCTCTTTCCTTGTCTGTTCTCAGCCTCTGTCACCACAGAGTGTTCTAGAATGCTCTTATCCACACTTCTTGTAAATATGTCTTTAAGCATTTATGTAGATAACGCACCACGTCTTATTCAAACTTGAATGCCAGTAAAGCAATCACACTGCAGTTACTCTGTCCAGTATTTAAATTTATTGGTCATCTACATGCATCTCTTTAGATAGTCTGAAGCAGAGTAGCATAAAACATAAAGAAATATAAATAAATTATCCTGCGATTAAGTGGCCGCACTAAATCCCAGAAATGGTTTTCTGTCAAGCCCTGAAATAAAATATTAACCAATTCACACTGGAGAACATAAAGTTAACATCCTCTGTCATGGACAATTTTAGATGGCCGTAAGTAACAGCACAGATTAAATGCTGACTTTTATTGCTGAATGTGAATAGTTTCTCGATATTTATTTAGACTTCCTCATTTGTTAATCTTTCTTTTTATACAGCTCCCTTGAATACCTTATTCTAATTGGTCAGTTGAAGCATTCTGTATAGTCAAATATATGTCATGTCATCTCAGTCTCCACTTTCTTCTTTCTTAATATATATAAAACAATAAAACAATATTTCATGACCTTTGTCACTTGTTTATGTTTTATTATATAGATTTAGTGCTAATATAATATAGTATAGTTCTCCTCAAACTGAAGACTTTGACTATGATAGCATTTTATGAACGGATAAACAGCTGCAAGTTCATGTCCTATCTGGTCCATTGGGACAAAGAAAACGTTTTTTGACGAGGTTATTGAGTTCAGTACTTTTATATGAAAAGCACAGGGGTCTGAACGAGGCTCATAACCTCAGATGTCTCTTGAGGGCTTGAGCCATGTTATCCATCCCCCATCTTTCCTGCTGAGTGATCATAGAAACCACAGTCAGCTGCCATTTAAGGGATCATTAATGTGCAATCCTTGCAGCCAATGCTCTATAAACTCAATGTATAATTTGCCAACTACTTAGTCTAACAAGTTTCGTTTTTACACAATCTTTATTTCTAGTGTATAAAGACACAAATACTAATAAGGAAGTGATTACAACCCTACAGACTTGTTTTTTTACTTCACAGGCTCACAGACTGGATCTTTCCAAGCACTATATACGGTTGAAGTTCCTTGTCGACAATCAATTGCAATTGTATGTCCCCAAGCCTGAGGAGGACCTCTGTGACCTGGTGAGTCCAACGAAGAGAGCCTGTCAGCGGCCACAGCGTTTCCTGGACAGCTAAGAGCACCTAGCGGTCACAGACTCAGCGTGGGGTGAATTTATTAGACTGTGACGGGCTCTGCAATGTGCCGCAGATAGTATAAAGTTTTAAAGTTCTGACTGCGATGTAGGTTAAAGCGAGTCTAAACTCTCCGACAGCTTTGAGCCTGCTGCATATGTTATGAATTATGTAGAAGATGCATGTACTGCATAATGCACTCTGAATAGTTCTTCTATCCCCGTGTGTGTGTGTGTGTGTGTGTGTGTGTGTGTGTGTGTGTGTGTGTGTGTGTGTGTGTGTGTGTGTGTGTGTGTGTGTGTGTGTGTGTGTGTGTGTGTGTGTGTGTGTGTGTGTGTGTGTGTGTGTGTGTGTGTGTGTGTGTGTGTGTGTGTGTGTGTTTGTGGAGTCTGGGGAAAACCACCTCTGCAATGACTCAAAAGCTAATTTACTTTGCTCTTTTTTTCATGGTTGCTCTTAAAAGATGACAGAATCTTTGTGTTTTCCATGTCTTCTCTCATCTTTTCACTTTCTCTCAGTAGAGACTTGACTTTCTCTTACTTTATTTCTCCCTGAAATGATCAAAGCCTCAGTTTTGTCTCAGGCTCTCTTGAGAATGGGCTGATTTTTGTTTAGCGTATCTATGCCATGAATTTCAGCAAACTAAGACATTTTCCATGATGTATATGAGCGCTTTCTGCTGCCATACTGTAAATGAACTGTACATCCTAAGAGTGCAATTTGACTCTTTCTCTCTCTCTTCCTTTGTTCAGCTGTTCAAAGAAATTGAAATTTGTGCCAAGACAAACAAAGTCATCCAGTTTGACAGAGATGAGTCCTGTGCCATAGGCTACGGTAACAATGCTGTTTAGTTTATTTCTGTTTTTATTCCTGTTCTTTGTTCCTTTTTCAGTTATTTATCTCTCATTCTATCTTTTCCAGGTTTCTCAGTGGCAGTAGTAGAGGAGGATGGAGGCCAGCAGCTTCATATAACTGATGTGAAAGCTGGAGGTCTGGCATTCGCCAAAGGTGTGTGATGGAACTCAACTTATAGCTGTTCTTCATTATAGTCAAGCCATATACAGTGTTGGGGAAGATACTTTGAAACTGGACCCACAACAGTCATTATGTGATAGAATGAAAAGCATTGTGTGATTGCTAAAAATAAGAATTTACTTCAAAGAGATTAGAATCTAGTTTGGCAATGCATTTCTCTTTTATTTATGGGATGCTTAATCATGAAAACAGTTCCTAGATTATCTTACTCCTCTATTTGGCAGCTGTTCCAGGCCCAAATCAAGACCTTATGCCGTCCTCCTCACTGTAAATGTCTCACCTGCAGTAGTCTGTAAAACTGCTGAGAAATTAGCAGGGGAATATGGAGGAATCTGAACTGAGATGACTGACCCAAATCTCCACTGGACTGGAGGAAAATCATTTAAAAAGCTTTCACATGAGCACAGGATTACTAAGAGGAGCCAATTAAAACTATTACACACTTCCAGTGATATCTGTGCCAAGCGAGTGCACTCATTAAGAGCAACCTTCAGAACGGGTTCAGATACTCTCTGTTCCAGGAAGTCCAGTTATTGAGCGTCGGAGTATTTTAATCAGTGGCGCTTTCTAAGATAAGCATCGCTATTATTATTGCTCATACTAAGGGTCAGGAATTTGTGCTAAACCCCCAAGAATTAAACCTGTGTGACTGAATGCATAGTATACAATGCGCATGAATTTTCCATGCTGTGGAAACCCATTTAAACCAGCCCAATGCTGGTCTTAGCTTGTTTAAGATAGTCGTCCATCCTGACCTATTAGGTTTTCAGCTGGTTTAGCTGAAAATTGCCCAAAACCTAAGCTTAGACTAGCATGCTAGGTATAAGGCTGGTGTAAAAAAAAAATCAGCAGGGTTTTGTTTCAGTATCGTTAGTAATTCTACCCAGAAGGGCTTGCAGAAGTGGCAGTGTAAAAGAAAATGCTTGTCTGGATGAATAGTAAGGCAGATGGATGCAAATCCAAGTGGACAGTGTCTAGTGGGGGAAGCAATTCCCTCTTTTTTTTGGGAAGAATATGCCCCAACAAAAAAAATGGCTCATCAGGACCATGTGCTGTCCGAACTGAATGAAGTGTGTGTGTGCGTGCATGTGTGTGAAATACACACAGACAAACTTGCTGGAGGTAATACTCAAATTCAGGACAGTTTGGACCCACAGCACTGGGGGCGCTTGTTGATGACATCACCACAACATTCATCATCACTCGATTGCCTGGGGCAGGGCCGAGCCATCCAATGAAAAACCTTTATTACAGCTGACATTTTGCTTCATGTAAAACTGGGTCACACTTCAGGCAGTGTGTGCATGCATGCATGTGTGTAAATCCATACAGCATTCATAAAAGCTCAGAAACAGAGGGGGAAATTCAGCTCCAGCAAGGGTTGGGAGGCTGGGCATTGACGTCAATAATCATTTAAAGTGGCAATTCTACCTAAAGAGTGTTAACTGAGCTATTTGAGGCTAATTGAGCAGCTGATGTATTGGTAATTGATAATTAAGGAAGGGGGAGGAGCAGACACGGTTTCCCCTTTGTTCTCATCCTGTTTTGTACAACATACACAGCAAATCTACTTGAATAATAAGGATGTAATCATTCTCTAACATGGTTTATGAATAATTAACATTTTGTATTAATTATTAACCTCTGACAACATTTAGTTTTGCACCTCTGTAAGAAAACAAGGACTTTTTAAATGTTTTAAGAGGAATTCATGAATATTTTCGTCTGCTTCTGTGTTTTGAGTGATGTAACAAAATTTTGAGGGGTTACGAACTTGATTTAATTTTTGTAAAACATTGTGTGTGTGCAGGTCTGCGAGCAGGTGATGAGATTCTGAACTTGAACAGTAAACCGGCGAGCGCTTTGGAGCTGGCAGACATGCAGGCTGCTTTTTCTCTGCCCTCTCTCACCCTGACTGTCAGCACGCTGCCCGCTACCGATCCACACCAGCTGTGCCAGCTGCCCCCCCGCCGATCGGACGGGGCGCTGGACCTCTGCACTGACATCTTTTCCCAGAGTCAGGGTAAACCTCCTCACCACTGTCTTATTTTTTTTCATATATTTCCATATTTTCTTGCCATTACTCCACCTTTTAAGTCATTCTGAAATCATAAAAATCAGCACTAGAATTTGACCGTACATCAACATACAGTACAACTAGAGATACGTTACCATTTAAAAGTTTGTGGTCAGTAAGATTAAAGACAGCATTTATTTAATTAAAATACAGTTAAACAGTACTACTGTTGAAATATTTTTAAATTAAATAATTTAAATTAACTATTTTAATACATTTTAAAATGTAATTTATTCCTGTGATGGCAAAGCTGAATTTTCAGTATTATTTTAGTATCATTGATATACAGTTTTTGTTAATATTTTGAATTAGGCTTTATTTCCTATTTTAATATTTTAGTAATTTGGTTGTGTTTTGTCATTTTTATATCTATATTTTTTAATCTGTCTACATAGTTTTTAAGCTTTAGTTGTTCTCAACTTCAACAAAAATAAGATATGTTGCTTTGGCAACTAGCTGGAATAAAATAAGTGCATAAATGTTTTTATGGGTTTAGTTAACAATAATAACCCTGCTTCAGTGTCACATGATCCTCCAGAGGTCGTTCTAATATGCTGATTTGGTGCTCAAGAGGTTTCTTATTGTCAATGTTGGAAACAGTTGTTCTGCTTAATAGTTTTGTGGAAACCTTGATATGTTTTTTGGGATTCTTTGATTAATAGAAAGTTTAAAAAAAAAAAAAACAGCATTTATTTGAAATCTTTTGTAATGTTGTAAGTGTCTTTACTGTCACTTTTAATCAGTTTAATGTATCCTTGCGATACATTTTTAAAATCCTTAAAAAAAAACTTAACTTATGGCATGGTACAGTCTTGTTCAGGAGTTCTCAACTCCCTCGAGATCCACTTTCCTGCAGTTTAGCTCCAGTCCTAATCAAACACACCTGTACGAGCTAATCAAGGTCTTCAGGATTGCTGGAAAGCTACAGGCAGATGAGTCTGATCTGGGTTGTAAAGTAGATTTCAGGGCCAGAGTTGCCCATCCCAGGTCTTGTTGCTCACCCAGTCCCTGTCTGTGTTCATTGCTCCCCCTAGAGGACATCCTAGATGAAGGTCTTGGCCTGGTTCTGCTCAGCCCCGATGACACGGTGGAGGACGGAGTAAACCTAATGGCTGAGAGCCCCGCCGACAGCCTGGAGGATGAAGTAGACTTATCACACAAGGTTAGAGACCACCTGCCATGAAGATTCATCAAAAAATCTCTTCTCAAACCTACAAACGTCTGGCTGGCTGTATTGTACTAGATTGAGCTTTTGGCTTTGATTCAGAGAGCATGCCACCCCAGTTTCTTTTGTGTCTGGGTCGTTATGTATTTACGTTCTGTGGCCTCTGCTGTTATTTGGGGTGGGTAAATACAGACTCTTATTTTCTTGATATGATGGGTGTCATCTGGGGTCAGAGGCTGACTGAAATCAGATGGCTGGCTAAGAGCTTTGTGTCATGTGATCTAAGTGACCTTTGATTTCAGAGAATGCAGCAGATGGGAAGACAGGTTGTCTTGCCTTGCGGATCTTCACACGTACACACACTCATACTCTCACACTGAGTGTTAGTGATGACATAGTCCACTTGATTGAGGTCAAGATCAGAGATGGATGGATGAAACTTGTCAACACATACTCGTACTCAAAGATCCAAAAGTCTGTGACCACTAATAATTGTGACCCTTTTCACACACTGTAAAGCCGCATTTCTACAGGGTTTGTTCACCCTTAAATGAAAATGATCCCATAATTTTCTCACCCTCAAGCCATCCTAGGTGTATATGACTTTCTTCTTTCATCACAAAACAGAGTTATTTTAAATACCTTGGCTCTTCCAATCTTTATAATGGCAAATAGCAACTAAGATTTTGAAGCCCAAAAAAAGCACATCCATCCATCGAATAGAGCTGGGCAACAAACTTAAGCTCCTCTTCTATTATATCGAAATCCTTAAACATTTCTTTTTAAATATTCTCGTTTTAGACTTCTTATTCATGACCGGTGTTTTGATTTGCTCTATCCTCTGCACTTCTGCGTTCATTAATACATAATGCGTCGGGTCAGAGGTCACTCTTCGGCTGGGACTCGACTCGCATACGGCCATTACCGGAAGCCAGTCATTATAGTTTATAAAGTTAAATATGTTTTTTTTTACAAAAAATGCTTTGCTTCAGAAGGCCTTAATTAACCCCCTGGAGCCTTATGGATTACTTTTATGATGGATGGATGTGCTTTTTTGGGCTTCAAAATCTCAGTTATTCACTCCCATTATAAAGCTTGGAAGAGTCAGGATATTTTTTTATATTACTCCAACTGTGTTTGGCTGAAAGAAGAAAGTCGTATACACCTAGGATGGCTTCAGGGTTTTTTACATGTATAACTATTCTTTGCGTTTCAAATTCCAGAATAATGGCTAACGCTGCTGCGGGAGTGTTTATAATACAGGCGCTGAGGGAGTGATGGCAAATTTGACATCATTCTCTTTTCTGACCAGTGTAATCAATCTCTCAATATTTTTTTCATATATTGGAAAGTCATGGAAACACTATCTCAGATTGTTTTTGTTTTTTTGCTATATATACGTGTATATATGTCATATCATATCTTCACCACTATAGAAGTTTACACAACTACGCTGATTTCTTCTTCTGAGAACCTCGGAAATGTGAAAAAGATCCATTGATAATTTTTGTAGTTTTATATTATTACATAATCACAAATAATTTTATCAGCAGAACAATTTGAGTGAACTGAAAAATGAACATGATTTGGTTTGTCCATCTTTTTATTTAATAACATTAGCACTCGAGCTGCATGATCATGTGATCTGAAGTATTTTCAATGTGGTCTCAGAGGTTTGGACTCCACTGTATACAAAAACCACACACTTTGCAACTTCCACTTCACACTGCAATGTTTTTCCCAGTGTAAATGTGATAAAGTCTGTCTCAGGATTGATTTGTCTCTCTCATGAGGTGCAAACTTTCTTCTTTTCCCTTCTGTGTTCGCTCTGTAGGTCAGTGTGATTGTTTTTCTCTATTAACTGACCTGATGTCTGGCCTCTTTTTTTTTTATTTGGTACTTTTTTCTCTCTCTCTCTCTCTCTCTTGCTCTCTGTGTCCTTGTCTGTCACACCGACACTGCCAGCCGGCCACAGTCTCTCTGGCCTGTTCTCCAGCACACCATCTGTTGCAGAAACACATTTAGCCCTAATAATTCACCCACAGCAACACCACATTCTGTCATAGCGTGTGTTTGTCTTGTCCCTTTCCCCTCTGTCCCACCCAAGTGTCGTGTTGTTGAATGAGTTAGTAGGATATGAGTTTTGTGCTAGTAACTGACGTTTTGACACATGAAGTCACATGACCACACCACATAGACTGTCATGAATGCTCATTTATGACACTGTCAAACCGGGGAAGGGAAAGTCTAATTCTGGTTTACTGCTTCTCGCTCAGTTGTGTTAATGGTTCTCACATGCACATGTGATGCAAAAGGAACGCTGTACTAAAATCGTTTCCTGCAATACTTATTCAGCAATAACTCTACTGAATGTACAAAATGAAACGCACAGCGTGATCAGTGTGGTCCGATTCTTGGATGAATGGCTCGCCTCTTATGACCCCGTTCTTTAAAGTGAATCAAAAAACACAAGGCAAACAGTCTAGCCTTACTCCCAAACAATCTACTATTGATTCACTTCTTTAAACGGATACTACCGTGCAACTTGTATAGTCAGATTCCTGAACAAAATTCCACGCCCCTTACATAATGAGGACATGCTGATGTCATTTTAATTCAAATTCCAAATAAACCTACTTTATTAAAAACTTAAATGCAGAATGTTTGCTATGAGGGCTAGGTTTAGGGAAAAATAATATGTCATTTTACGCCTATGGAATGTGTGTGGGTGGGGGGGGGGGGGGGGGGTCTGTGAGTGTTCCTTAAACCAACAAAAAGGATCAAAGGAAAACAGAATTAGTGTTCTATTCAGATATTCATTTTACCAAGTTTCCACATTTTCTCTTGTGTATTCAGTTTTTGAGTTCTTAAAAGCACAACATTCTCTTACACTGTAGTCTATTGTTCTGTATTTGTATGTGGTTTTGACAGAAAGACAGGCAGAGAGAAGCTGATTCAGCTGGGCATAATTTATGAGCTTCATTTTCTCTCATTCTCTCTCTTCCCATATTAATCACACGGCCGGTTATCGTTATTATCTCACGTCACTTATGTTTTCTTTTTTCGCTTTGAGACGAGGGTGAAAGAGAGGGGGACATCTCCTTTAATTAGCTCTGCATTCTAATTGCTTGATTATGCACATCGATTCGAATCGCTTAACGCTGATAAATTATGAAGAAACCTGCCGCAGGAAACAGACAACCTAGAAGACAAAGGACAGGAGGACTTCATTATTTTTCCAACCTCGATAATGACTGCATGTATCTCACAGAGGGTGGTTCAACATCCTGCTGAACCCAAAAAAGTTCTTCCCCTGCCAGTCTCTAGACTTATCTGCAATGCAAGTTCAGCCAGCCGAGCAGTTCTGCCCTCGAGTTATCACTCTGGAGATAAATACGAATGCATGTTCATAGATTTGGGCTGTTAACTGTCTAAATATTGACTTTTCACATCAGCGTGGCTTAGGTGTGTGTGTGAGAGAGAAGGAGAGGAGGTTTCTACTGCAGGATTCTTTTAATCGTGATTGGTTTGAGGATGCACATGATGTGGAGCTTTATGCTTGTTACAACCTGCATCCCATGAAATCTCCTGAGAAATTTATGGATTTGCATGTTTTGCCAGTCATAAATGCTCCGAGGTGCTGCAAAGCCGTTAAGCTTGTGTGTAAGGTGAGTTGGGAGAGAAAGAGAGAGAAATTGGATAAGCGGAGGTGTTTCTTGACTTGGGCATGCAAACCAATGCTGTTCTGCCATTAAAGCAGAGCTGTACTTTCATATTTGAGCCCATGAGCTTTGGTAGAATGCATGGTAAACGTGTCTGAAATGTTTGCTTTTTACATTTTTAAAGGTTACAATTAAAATGCAGTGATGTTTAGATAACCATGGATATAATTCCACACACAGTTAAAAAGTTAAAGCTCCTTCAAGACATTGCACATTTAATTTGTGCAGTTGAGAAGTCTCTTTCAGAGCCTGATAAGGGCATTTCTCTGCTTTCCAGAGAAGGAAACCTTCCTCTTCCTGACTTCCATGAGTTAATGCATTGATAAGATGAGTTAAGCCAATAAAGGCTCCTGAAAAGTGTGTGTGACTGTGGGTCTGCTAACTTTCCTGAAAGATAGACATTAGCTCTTCTAATAAAGCAAGCAGGTTGGAACTCTGATGAAGCGCTGACTGACTATATATGGAATATATATGTGTATTATATATGGTATAATTCAACGGCCTGAAGTCAATTATTCTGCTAGTACTACGGATACCATACCTCAAAACATTGTTCAGATTAAGAATTTCAAGATTTTTTTAATTTTTTGTCCTTAAAACACTTGTGTGTACTATTTTTTTTACGCATCTAACCCCAAGCCTCCGTTGTCAATTCCAAACCGTCATTTTAGAGATATTAACGGAGACCAAAGCCATTGAAAGCAGACTCATACAGTAATTAATGCAGTTATTAGGGCGAGAGAGAGATTTTAAATAATCTGGAACTACTTTAGCTGTGCATTTCCCTGAAAATAATTCTACATTAAAATGTTTGTTACCCAATCAGATTCAAGCATTCAACAGCCCTGTAGTGTGTATATATATATTTATTTATAGTGTGTGTGTATTTAAAATGTTATATACACACAGTAGAGGATGACAGGAAACGTTTAGGGGGAAAAGGGGAGGATTTTAGAGTATAACATGTTTCAAGCCAGTTTGAACCTGTATCACTTGCATGAACACCTGAGATCAACATATCAAGAACCTGTTCACTAACTGCTGCGCCACAGTTCTGGCAAACCCATCTCTGCCTATGGTTGTTCTTTTCTATACTTTCACCATAAAGACAAACATTGTGCCACACCTGTCCTCTTTGTTCTCGGCATGTTGACGTTTTCACCTGAGAAAGCTGTGCTTTTCCCAGCTGTGTTATGATGTGATGCTTGTTGTGTTCCCCTCCCCTTCTGTCATCTTCCTCCTGCTGCCGACAAGATTATTATTATTTTCTCCCTCTCTCTATGTGTTTACTGTACCACCACAGCTGTCAGAGCCCCATTCCATCCATCCGGCTAGAAACCAGCTCAGACAAGCAGAGACGTAGGGAGAAATTCTAGGAAAGGAGGGAGGAGGCTGTGTTGGACAGGGAAGCTATCGTGGCTTGTAGAGTTGGTAGTGGAGAAGACTCATTCGCTGTATCTGTTTCTGGTCGGAGAAGCTCCGTTCTCGCTCTCATGGTCTGGTAGTGACACGTTTTGCACGCAAAGATAAGCTGGAGGTGGAGGCGCTTCCTGTGTGTTTATTCTGTGAACTTGAGGGGCAGAATGTCTGTGCTGAGGAGATACAGGAGCTCCAAACGTTCCTCCGAGTCCATCTATGACGTGCTGCAATTGGTGAGCCTGAGAGTGTTTGCTTTTTTGTTGTGATACTTACTCGGCATTACATAAGTTCATGGGCTCCACACTGTGTATTATGTTAGATTTTGTGGCTTAGTATGTTACGTGTAGATGTATAATGTTGCATATAGGACAATTTGAGCATTTTAAACTG
Organism: Chrosomus eos; assembly: GCA_036326025.1. Taxonomy (NCBI): domain Eukaryota; kingdom Metazoa; phylum Chordata; class Actinopteri; order Cypriniformes; family Leuciscidae; genus Chrosomus; species Chrosomus eos. Next base: position 15,760,760 of record CM070841.1, on the reverse strand, counting down.
GGATGTTCTTGGCTAAATACAACTTAAGTTCTATAATACAGCCCATTACCTTGTAAAAATAATAGATTTGTAGCAGCACTAAAAACTGTCACAGTGTTTTTGTAGTATAACGCTAGCATGTACGTTTTAGCATGGGGCGCAGGGGCGGGTGTGATTTTTTACCAAGCCAGTCTTTGCAAAGTTATATCTAATCTTTCAAATCATGTCATGACTAGATGAAAAGGAATTTTCAAATGCTCTCACTTGGTTTTTGTGTGAAAAGACATGAGGTAACTACCCAGCAGATTCTAACCATAGGAATTGTATCTGTAGAGCATAAACAAATTCATCCACCTAGAAAACTAGTCCCTCTTTAAAAAAATGTTACAGCTCATATAGCATGCTTTTGTACAAAAAAAATCATATGGGTGCTTTAGGAGAAATATATAAATTTCAGCAGTTTTAACCTGCACTGACATATCTTAAAATATGTCAGTGCCATTGTTTTGTCTCAAGATACACACGCTTAATTCTGGCTTAATCTAAACCCTGCCTGTGAAACCAGGCCTAACATTTCTCCTTTCGGCCCATAGACTTCCATTGGAAGTGCATTAAGGTGTGGTCACATTAACTGTTGTTTGGCAAATTTCTGTGGGCAAAATCAGTCATTTCAATAGTAATCCATGCTACCAAGAATTTTGCAATAGGGTGAAAAAAAGTTCCTTGTGCAGATTTCCCAGCGGGTTTGCAGCATTGACCAACATAAATCTGCTTGGTTTAAAATAGAATTGTATGTGAGTGGTGCTTCATGCATTACTACACTAATGACAATGGATCTTTTTGTGCTCCTAGAATATCACAGAAATTTCACTAGTATGATCGGACCTTTACATCAGTAGCATGTAACCAGAAAAGAGTGATCATTTTACAGTTTTTTTGTTTACTAAATTCATGCTTAGAAAAAATGAGATTCACATTTCTTATTTTACACCTGAATGCTTGCCCTAAAGACTTTAATTGTAGATGCACTACTGTACTGTATTTATGTTGTTTTCACAGAACAAGGAAAGAGTCCATTTTCTAGGTTAAGATTTATTTACAAGATCTGTGGTATGCTGTCGATTAAGTTTGATTTAACCCGGAAAAAAATGATAGAGCTCCTTACTTATATCTCCCTACATCGCTCCACCTCTCTCCATGCTGTCCAGGCTGGTTAAGGCATGCTGGGGTGTGCAGGCTTTTTTTCAGTCCGTCACTGTGTGTTTATCAGAGAGGAATTAATTCTGCTGGAAGCCCCATCTGTCCTCCATTCCTCCTGTCTTTGTGAATCTGTTCCACCTCTTCCTGGACATCACCCTGAGCCTGAGCTCTTGCAGTAGTGCTGGCTTTAAACTTCATCCTGTGACATACGAGATGTGACACTGGTTGAAGATCTTTTGGAAAGAAATCTGTCTTTTTGGACAGGTTTGTGTCGTTTAGGCGGATGTTTATAGTTTTATTTCAGGTATTTGGAAGCTTGATGATGTGTATTAATATCTATTAGTGTAATGTTTCTCTGTGATAGCTCTGTAGTGCAAGGGGAATAAGGAGTGAGAGAGAGAGTGTGTGTGTGCGGGCTTTGAATGGTGGGAAGTTGAAATAATCTTGCGGGCATGTGTAGCCTACTCTTTGTTGACATGTTCTTTGATGGAAAATCCATTCACTGCCAGATTTCCCAAAGAGACAAACTGTTCAGTACTAAATTACAAGTCCTTTCAGAGATCTAACCTAGTAGTGTCTGTGCAGTAAATGACTTTAAGAGGGTCTAATTAAGCTTTACCGAAGCATTCATAAGGCATGATGCGCCTTGTCTTTGGAGTAAAGCCAGTCTGTTTGGTACTGGAAATGCTTCTTTCTGACTCTTAAATGCTCTGAATACCTGTGAGTGTGTTCCTGTTGCTGGTGAACATTTTTGCATGCTCAAGACTTTTTTAATTAAAAGAATGTGTTGTCATTGTAGCATTTCTTGCATTGTGTTTATATACATTTTGTGCTAAATATTATAATATGTGTAGTATTTGTATGTAATATTTTATGTATTTATTTCAATTTTTTCACTCTGAGGATAATCCTCATATGCTTCTTTCACATTTTTAAAAGAATTTAAAACAAAGTTTTGCTAATGGCTTTACCTAATTTAAATAGACAAGTTGAGGTTGATGAAAGGAAATGTGAAAGGATTTATCAATAGATGTGTTTATTTTCCACTCCTGCATGACTTTTCTTTTTTTAATGCTATTTTGTACTGACATTTTAGTTTTTCTGGTGTTTAAATTTAAACCGTTTCCCTCCTCAGAGTACGGAGCAGGTGACTGCTTTCTGCCGCAACCTTCATGATATGAATTCCACTGAGGGTCCCGTTTTCTGTTCCTCGTCTTCCTCCACATCTTCCTCCTCTTCATCATGTGTGCCCAGCCCCATGTCACCCATGCCTGTTCTCTTCACCCCCGCCAGCTCTCCGATGCTTATAAACTCCGTAAAGTCATCAGTGAGCTTGTGGACACCGAGAGGACCTATGTTAAGGTCAGTATCTTCTGCTGTGTTTTCAAAGCATGGTGTGTTTCTATTTTAAAATAGAAAAAGTCCTGAATGTCCACACAGAATAAACATGAAAATCACTCCTGATTGGTAAAAGCTGCACTGAACCAAATCATGAAAAAGTCTGTCTCTCTACAGGACCTAAACATTTTGATAGAGCGCTACCTGAACCCCCTGCAGAAGCAGAGCTTCCTTTCTCAGGATGAGGTGAGATTTCATTAGTGTTTTTTATTATTATGAGTCTTATGATGTCATTATTATGATTATTTTTATTCTACTTTACATTCCTAGCTGGATGTGCTTTTTGGAAACTTGGCGGAGATGGTGGAATTCCAAGTAGAGTTTCTGAAAACTCTGGAAGATGGAACCAGATTAGTTCCAGATTTAGACAAACTGGAGAGAGTGGATCAGTTCAAGGTGCAGTTATATTAGATGCTAGTCTGAGTAGATGCTAAATATGATTTAGCACCAAAACAAGCTCTAATTACTAATTAGACATTCTGTGATGAAACTTTCTTTGTTTTCTAATTATTTCTCTTCTAACTTCCAGAAAGTTCTGTTTTCTCTTGGCGGATCCTTCCTGTACTATGCGGACCGTTTTAAAATCTACAGTGCGTTTTGTGCCAGCCACACAAAGGTCCCCAAGGTCCTTACCAAAGGTAACACCACTGCACTCTCAGAGACTGGTTTACTAGCATTAGCACTGAATTAAAGGGCAAGAAAGCCTTTAGATCCTTGAGGTATCTAGTCATTTCAGTGTCATGTTCAATGACTGGATAGTATAAGTGCTTGCACGCTTTCTAAGTTTGCCCCTTTTCTTAGTTCTTTTTCTGAACCCCTACCCCCTACTAAAGGCCAGTTTTCAGAGTGTATTCAAAGCTAGTGGGTGTTTTTTACTCTCTCACATGGAAATGATGTACCCCAAAGCTTTTTTTCCTTTCTGAAGAATCATGACCCCTTTTAAGGGTCTACTGTAAAAAAAAAAAAAATCAACTCCCTAAGGCACCAAAGCTTTTTCTCTGATGTATGTGAATGTAGGGAAAAGTGGCTCAAGTTTTAAAGACAATGAGATGCTGACTAATATTTGTATAGTTAAATGTGTTTCGAGTATAACATGTAAGGCTAACATTCTGGCAGTTACGAAAGCTAAGAATTACTTGAATGTGTAGTTTTTGTCTTGAACACCATGGGCTAAGTATATAGACATATGACCCCTGTCTAAATTAAAGTCTAGTTTGAGGATACCACTGATGTGACATTCTTATTTCTCCAATCTTTTGTTGCAGCTAAAACAGACCCGGAGTTCAAGGCGTTCCTGGCTGAGAGGAACCCCAGGCAGCAGCATTCCTCCACGCTGGAGTCCTACCTGATCAAACCCATTCAGAGAGTCCTAAAATACCCACTACTCCTGAGGGAGCTTCACTCTCTCACCGACCCAGACAGCGAGGAACACTACCACCTGGATGGTAAATATGAAGAATTGGATACTAACTAATGTTAAGCCATGAATGGATCTATGGAGTAATATATGATGCAGCTCCTATTCTGAGCAAGATGAGCAGGTTTGGGGAAAAAAAACATCACAAAAAAACAGGATTTTGCTTTTGAAATGTGCTTGCTCTTCCCAGTATCAATGTGTAGCGAGTGTAAACTATATTTGCTTCTATGTGTAAAATATTAGCCAACCAATAGGGCTGTGCGATTTATTGAATTAATAAAACCATAACTTGCATTTGGAAAAGCAACATGCACCAACCATCTCCCCAAACTTGTAAAAATAAGCACTTATATTATTTTGTTGTCAACAAAAGGGAAGCTTTGAGGGATCCATATAAATATTAATATTTATTTTACAATACAACTGTAAAATTACAATGTTTCATAATTACTATTGTTTACAGTAATGTTTCAAATTACATTATTTACGGTAAAATATTCACTATTTCTTATTCTTATGATACTGGTACTAGTACTACTACTACTAATATATTATTATTTGTAGTCATAGTCATTCTGACATATCAGTTTTGCATTTCTATACCTTTTTTTTTAAATTGCAATTTTTATCAGAAAAATCACAAGTTTTATGCCCCCAAAATCTTGCAGCCCTGCCAATCAGACTAGAGGTAATTTGCATATATTCTTAAAGCTACAGTAACAAAAACACCAGTGTAATTCTAAATTGAAAATGGTCCTGAACCTTTACCAACGGTAAAGTAAATGTTAATTGTGGCTAAAGAAATGGGGCTGAATCCAGTCCCAACTGCGATTTGTAGCTTGCAACTCTCTCTATAATTGACTTTAGTTGCAGTATTGACTGAGTCTCTATTCTTTTTCGTAGTTGCTATGAAAGCCATGAACAAAGTGGCCAGTCACATAAATGAGATGCAGAAGATTCACGAGGAGTATGGAGCGGTGTTTGACCAACTCATCAGTGAGCAGAGCTCTGAGAAGAAAGAGGTACAATTTCACTAGTCTCCCTTAGGAAGCGTCAACAATTAGTTTAATGCCACCACCAAATGTCATGACATGCACACTGACGTCATCTTACTCACTAAAAGTATGCAGATTTGGCTTTACAGCTGTTTACTTACATCCCAGGTTGCTGATCTGTCAATGGGTGACCTCTTGCTGCACGACACTGTGGTCTGGATAAACCCACCCTCTTCTCTCATGAAGGGGAAGAGAGACACAGATCTGGCTGCGTTCGGTGAGTGCTTGTGAAGCGCTTTTTCCCGAAATAGAATACTGTTCTCTTATTCATTAGTCTGTTCCCTACAGTAATGGTTTCCTACATCAGTAAAGGCCAGCTGTGTCTTTGGGCACAATGGCATTAGAGGAACCACCTTGTCCTGTGGCTCTTAAGGCATTAAAGTTGCATTTATACGCATTCAGACTTTTTTTTTCCTCTGGCTGAGACATTTTAGAAGAAGAAACCCTTCAGATACTTTAAAAATGGGTCAGTTTGCCATTGAAGTTAGCAGTTTCACCGGGTCACAATTTTACTGACTATTCTGAAAAAAGCCCCAAGCTTCTCTATTGTGAATGTTTGTATGGTTTTGTGTGTCTTGTATTAATGTTTTATTTCATTTTTTTTTTCTCCTTCAGTTTTCAAAACGGCAGTTGTTTTTGTGTATAAAGACTGCTCCAAGCACAAGAAAAAAATTGTAAGTGCTTTTTCCCTTTCTTCATTATTCATTAATGGAGATGTGACATAGGCTTGCAGAGCTAAGTTTAAGTGCTTGCAGACTAGCGCTTTTAAAAGGTGTAGTTTTTGTTTTATTGAAGGGCACATTGTTGAGTGTGAAACAGGGATGCCCTTATCTTCTACTTGATTAATTTCTGCTGTCTCTTCGGCTTATTTCACATGGCTAACAAATCTCTGTGACCATGGACTCAGAGACCTTTCACTTGTTTGTGATATTATAAAACTATAATGTGGTTTGGAGAATAAATCCCTTCCCTAACTTCTTGTTTTCAGTGTGTCAGGTGGTTGACGCCATAATGATGTATTTTAAGTGAGCTCACATTTTTTGGTGTTATTTTGTCTCAGGGTGGATCTCACAGAGCGTCAGTCCTTGATGAGCGAGACCCGTTTCGTTTTAGACACATGATCTCTACAGACGCTCTCCAAGTTCGCAACCTCCCAAGTAAGTTTTGGTCTAGTTGTCTTCCCACGGACCTATTGAGAATTGTACTGTGCGAGTAATTCATTTTACATCCCATGAACCCTGATGAGCTTAGTAAAGTCTGCTTTTGGCTCAGTGGAACTTTTTATGGGCTCAGGCCAGAATTTTGCTATTCCCTATTGATGGTGGATGGTCAAAGGTCATCCAACAGGAACTTGGGGTCTGCACTCTTGTTCATTGTCCCAGGGTCCATGTCTTCCATGAGGCTCATTAACCCTGTCCTGATCTTGTGCGTTTTCCCACAGTCCCTATACCAGCATATACAGTTAACCTGATGTTTCTTTCATCTCAGATTCAGAGGGATCTGCATTGTGTGAGGTTGTTCACATGAGGTCAGAATCTGAAGGTAGACCCGAGAGGACCTTCCACATTTGCTGCAGGTGAGATGAAGTCCAGAACGCATCTCTCACCTAAACCCTGAAAACTGACAGATAGACTTCAAACTAAAGCAAAGAAAAGCAAAACGCACAAGGAACTTAGTTCTCCCAAAAATGAAAATTCTGTCATCAATTACTCATGTTGTTCCAAACCCGTAAGACTTTCATGTATCTTTGAAACACAAATGAAGATATTTTTATTGAAATCTAAGAGATTTCTGTTCCTCTATCTATTGAAAGTCCGCATGCATGCTTAAAAAAAGTTTTTGAAATTGAAAAAAAAGAAATGTAGCGGTTTAATCTGAGTTTTAAGATTGCTTTATATGATGAACATTTAATTTAGGCTTTTATTCACATGGGTAATGACACACAAAGAAAATATGGTACATAGAAGCTCAAACATGCTTTGTAACACAATAATAAACATCTAAAAACTTCAAGGTTTTGGGTTAGTGGTTTTTCAAAGGAGAAACATTCATTAAAATATCTTAATTTGTGTTTCAAAGATTCAATTCAATTCAAGTTTATTTGTATAGCGCTTTTCACAATACACATTGTCTCAAAGCAGCTTTACAGAAAGTGCATTTCAGAAATGTACAAAGAAAAATACAGTTAGATGAACTGCAGTCTTACAGGTTTGAATTACATAAGGGTAAGTAAATGATGAGATTTTCTTTGGTGAACTATCCCCTTAATAATGATCTAATTGCTCTAGTCCTTCAACTAAAAGGTATTTCTAAGAGATAATGTGTAATCTTTGTGTAAAATAGGACCTACAGGTCAATAAAAAAAAAGAACTATAATGGCCCCAAAAAGCATTTGCACACTTTTAAAAATGAATGTTTGAATATCATTGCATTGATTAGACAACAAAAAATATCCAACCAAGTTGAATCTGATCAGATTTTTTTTTGAGACATTTCATTTAAAAAAAATCTCAAACTTGTTTTTCTGAATTTTTTTTAAATCCGAATTTGATAGTAATACAATGCAATAGCATTCATACATTTAAGTGTAGCTCAGAGGGATAGTTGGTCTTGAAAATTGAAAACTTTCCTCGCCCTCATGTTGTTCCAAACAAAATTAGTTTCCGTCTCCTGCCGAACACAAAATATATTTAGAAGAATGTTGGTAACCAAACAGTTGATGGACATAGTATGGAAGTCAGTGGTGTCCATCAACTTTTCGGGTGAACTATTAATTATACTTTATTTTCATACTTTTGTGGCATCTGTAAATTGTCAAACTGTACATTTCCATTCCTCAGTAAAATATCTGAATTTGTTGTTGTTGTCGTTTGTTTAGCTCTCCAGAGAGTAAAAAAGACTTCCTAAAGACAGTTCATTCCATCCTGAGGGAAAAACAACGACGTCAGTTAATGAAGACTGAGAGTTTACCTCTAAATCAGCAGTATATTCCCTTTGGAGGGAAACGGCTTTGTGCACTAAAGGGTTCACGACCCACCATAAACAGAGCGGGTAGGTTTGGGATGTCTGACGCAAACTGAACATTGATTACTTTTCTCTGCAACACTTTCCCTCTCTCTGCTCTTCCTATATCCCTGCTAACTCTCCCACAATATCGCTCTGTCTTTCTCTCGCTTACATGATTAAAGCCGCAGTTTTTGTCTCAGGCTTTAGGGTCAGCTGATTATTACACAACAAATTTAAATCCTTGTGTCCACCAGATGTTTTTCTTTCCTAATTCGAAAAAAATGGTCTACTGAATAAAGAAACTAGTTGGAATTCACTCTCTCTTTACTGTTTATCTGCAGTTTCAGACCCATCTCGAACCCTCGGCCGCCGGAAGCTGATCCGTAATCGTTTCACCATAGACACAGGTGTGGTTTTTGACGACGGCTCGTCCCAGGACCTGTCACCCATCACCCCGACAGAGTCCCCGCTGTCGTCTTCACTCCAGAAACCCCAGCAGCCCATCCAGGACACAGACCGCTGGGTGGAGGACCAGTTTGACCTGCAGCACTACGAAAACCAGAATGACGTGAAGGAGACGGACATCCTCAGCGACGACGACGAGTACTGCCAGTCCGTCCGGGGCCCTTCCTCTGATCCGAGCCTGGAGGAAACCTTTGAGGCCCTTTCGGTGGAAGGAGATGAAGTCAAGGATCCAAACGGACTCTCGGAGGACAAATCTCTAAAATCCCAAGCCCCCCCAAAGTTGACCCTCCTGAGAAAGCAGTGCGCAGTGGAGGGTGTCGCTTCCGAGAGAGACTGTGAGGTTATTTGGGTTCGCAGGGACGATTTTAAAAACAGCTGCAACAGTGACATCTTCTGAGCGGAGAGGGAATATGCGAACTGTGAATTTGTGCAAGAATAAGGCAGAGACCTGCTGAGTCCAAGCCTTTCTCAGACACGATGCACTGACAATCTACTGAAAGCCAGAACTGAAAAACTTGCACCACAAAAACTTCTTGATGCTTCAAACCACTCCACCCTTAACGCTGGCTTCCTGCCATTTTAATCCAGACATCCCAAGTAACATTCAAAGATGCCAACTGTACAGCCAATGTATTTATAGAGGCTTCATACTGACAGACAACAGGCAGCTACATGTTCTTTTAGTTGATCTTGTATTTTTGTTGTTGTTTTGTATTAAACACAAGATCGTGGGCGATCTGTTCAGTTGTGCTTCATATCCTCTTTTTTTTCTTCAGGGATTTGTGATTTAACGCTTCATATAACCTTGCTAGTTCTTTGTATGGCTATACGCAGGTGATTTTGTAAAGCGTGGCAATATACCCTGGAGGTGTCAAAACAGTTTCGACTAGCCGTTGAATGCCACTCCTGTTACAAACCCAACAGTTCCTCGCTTGCTGTCTTTGTTCCCTTTTATTTATAGGTCACCAGCAACCCAGTATTAAAGATCACTGTTCACCGAACATGCAGAGAAATGTTCTTCTACTTGAATATTGAAGTAAGAACTGCAATAATATAATTTGTTTTTTGGTTATGAAATCAAACTACCCATAGTCCTCTCTCTATGCTATGGGCTTTGGTGTGCTTGTAAATTCAACAGCCAGACATTTAGATGGCATTATAATTCAAAGCACCCCTACAAAACTGTTCAATGTAGCAGATTTGTCCTGTTCATACTTGGTGAGAATGAGATTTTAAAGAGTTTGAGTCTTTTATGGTATTTTGTACAATGATACAGATGAACACGTTAAACTCTGCACGTGTATTTTGAACACATGAGATTCCCTTCCACGTGAAATGCAATCACTGCACCTTTAGCCATGGATCCCTTTTTAATGAAATTGACTAAGACAAAAGTGTAAAAACTCCTTGCTTTTACCCTCTGCCTTTTTGAGACTGTGTATGTTCATACTGTGGAAATAATTATCCTAAAATAAATTTTCCTAATTTATATATTGCAGTTTTATCCAAATAACTTTGTATGTGGTCAGTTTTAAATAAAGTTTGGTGTGGTTTTTAAACGCAGTGGCTTGTCTTGTTAAATAAAAAAAAAATAAAAAAACACTAGATGTTTAGCAGATTGTAAATACAACCGAAAAGGCTGCAGGTTTCAGTGTTTTGCTGAAAAAGTGAAATCTTGCTTCCCCAGGTGAAAAAAAAGTGTACTTTAGTGCACTAAAAAAACACTTAAATACAAGAAAGTATATTTGTAGTACATTCTTACTTTTTGTGCTAAATAAAACTGTAAAAATTATTCACTATAAATACACTAATTTAAAGTATATTTTTACTTAAGTAGTACTTAAGTGTAATTGCGAAAGTATATTAAATACCATTGATATTTTAAATGTATTTTTAGTGCAATTTTTTTGCATTTTAATATATTTCTAACAAGTATACTAGAAGTACATTGGTAATAAATATATGCTTAATTACACTTTTAAGAAATATGCTAAACACAAGCATAATTTTAATATATTTCTAACAAATGCACTATAAGTACATTGGTAATAAATATATGCTTAATTATACTTTTAAGAAATATGCTAAACACAAGCATAATTTTAACATATTTCTAACAAATGCACTATAAGTACATTGGTAATAAATATATGCTTAATTATACTTTTAAGAAATATGCTAAACACAAGCATAATTTTAATATATTTCTAACAAATGCACTATAAGTACATTGGTAATAAATATATGCTTAATTATACTTTTAAGAAATATGCTAAACACAAGCATAATTTTAATATATTTCTAACAAATGCACTATGTACATTGGTAATAAATATATGCTTAATTATACTTTTAAGAACTATGCTAAACACAAGCATAATTTTAATATATTTCTAACAAATGCACTATAAGTACATTGGTAATAAATGTATGCTTAATTATACTTTTAAGAAATATGCTAAACACAAGCATAATTTCAATATATTTCTAAAAAGTATGCTACAAGTACTTTGGTAATAAATGCTTAGTTACATTTTTAAGAAATATGCTAAACACAATCATACAATTTTTGTGAAGTTTTAGTGTATTTAAAGAAAACACTTATGTTGCTCTTTGTGTAAGAACATAGCAAAATGGTTAAGCTTTTAGTATGTTTAAAGTACTTTTTAAACACTTAGGCCTACTGCAATATATTTTAATATTTATATATTTATAATTTTAATATTGGGGGGGGGGGGGGGGGGATTACATTTATAATGTACTAACTTATAATGTATTATAAACATTTGTCAACTATTATTAAGCATTGCAATAAGCCTACTTAAAATTAATATTGTTCACTTTTACTTGATTAAAGGCTGTTGTACATTACCATACATTAATACTACTGAAATTCCCACAAGGATTTTAACATATTATTTGAAATGCACCATAGATACATTTTCCAAAGATGTTTAAATGTTTTCATAAAAGATGTTGTACTTGTTTAAATTTGAACAAAATGCATAACACCTGTGCCTAGTCCTGATTGGTTCCAGAGCCGTTGAACGGCTGTGATTGGTTCTTATGATCATGAGCTCATTTCACTCAAAGAGCTTCAGTTGCTGAGTATGTTCCTTGAATGTGATTAGATTTAGAAGTCTACATTTAAACTATTAAATAAGAGCGATCGTGTTTCTTTAGAGGACTTGGAGGAAACCACGCGATTCATGTAGTAGGTGCTTTTTGCGATTAACTTTTTCAAACGTGAACTGTTTTGGTGAATCGTTTATCGGAGGGATATAAATCTCTCGGGTTTCATTACAATATCTCAGTTTTTCTTTCGAAAATTAACGGAATTCTTAAGTATTAGCCATCCTTTAGGCCTACATTACAGATCAGATATGATGACGCACAGACTGTGAAAAGGGTCTCTTAGCCAATATTTGCCTTTATTACCCTTGTTAGAAAATGCAATAACGAAAGGTTTGTGTCGGGAAAAAAACACTGTTAAGTGATTTTTTTGTTGGTTGTTTTTTTCCCCTAAGGTTTGTTTGGGAAATGATTGTAAAATTTAAAAAAGAAAAGAAAATCGTGTTTTGTTCATATTTAATATAAGTACTGTAACGTTATGCTGTAGACTTGTGTGTGAATAACGTCTCAAAAAATTAAAGTGTTTTTCAAGAAAGAGATGCTGTTTGTTTGTACATAGCCTACCTGTGCTGTATTGTGTGGTATCCTTTTAAACTATGAGTGTTTACATTACATGAATTACATTTACTTTAATCAAATATAATTTTATCAAGTATAATTTTAGCATAAATGAGGCAGAAAATGCTACTGATAACACAGTCATAGTGTACTACTTTTTAAATAAACCATTATTTAATTGTTTTATAAAGGTACTGTTAACAGAGTTAAAATATATTTGAAATAAATTTACTATATTAAAAATATGTGAGCAATACATAAATATGATTTGTATATATACTTATATTTTAAATAATTTATACGTGTATTTAAAAATGCATTAAAAATGGGTTCAATAGTACTAAAAGGGATAACAAAATAATAAAAAAATAAAGCTGAAATAGTATGTTAAAAGCATATTTTAGTTAATCTTAAGTGTGTGTCAAAATAGCACAGTTGAGTACACTTAGTTGATCTTAAGTTTATCTTAAGAAGTACTAAAGTTAAGCTTTTAGTATATTAAGTACAAAATTAGTGCGCGAAAATAGAGCACTTTAAGTACATTATGGAAGTGTACTAAGTGCACTTAAATAATGTATTTTAGTGTACTTTTTTGACAAAGGAATACTCCTTAAGTATAATATATACATATTTATAATATATTATTTATTATATTTTAAATAATTTATTAGTATAATTAAAATGCATTAAAAATGGGTTTTAGATATACTAAAAGTGGTAAGAAAATAAATTTTTTTAAAGGTTGAAATAGTATATTAAAAATATATTTAAGTTCATCTTCAGTGTGTGTCAAAATAGCACAGTTGAGTACACTTAGTTGATCTTAAGTTTATCTTAAGAAGTACTAAAGTTAAGCTTTTAGTATATTAAGTGCAAAATTAGTGCGCGAAAATAGAGCACTTTAAGTACATTATGGAAGTGTACTAAGTGCACTTAAATAATTTATTTTAGTGTGCTTTTTTGACAAACGAATACACCTTAAGTATAATATATATATATTTATAATATATTATTATTATATTTTAAATAATGTATTAGTATAATTAAAATGCATTAAAAATGGGTTTTAGATATACTAAAAGTGGTAACAAAATACATTTTTTTAAAGGTTGAAATAGTATATTAAAAATATATTTAAGTTCATCTTCAGTGTGTGTCAAAATAGCACAGTTGAGTACACTTAGTTGATCTTAAGTTTATCTTAAGAAGTACTGAAGTTAAGCTTTTAGTATATTAAGTACAAAATTAGTGCGCGAAAATAGAGCACTTTAAGTACATTATGGAAGTGTACTAAGTGCACTTAAATAATGTATTTTAGTGTACTTTTTTGACAAAGGAATACACCTTAAGTATAATATATACATATTTATAATATATTATTATTATATTTTAAATAATGTATTAGTATAATTAAAATGCATTAAAAATGGGTTTTAGACTAAAAGTGGTAAGAAAATAAAAAAATTTAAAGGTTGAAATAGTATATTAGAAATATATTTAAGTTCATCTTCAGTGTGTGTCAAAATAGCACAGTTGAGTACACTTAGTTGATCTTAAGTTTATCTTAAGAAGTACTAAAGTTAAGCTTTTAGTATATTAAGTACAAAATTAGTGCGTGAAAATAGAGCACTTTAAGTACATTATGGAAGTGTACTAAGTGCACTTAAATAATGTATTTTAGTGTACTTTTTTTGACAAAGGAATACACCTTAAGTATAATATATACATATTTATAATATATTATTATTATATTTTAAATAATGTATTAGTATAATTAAAATGCATTAAAAATGGGTTTTAGATATACTAAAAGTGGTAACAAAATACATTTTTTTAAAGGTTGAAATAGTATATTAAAAATATATTTAAGTTCATCTTCAGTGTGTGTCAAAATAGCACAGTTGAGTACACTTAGTTGATCTTAAGTTTATCTTAAGAAGTACTAAAGTTAAGCTTTTAGTATATTAAGTACAAAATTAGTGTGCGAAAATAGAGCACTTTAAGTACATTATGGAAGTGTACTAAGTGTACTTAAATAAAATGTATTTTAGTGTACTTTTTTTTCACCTGGGTCCCTGTGAAAATCTGACTCCCCTGCTTCTGATTGGTTAATTCAGTGGAGGCTGCTACCTGATTGGTCCCTATCGCTAATAATTTTAAACCTCAAATGGAGAAGACATATAACCAGAAGGTGGCAGTGATGCCCTGCGAAATGTTTCATTCCCCTCATGAATTTACGTCAACGAAATGTCTTTACCGAAAACAAAACTCCTACAATATCTTTTCTGCATTTTTCCACCCGCAGAAGGGGAACAGATGAGTCATTATAATGGGAACTAAGCCAGGCCAGAAATTCCTCATCTCTCCTGCGGGTTATTTTTGTCCTTGAATTTTTGATGAGGCAACAGTGTGTTCAGGTTCAAGCACAGCTAGACACTTTTAAAGCTAGTTGAAACGTCATTAGTTAATGCTCTAGATGGATTCATATATCCAGAACCGTTTAAATCATCAGTTGTTTGTTTTTTGGTATGATGTTCTCAGATTATTCACATTTTCTTGAATAAAATGTAGGCTATACTTTTCACATAGGCCTGTTATTTATAGGTAGGCTACCCACTTTACATTACATTTTTTTTTAAATAGCTAGGACACATTTCTCAAAACTTGGGTCATGATTTTTAAAACTCTTAACATAATTCTCCTAACCAGCTTTCAGCTTGGCACAGCAGTCAATTTCACATTAAAAATGCATTAAAACTACCAAAACATTGAATATGTCTCAAATCAACTCATCCAACAAACACACTTTGTCCATCATTAAACAGACCTGAAAAACACTAACATTAGGTTGCAATATTACATTTTTTTATTTGTAAAAATTTATTTACAAAGCAAGAATGACACTCTACTGCTTATAAAGCACTCTGTAGTAGCCTATATGTTACACAGTTTACATTACAGTACAAAATTATTCCTATAAGTATCACCTTTTGTAATTGTAATGAAATTGAAAGACTAACACTTGTGTAGGTGTTCAGTTACATTTAATTGTTTAGATATTATTTGATTTTTCTTTTTAGATATTTAGAATATACAGTATTTCAATATCGTATCACTGCTAGGTTTTGAACTCAAGTTTAAGAGTTTTGAAAAGAATATGTAAACAAGTGTGAATTGGCCTGTGTAGTTACATAAAGTTTTGGTGATGTTTGTCTAAGTGAGAAAATAATGAATGTAAATTTAAATATGCCATCATTGAATGTATTTTATGCCAAAGCAATGATAAATGATCCACAGTGTAGGCCTTTATAAGTACTAACATTTAAATTAATAATCTGATACAATACATTTGTGTACATACATGTAGATGTTTTAAGATTGTACTTGCATACTTGCATTAAAAAAATACCTACATGTTTACATCTGTAATTAATTTCTGTAATCACACTGTTGACCCATTAACCCACCCTTATACATAACCATACCAAGAAACCAGCTAACCTTAACCGTATTCCGCCTCAATAGCAGCAAAACAACATGAACACAATAAGTACATTGTACCTAACAATTTTTATTATTTTGTTTTTATTATTCTTTGATGCATATAGTAAAAAACGTTATATAAAGTGGGACCCATATTAGTTTGGTATTTGGCTCAATCGCTCTTAAATTTAAAAAGGTGTTTTCTCAACTTTATAGACCTTTATTACAGATTTGATCATATTCATCTGGGCAGCTAGCCTGGGTTTCCCCATACTGGGCAGCAGTTAAAACATCAAATGCACCATAACGTTAGGAAATCATTTTCTGCTATGCTGTAGAGAAAAAAAAAAAACAATTTTTAGAAAATGAAAACACCATTTACAAGTTTACTGTAAATAAAACACTCCTATAACCAGTTCTCTACCATGAGATCCATCAAAGGAAAAATAAATAATATGTGCCATTTGCTAAATAGCACATCTCATTTCTATTCCAGGTAGCTGTCACACCATACGAGCCTGAGGGAAAAAGAATGTTATCACAACAACGAACTAAGGGACAGTTGTTTCACATAATGACGTAAATTTACACTGATAAACAAACACTCTTATGGCCCTTCTCAGTCCAGCTCTGACTCCATGCAGTGTCTTGGAGAAATGTTATCCACTGTCAAGTAAGTATGATGAGTTTTAAAATATATTTAGTTAGCTAAAATAGTAAATGTGCTGGAATTGTATGGTTTTGACCAGCTAGTTGGACTTCCTGATCATTGAACTGTTTTATTATGGGTTGCAAAGTTATTTGTATAGTGACTGATTTGGCTGCTTGACTGATTTTACTCACAGAGTAAAAAGTTTTTTTTTTACTCTCACAGAGTTTTTTACTCTTACACCCATTTCTCAATATCACAACATCAGTCTATGTGGGCTAAACTGTTTATCATTTATCACTGCTTTTGCACAGAATGCATCTTTCAAATTGCATGAATACATTTCTCACTTAGAACAAACACTCCTATACAGGCCAGTTTGCAAGTTTACATACTCTTTTCATAATGCAACATTGAATAAGACAGCAATTTGCTATATCATAACTATAAGATGAAGCTGAACATCTACACAGGTGTTAGTCTTTCAAGTTCATTACCTATTATCTTTACAAAAGAAAAAAATGTAGGAATCATTTTGTACACTAACGTAAACATGGACTGTGTAACATATACTGCAGTTGATTCTAAACAGCAGATAGTTGGCTGTCATTCTTGTTGTTAGTGTATTTTAGGTTGTTGTTTAATGAGTGAGACTGTTTGTTGGATGACAATCTTTGCTAGTGTTATAGAAGTATGAGTTGATTTGAGACATGAATGAAGTGTTTTGGTGCATTTTGAATGTGAAATGAACTGCTGTGCCAAGCTGAAAGTTGGTTAAGAGAACTGTGTGAAAGGTTTTGGAAAAAAATGACCTAATGTGTCCTAGCGACTGTAAAAACAAATTGTAATGCATTTCTATTCTTTCCACACACTGCTGACTAGTCAATTATAATGAATAATAAATCATAAATCTGTCAATAAATGAAACCGTGCATTATTTCAAATGCTCCAGAATTGAAATTCTACTTTACTTCTCTCCTGCCACAGCTGACCATCACTATTAAGAAATCATGGATGAGTCGCTGAATCACACAGATGAAACATTCATCAGACTGAGGAAAGGAAGAGTCCTCTGTGTTGATATAGTAGCTTTGATTTGTGCTTCTTTTGGCTTTCTCGGTGTAGCCGTGATCATAGGACTACCGAGGTGGAAACTGACTGTACGCTCTGGATCATATGCAGAATATGAAGGACTATGGACTAAATGTTCTTTTAGCCATAATGCCAGTTCATTAACATGCAAAGCCTATTTAGATCCAGCCCCGTGGTCAGCTCGTTTCTTTATATCTCTCTCTTTGGTTCTGGCTGCGGCTGCATGGGTCAGTTCACTCGTGAGCATTCAGTGCACCCGTCCCGACAGTGCCAGGTGTTGCCTGGTTGGAGCGGCCTGTTTGCACCTGCTCGCTTCAATCACTACTCTCATCCCTGTGTCCTGGACGGCACTCAGCATCTTCCATGCCGATCATGGTCTGAGCTCCATTCGGTTCCACATGGGGGAGGCTCTGTTTGTAGGCTGGCTGGCCTCGTGTTTGCTATGCACGGCTGGGCTGTTGCAGTGTTGTTCTGGTCCCCTCGGCAGGGCAGGAGAAGAAACCACCATCGCGGAGTCCTCCAGCCACAGCGACATCAGTTTGGACACACTGTTTAGCTCAGCCAGCCTAGACTCTCAAGCAAATGCATGCATTAGTGAATTGTAAAAATGGATGAGTTGGTGACAGAAGTCTTTTTTTTAAAAGGGATAGTTCACCCAAAAATGAAAATCCTGTCATCATTTACTCACCCTCATGTTGTTCCAAAACCTGTAAGAGTTTCTTTCTTCTGTTGAACACAAAAGATGATATGTTGAAGGATGTTGGTAACCAGACAGTTGCATCCATTGAATTATTTTTTCCTATGGAAGTCAATGTGTGCCATTAACTCTCTGGAGAACCAACTATTCTTTTTTTCAATATCTTCTTTTGTGTTCAATAGAAGAAAGAAACTCATACAGGTTTGGAATAACTTGAGGGTGAGTAAGTAATGACAACATTGTCTTTTTTGGGTGAACTATCCCTTTAATTAAACATTGTCTTTTTTAATTAACTTATAAATAAGGAAAATAAAGACTGAAAGTATACTTTAATGTGTTCCACAAGCCCACAACTGAATATTTTGCATCATAATTAGGTTTAATTTTAATGTTTATTATTATTAGTCAAATAACATCTATCTACAGCAGTGTTTCTCAACCCTGCTCCTGAAGGACCCCCCAACACTGCACGTTTTGTTTGTCTCAAACCCACCTGATTCAACTCATCAGCTCGTTATCACATATATCCCCATACAATGAGCTGATGAGTTGAATCAGGTGAGTTATATTAAATAGACAAAGAAAACGTGTAGTGTTCGAGAAACACTGATCTAGCTTCTTCCTTTGACATAGGAGCTGTATAAGATTTGCCCAGCAGATGGCGTTGCTCCACAATTTGGCAAAAAGCAAGTCCAATTCAATTTACCGAATCGGTTCGTACCAATGAACAAGACCAAATTTAAGTCAAGTGTTTCTAGATGTATTACGTTTGATTTTTGATGATTATCACTACGTTTTCACAATTATGTAGATTATGTCAAATGCTGTGATTACTGATATTACATTTTAGTTAGTAATAGGCGAACAATATTATTAATAACATATTAGCATATTATAAGAATATCATAATAGTAATAATAAATAATAATATGATTAACATGTGTTCCATTTTTAAAGTCATCCCTTTCAGTCGAGTGTTCAACAAACGCTTATCGAATCGTTTCGACTGAGTCAGAATCGGTTCAAAACATTTCGTGTGAACAAAACATCGTCACTATAATTCTGAGGACTCTCATAGCCTACATATTTTTTTAAACATGAAGTGAATGAGAGCAACTATTTAACTTCCCATGACAGGCATCAGCTCACTTTACCTCAAACGGATTGTCATGTGGCTATTTGGAGCGGGAAATAATTTAAGACCCTGGAAAAAAGTCTGTGCGGAGTTTAAAAAGAGGATAACACCGTGAAGAAAGCCAAAACGCTGAGTAGATTTTGCTTTAATCCTGCGTCTGGATCATGTGTCTGCCATTGGCACGCGCACTTTACTATCCTCGCAGTGCGCGTGCGGTGTGCTACAAGTATTTGAAGCGATGAACGGAGGATATCAGCACAAAATCTTACCTGAAATGTATTGAAGACTCTATTACATCGTGAATTTTCCGGTAAAGGATGATAATGTGTTGTTTTTGAGGCAATAACTGGCTTTTTCGAGGAGCTGTTTCCATTGCGCGCGATGGGAGGTGAATGGTTGATGAGCGCGCGCTACGATTCCCTGAATACAGTTTTATGACATGAAGTTTTTTATTTTTACCAATTTTGATTACAAAGCCATGGAGAAGCGCAAAAGACTGTTATTTTTCCTTTTTTACTTGATGTCAAAGTTTTACCGTAGTGACCAGCAGGTCATACGAATCGGTAAGTGATCTATCATGTCACGTTCATTGTTGTAACTTTGTCACCTGCAGTTACTTGTTAATTTATAAACTTTCGGTGTTCGACATCGACATCGTGGGTCTTTTTTGTCACGTCACTGCTTAATCGACTTGTGAAAGTGTTTTGTTATCGCTTGTTTCAAAATATCTTCATCTTCTATTTATTTTTGTGACCTTTCTAAAAGTACTTTGTTGTATCTTCATATAGAAATAGCCTACGCATTCATTGAAATGATCAACATCATATAGCTACTATAATAATGTTTTGTTCCAGAACTCAAACGTTAAAATCTCTACAAATTGGGATGATATCATTAACAAAGATAGGTTTCTCAAAGACCTTTGTTTTGTATGTGATGGTTGACCTTTCCTGACAAGAAAGTGTCGTTGACGGGCCATCTTGAAAGTATTATGTTTAATATTAAACCATCGGCATCATCATCACTAAAATGTGATTTGAGAGATTTGATCACTGTCTGCCCTCTATGTGTTATTGAGATAAAGCTTGCTGTAGTCACACAGAGAACAGTACTGTATAATGATGATTGCTACTGTCTGACTTTGGCATCACAGTAAATCCCCAAAGCAGTTTTAACAACCTACATTAATCCTCTTTCCTACCCAAGACTTGATTTGATGCTCCTCTCCAAAAGATGGGACTTCAGTTGAAACAGAAAGCTTGGCATATTGCTTCTGTGGGATAGATTGGGAAATAGAGCTGGCTGGAAATACTATATATATGTGTGTGTGTGTCTGTGTGGAAAAATTAAGAGACCACTGCAAAATTAGCAGTTTCTCTTAATATTTACGTGTGTGTTTAAGTAAAATATATATATATATATATATATATATATATATATATATATATATATATATATATATATATATATATATATATATATATATATATTATTTTTTAAACTACTGACAACATTTCTTTCAAATTTCAAGTAAACATTGTCTTTATGAAGGATGCATGACTCAAGCACCCTACAAGGTTATCCTGGTAGACCAAAATTGCTCTCTTCTGTATATACAATATTCCCCAACTTGAAGGATTGTTTTTTTCCCACTGGACAATGATCCTTGCCACACACCAGCCGAGCCAGGCCAATAAAAGTGTGGATGGAGGACCACCAGACCAAGACCTTTTCATGGCCAGCCCAATCTCCACACCTGAACCCCACTGAAAACCTCTGGAATGTGATCAAGAGAAAAATGGAAGGTCACAAGCCATCAAACAAAGCCAAGCTGCTTTAATATTTGTGCCAGGAGTGGCATAAAGTCACCAATCAGCAATGTGTAAGACTGGTAGAGCATGCAAAGATGCATGAACGCTATGATTGTAAATCAGGGTTTAAACCAAATATAAATTTCTTAAGTTAAGACATTAGTATTGTGTTGTTTAAAAATTAATACACTTTTTTGCATTATTTCTTTCTTCAGTTTCTTTCTTAAAATTCGGAAGAAATGTTGTCAGTAGTTAATAGAAAAAAAAAAAATGTAGATTTTACTCAAACACATAGGCTACATATAAATAGTATTATTAATGTATTATTCATTTTTAGATAACACTGGACCATTTAAAATGAATTAGTTAAAACAAAAGGTTTACAATCAATTTTTCTTTCTGTATATGTCAACGTACAGTGTTGATGTTAAAAAAAAAGCATGCACACAATCCATCCATCCATATATAAACTACAATGAAATTACCTCAATTTAGGTTTACTCCAACGATCCACTCTTAATGTTGGTCATTTTTCCTAGGATGTATTGGCTACTTGTTTGTGAAAGAGTTATTTAGCCCCCTGATCTAACCTCCTAACTGCCCTATTGATTCCACTGGTATTTCATCAGTTCTGTCCCTGAGGGGACTTGTTTAGAGCACACCATGTGTGGACCCTTATTATCGGAGTCATTTGTCAAAGTTTATCAGATATTGTAGGTTTACAGATGTTTTGTCGCCTTGAACACACAGTGTTCTGTCTTTAAGATGGATGTGCAATGGAGCGATGGATCATATTATTAGATATACACACCCTTAGACATACACATGAATTTGATAGGACATTGTATATCAAGCTGGAGACACTGTCCTGTCCCTATGTGCTTTCAAAAATACAGGTGCATCCACCTGCCATCTGTCATCTGAATGTTATGATTGGCATGTAACAAAGCGCACTCCACTGGAGACTTGCAATAATTGTGGGATTAGTTTGCATAACAGTGAGCCATAGTTGATACACTGACATTCCTTGGCTTTTCACAAATGTTCATGTCAACATTACGACAGTGTACATGTATACGCTTAGTTTCTGTTCAATATGATGAGCAAGATTAAAAATAGATGTTGGATGAAATAAGGAAACAAGATTTTTAGGGTTTGCTTTTTATAACAACTCATTTTAATTTGCCTCTATATTAATTGTATCCCTCTATTCAGAGAAGAAATGTACATGTAAATCTGTGTATCTTATTCATAAAAAAATAAGTTTGGTAATACTTTACTTAAAGCCTTTGCATTAAAGGTATTTATAATGTTTGTTATAATGCATTATAGCTTTCATAAATAATTGTAACCAAAGGCATAATTATACTATTCGTAACATCTGAAATGTGTTGTTTGCCATGTGTGTTTTAATGCATTATACTTTCTAAAGGTGTAATAATGAATAGTTTTATAAAGGATGTCTGCGGATGCCATTGGTTCCTAACACAGATTTTGTTAGTTTTGAGCAGAACTATTTCACACATGTTCTTGTATAAGATCTATAAATCTTATAATTACTGTCCAACCCTGTATGAATGGCTGTTTTTAAAATCTTGTGAATATTAAGCTGCATCAGTTCATTCCTGAGAGCGGTTTAAAATAATCTGCACTCTGTAAGTACAGTGTTGACTGAGGAAATGTGCAGTGCTGATGGAAGTATTTCACAGGCCATGAGTGGAAATTAATCCTTTTAGATTTGGATCCACGTGGCCTCAGATGTATGTTCAGGACTGAAATGGCACTGCTCTTTGACGGTCAGCAGAATTTCCCTAAAAGTCTGTTCGGATATGGTGAATTAGGAGCTGATTTGCATGCCTCTGTGCATCTATTTGAACACTGCAAAGTATTTGTCAATTAACAAATAAAGTTGGTTGTAAATATTTGCATCAAAAAATACTTACTGTTAATGAACCTCTTGAATTAACAGTCGAGTGTTTAGGATGATACCCATGAGAAAATCAAAGAGTTCGATCACAGTGGCGGAGAGAGAGGAGAATAGCTAATGTCTCTCGCTCTTTCTCTGCTAGAGCATTGGTATGCATGCTGACTCTTTATCCTTTTGTGTTTTCTTGTGTTTGTCAGAAGGGATGTGTTTGAACAAGATTTCATGAATTTGAATGAGAGAGAAAGTTTTTTTTTCTTTGATGATGAGGCCTGTGTGTTTGCAGAAATCATTGAGTGATTGGAGTGTGTGGAATACATCATAGACAGTGACCGAAAAGTTGAAAAGAAGGTCAGAGACAGAAAGACAAAGACTGTGTCCGTCTGAGATGATCAGAGTATTCTGCAGTGGCTTATGTGCAGGTTTGTGTATGTGCTTTACGTGTGCATGATTGCATTGGTTTTTGCTCATTTGTGCAGGTTGTACACGCATGATCTTTTTGATTAATCAAGAACGGTTTACATTACATTTATTCATAGATGCTTTTTATCCAAAGTGACTTTCAAATGAGGAATATCAAGCATTTCATCTCACAAGCCACAGTATGCAGCAAATTGTTGAATGAAAGTAATATGACAGAGCGTATTATAGAAATTATGTCATTTAAAGGTGCACTCAACAGCTTTTAATAAAAAGTTTAAAGGGTACCTATTATGGCATTTAAAATGTTCCTAATAATGTTCTGGGAGTCCCCAACAACAGTTTTACATGCATGCAATGACAAAAAACACTTTTGTTGTCTTATAATATGCATTTATTTTTACCTGATTTGCTCACCGACTCCCTAATGATTCGTTTGACGATCATTTGTCCAAACCCTCCTTTGCGTGACGCTAATCGCGGTGATTGGTCAGAGACGCAGTCAGTTATATTTCGCGTTAGCCCAAAGCTTAAACATATTGATAAAGCACTGCAGTACTACAATACGCTTCACATAATTTCACATATTTCAAAAAACAAAAAAAATGACATTGGAGACCTAGAAGCTGCTGAGCGTAACTCTCACTCTCACACACACACACACACACACACACACACACACACACACACACACACACACACACACACACACACACACACACACACACACACACACACATAAAAGCAACAATTATTAATAGCACTTACAGGTTGTGATGCGGAGGAGGAAGCTGATCTAAATAAACTTGGTATTGAACGTTCCTTCAGTATTAGGCGACTCGCGAATCCACACTTGAAAGCATTTGTGTTTGTGAAGCGATCGTCATTAAAATAACGCGAACACAGCTCAAGGTGGCTATACTTGTGTGGTATAGTTGTAAATATAAACTCTAGCCACTGAGTCTTCACATGCTGGTCCCTGGGCAGTGAAAAAAAAAGTTTGCTTTTGATTCGCACTTCAGAACAGAGTCTCGTCGACATGATGTTGTCAGGTTTCTCTGTCTGCTCGGCGCGCACTGAGTGGGCGTGTCGAATTCAAATAACTTGTACAAGTGACGTACGAAAGCTAGAGAGAAAGCATCGTTTGTCTATCGATTCATATCAGTGACTCAGAGTCGACTCTTACTTTTGAGAGACAATAACTTTGTATACGGTGAACTTTCATATTTAAAACTTTGCAGGATGTTTTTGTTCACTTAGATCTATGTTACACACTACATGAAAGGTCATTTTCAAAATTCCATGATAGGTACCCTTTAAGCTAAAAGTTTTACATATAAAGAAAACACTTTTTTATTTGCGAAGTATTCATTTTTAAAGTCCATATAAAATGGAAATTGACCCTATTCACATGGTAAAAAAAAAACAATATTTTTTTAAGTTGTCAAATGTATTCCTCGATCGTATTATGAACAATTCATATTTTTTAAAAAATTTGTGATCATTCAATCTTCCAGTGAAACATCAGACTTCTCTCTGGTCATTCGGATCTGCCTTCATCTAATCAATAATCAATGGATAGAACCAAGTTCTTGTCGGGTCTCGTCTATGTTGGATGTGTTTCGCTACTCTTACTCTGGATTACCCTGCGGATTTATTAATAAGACTGCCTAATTATCTTAATCTTTGTGTGTATTATACTAGCACAATCCGTGACACCTGCCATGTTAAGATCACGAGTCGTGTCATGTAGTTTACGTTAGTTCTTTCAGCCAGCGCTCTAAACAAAACAAGCAAATCAAGTGGAAAAATTCAATATCCAAATTGGCTGTTTTTACTAGAATGATAAAACAATCCATGGCACACGAAATGCCTCTGTGATCATCCAAAACACAGTGTGACAGCTAGCGGTCACAGTGCAATGCAGCATGAGAGACCGAGATAAACAGACGAAAAGAGATAAACAGTTTAGCAGTTAGTAAACCCACTTCATGCATCCAGGCCACTAGGTGTCCAATACAATGATGTTTAAATTGAACAAAAATGTACTAAGTGCACCTTTATCTTGAACTCCCCATGACTATTTATTGTACTTTGTTTGACTTTGAATAAATTACATTGAGTGGAGCAAAGGGAAACTCATCAACATTAAAATTGATTTTAATCATACTACAGTGCATTATATAAATAAGCCCAGTTCTACCCTCTGCCTGTGTGAAATATTTGCTTTTATAAAACTGCTGAATTTGGTTGTTCTTTTGGCAAAAAAACCATGCTGGATGAAAACACATCCATTCTGAGAATTCAGTTTGTTCTGTATCGTTGTGCAGAGCGTTCTGTCAGAATATAAGCAGCGTGGTTGAGGACAATGATATATAGTTAGAGCTGACAGATATGTAGCATTGAAAAGTTTCAACTGAACATCTCCCGGAATGATCCAAGGGGGAAATGAAAAACAGTACAGGCTGAACGCACAGAGCAAAGTTTGAGATCCTTCATGGCATTACAAGGTCAGATGCAAAAAAGAGTCACCAAACACTTATGCATGCACAGTCATCTGCTTATTGTGCATCAAAAGACTTGTGCTGCATCCAAATATTTATACTTCAAAAGAGTAGTATTTAGTATCTGAATTTACAGTAGAAAAAAATTACCTGGATGACCTACTACTTCCAGCATGATTTTAAAGTGCACATCCAGTCCCAGAGGAGAGGATTTGTAAATGGCAGTGAAGCAGCACAACTGATGCTGTAGGTCACATGACAATGGTCACATGGCAAATGTAGTGACGGGATTCATAATACAAAAATAATGGTCACAAAGTACGTACGTAAAAAAGTACATACCGTGTTTTAGATGCAGCCTTTACGTCACTTTCAGTGACATTTTGATTGTTGTCTCAGAGTTGAATATTCTAAAGTTCATTGAGCTCAATATTTGGTGGGAAAAAAATTGAAGGCACTTAAAGACCAGCAGCATTTCAGGGATGCATTCAGACATAATCTCCAAAGGGCCTTTGAGATGTTAATTTTGGTAAAATGTTAAGAAAAGTTGAGAAATCTTCGCAATTGACTGTAATTGCACACATGCTTCATCAGGGTATATATTACAGCTATTAGCTAAAACTCTCCACTGTTTTATGAATGAAAAGTCCTACTGTTTCCTTTATCAACCAGTTCCTGAGGAAAATGAGAATGATGCATGTGCAAAAATAAGAAAGAGGCACAAAGGGTTTGTGAGCTAAAAGGCAAAAAGACAATGCATCCAGTAACACAGTCTGGGAATGGCGACAATAACCCATAATTCAGCTAATTTACATCAATTTAAATGTAAAACTGCCTAACCTCTGCACCATTTTTGTACAGTGTGCAGAATTTTAATGAAAAAATAAACTCTGAAGCAAATATTTCCACTGAAGGGTTCGTTGACAGTCAAATTAGGCCTTTAAAAGTTTTCTTTCTGTACTTTGATATCTTTGCTATATCTTTGATATATTTTCAATCTTGATCAAGCTAATTATTAAAATAAATACAATTATTAAAACATTAAAGTTAATAAATGTATTAATTAAATAATAAATTAATAAATAATACAAATTTATTTAAAAATAGATCATACAAAAATGTATTCAAATCATTTAACAATACAGTACTGTAGTAGAGTAGGTGATTATTGTTGTAGGTTGATGAAATAGAAACTAAATAATTTCCAAATATTATTTTACACATACTATCTAATATTAATAGTAGGCTAGTATTAATTTTTCACAGTATAAATTGGGTCTTTATACATTAACTTATAAAGCTGCCTTTTTAAGCCAGCATGCACAGATGAATAATTTAAAATGTTCAATGTTCAATTTATTTATAAAGCACTTAATAATACAACAGAAGTTGACCACAGTGCTGTACAAAAGATAAAATAACATTCGACAATAATACGAATACGACAATGAATACGACAATATTCCATAAAAAATAAGAACTGTCCATTTTGATTTTTGACTTTAAATTTAAGGTCCCTTGCATAGGCTATTTGGGGATTAGTGGTAAAAGATTGAAAACATGATCTATAGCAGAAACTACTACTTTTAGTCCATACTTTTGCCAACCACTGAAGTTTGTGTTGCCTGCTAAAACCTTACCAATTGCTTACTAACTCTGGGAGCCTTCGAACTGTCTGTTGATCAAAGCTAGAGAGACGGCACTGCATACTGCGTATGTCACATTCTGGTAGGTAGGACATGTTTTACATTAAAGTACCATGAACTGCATTAATGAATTGTCCACTGTGAGAATATATTGTGGAGGATGTGCTGTATACTGTCTGGCAGACTATAGATTGAACTAGGGCAGTGATAAAATATCGATGAGAGGGCTGGCCTGATCCTGCTGTGACACACTGGGTTTGCAGCTTGCACTGTTGGATAAAACATCTAATAATTGGTAACGAAATTTCATGATCGGTTATTCGGGTCTGTATGGAGAAGTTTTGTCAGTAACACCACTTAAAAGTAGTGGGGGGAAACACATTCGAAAAATCTAAGAAGTAAACCTTTACGAAAAATACGTTTATTGAAGTATGCTATTAGTAAACTTTTAAACTAAAAAAAAAAAATAATAAGAAAGTATACTTTATGTACTTCTCAGAAATATACTTAAAATTGCACTAAAACTGCTAAGACATTTTCAGACAGAAAAGGTATATTTGGCCAATACTTGTACTCAGTCTTTTGATCGAGATATACTTAAAAGTATAATGAAGTATTCTTGTAGTTTTAATTGAGTAGCCTATTAAATAATTTGTTCACATAGTTTTACATACTGTCTTATAAACTTACATTGTTTGAAAATATTGATTTATAAAGAAAACAGATATGTACCTAACTCTGATTATCTGAATATTTGTGTATGCTAGTCCACTGGTAGTGTATTTAGGGATTTTCCTAAAATACTTTACTCTTTCCCTACCTTTGACTGAATTTTCCTGCTATCTATGTTTTCACCGTTATATGGTAGGGGGCGCTATTACAAATCTTCTAGTACAGAATCTCCGGATCAAAACACAGGTGAAGAAGCAGACAGAAGATTGCTTACGTAAATGTAAAACATTGTGATCATCAAACATTAAACAGCATATAAACTGCCTAATGTTACCGAATGAAATTAAAGTTTTACGTAAATTCTGCCAGGAAGACTCAATCGTTATTACCTTCACATCTAACCAATCATGTTCTAATACTTGCAGTTTAAAAGATCGGTACTTACACATGTCTGAGTTTGCAGATGCTGACGCAAACAATTACCTCCATTCCCCCCACCACCACCAGGATGGTCCCTTCCCATACCTCTCGGGGGGTCGACTGCGAAAAACTAAACAAGTATTTGACTAGTAAACTATAGCTATACCTATAAGTTCACTTGTAGTATAGTACAAATGAGAAATGTAGTTGTAAACTAGTTGTGTACTCAAAGTTTACTACTGTTACATTTAAAGTATACTTAAAAGTATACTTTCATCTACTAAAAAGTGGGCCAATTTAGTCCCCAAGTAGCATTGAAACAGAACACTTACAAGTACTTCTAGTACATTGATTTTAGTACAAAAAATATACTTGTACTTTACTAAAGTATATTTGAAGTTACGGACTTCAAATATACTTATGTTTTGTAAAGGAGTGAGCTGCTGCGGGCAGCACTGCCTAAAGCATCAAAAGCAGGTGAGAGTTTTATTAAACCCCTCAAAGATGCTCATAAGCACTTTCAAGTCAGGTGCGTGTTTTGTTTTATGTGTTTGAGAGGAGGTTTTCTCTAGCGCATAACTTACTTTTAACAGTTGTATTCTTATCTGTAACTCTTTACTTTACAAATGCTAAATATCTGGACAGGTCTGCAGTGTGTAGGGCTGTATTGTACCAGTCGATTAGTCGATTAGTTGGTCGATACGTTCTGGTTCGACCAAAATTCTGATTGGTCGATTTTTTGCCGCGTTCATTTCATTAGTTTTGCGGCGCTGAGGCGCGCTCATTTCATCAGGTTGAAAGCACTAACTGCTAATGGGGGGGTTTTAGAGTACCCTTGTTTCACAGGTATCAGCCTGTCTTCAGAACACCCCCCTTGTTTTCACCTTTTTTGGATTAGCCCAAACCAAGAGAGAACGATAAGTATAGAAGCTTTGATGCTGAATACTATTTATTTAATTTTGAGAGCGTTTAATTGTCAGTCCTCAGTGTGGTAGCATTTTGTTAAAATTGATAACGGAAAAAGGCCGAATGCAAAGTTTGCAAGCAACAGTTTTCCACAGCTCGACGACAAACATGACATAGCTATCATCTAAAAGTGGTAAGCTCACTTGTCTGCGTTAGCTTGCCCTTTCTGTTTTGAGTAGGCTATGAACATATCAGAATGTGCATATTTCAATGTTTTAGTGTGATAACCTAACTTTTTATTTTTTATTTGGAGCCTATATATGCGCAATTGCGCTGTGCCCGACTGTGTGTTAGTTTTGAGCCTAAGATGCTTTATTTTTCAGTTATGCACTTTATTTCATTTCTGCTCTTGATCTGGTTTGTTTAATAAATATTATATTTTTATTAAAGTTGACGTGCCTTTTGTGTTTATTAAGAGTAAAAGCTTTAAGTTAATAGTCTATTCGTGTCTCAGCCGCGAAGCTGAGCTCATGTTCAGCCTAGCTCGGTGCGAGGACATGCAGAGCGGCTGAAATGATAGTGTCTGACAGTTATAACTTATTATTATAATATATGACAAAAATAATTGTCTAAATTATGTTGCATATTCCTCAACAGTTCTTGTGATGATATCACTAGTTGACAACATAGTAGCCTACTATTTTCGGAAATCATAGGCTATGATGATATTGCGCAGGTGATGCAGCGCTGTCAGAGCCGACAGACTCGTGTGTCAGACTCATTTCAGTGCAAAATAATTAGGTCAAAAACGATTTAATATACTGCAAATAGCCTACTAGTTTTTTATGTTTATTTATAATTCATTTAGGCGGACAACAAGGCTACTAAGTACTGTGCACAGTGCACAGCTAATTAATTTAACGTTTTTTTTTTTCTAACGTCATTGTTAGTCGATTTTAGTCGATTTTTAGTCGAAAATTTCAGGACTTCAGTCGACCAAGATTTTCTTTGGTTGAATACAGCCCTAGCAGTGTGAAATGTGTTTTGTCTGGAAATTACAAATGCTGATGACCTAAAGCCAATGAGAGAGCATTATACAGGGCAAGGGAAAGTTCAGGGAAAGGAGTCTTAGACCAGAACATCAGCATGCATGGCTTCTGCAAGCAACCATTCTCTCCTTCACATTTCTTTTCCCCTGGAAACATGCGCACAGACAACTTGGATCGCAGGCTTCTTGCGGGATCATTTTGACAAGAAGAAATCCAGTCCTGCGTGAAAACGACTTGCGTGATCATGTTTATTTCCTTACTTCCTGTAGCACTTCTCGTGGGGTTTGGTTTTTGTGACACGTTGTTTGTAGATCAGACATAGGCTGGGTCCATCATTTGCATACTCTCTTGAGTGGGCACTTATTTTGAATAAGTACTTACTTTGCGAGTGCTTAAGAAAGCATGTTCTAAATAGTATGAATGTGTGTAGTATGAATGTAATTCAGACGTACTATATTCGCCATGCTGTCATTATCATGTGACCTACCAGAATCAGTTGAATTTCTTTACTGCCATTCATAAATCCTCTCCTGTGGCCTCATGGGATAGTACATAATTTATATTATAGTGCATACTTATTTTGTCACATAACATTTTTCACCTACTGTATAGTAGGGAAGTATGCGATTTCAGACCCAGTCATAGCGATATAGAAATGTTTTGTAATGTGTGACCCCCTGTTGCCGATCCATCACGTAATGTGCTCACAAATGCGAATAAATGTACCATTTATGACCCAGACAGTCATGTAACGTGGGAAGAACAGTGGTTTAACAACTTTAAAAATCGTGTAGCGTGTTAGTGAAGACTGAATTTGTGGTTTTGTCTTTCTTTAGTAAAATTCATAAATAAGTGATTTGATTTGTCTTGCTTCCAAACTGTGTACAAACGTATATTTTGTTTTATAGTGTAACGTTTATAAATTAACACTTTGTAATGAACTTAATGTATAAAGTATTTCTTTTTTTCCCGATTAATCATAAAAATATGCTAAGCTCTACACCGAAGCACAAGCATATAGATCCAAAGCTTATAACTTTCTTTTTAACTTATGTTTATTGCAAGGTCAAAATGCATTTAATGGCACAAACATGATAGAAAAAGAAATTCATTAAAGTTGCGGTCTCCAAGGTGAGGCGCAGAGGCTTTGGACATCCCTTGGGGACCATTTTCCAATGAATAGAAATAAAGCATTAAGCATGCTCAAGTAACCATCACTGTGCCTACACACACATACACAAGTGTCTATATGCCACTCTGTCGGCTTTTTTATTCCACTCTAATGCTATGTCTTAAAGACACTGTAAATCTATTTGGTTCGAAATGGCTGACTCTTAACGTGCCAATTAAAGGAACTTTGAAGCTAGATTGATTTTGGTGTTTCCAGGTAATAAAAGATCAATGAGGGATCAGACTTTTTAGTCAGCTGAAATAGTCAGAGTAAATAAACATAGCAAAAACGTAGATCCAATACTTCCTCAAAAACGAACCGAGACTTGTTTGCTGCCAGACTCATTGTTATCAACTCTCCTTCATGTTAGTGCATCTGCCTCATCTAGAAAAGCTTCAGGCTTCATTTTCATCTCCAGCCTTCCAATCGGACACAGTCTGACCATCTCCCTCTATATGAAAGCAATCAGTTTTTCACAGACGAAATCTCCTCTCCTTGCTCCCTGTGTGGAGTGCTCGGTCTGCGCTCTTTCCTCGAGGGACTATCTGAACATCAGACAGTGTTATCCACAGCAGGACTTTTTGGCTTTGCTCATTGCAACTCAGCTTTCAAAAAGCCAAAACAAGCCACTGAGACCGGGTTTCATAGAAGCTCGTATATCTGCACTCTGATGAGCTTCATCTCACACACGAACATTTCCATTTAATTACTATTATCTTCGTTCAGAGTCTTTTCATTAAAGAGCCAATCTGTCACTTTCACTGTTGGAGGTTGGATGTTTATTGGTGAGTTAATGGCCCATTATTTCCTGCTGAGACCTGTTTGCTGGCCATTTATGAATGGAGCCCAATCTCAGGTGGATGCCACCGTTGCATTGTATTTGCACGTTTTAGTATCTCCAGCATTACACGTAATGTGTTATGACAATGCTCTTGGTAACAGATGTTCATGCATAATTGTGGAGATACACTCCAATGCAAGTCTTGGCCAGTTAGTCATTTACGCAATGTTGACTTTGCACCCTACCAAGTTAATAGATTCTTGATTGGCATATTCAGTAACAAAGTCTGATGTAATTTGCTGTTATCATGATTATTTGCTGATTCAGGTGTGAACAATTTGTTTTGATCTCGATGATTGTGTGATTTGCATATGATCATTGAGAAGAGATGATGTTGATTAACCTCATGCAATTGTGAGAATAAGCTTCACTGCCAGCAAAGGAATTGATTTAAAAAATGGCCTGTTAAAGGTCAAACGCAGTGTCGACCAATTAGTCCAAATTTTTTAAGCAGATAAATCTGCATGATTTGCCATTTCAGATTTTCTAAATGTTATGGAATCGCAGAATGACCTGGTGTAACCTGTTTAGCGAATTATATCACATACTAGGTATTGACATTTAGATCCATCATATCAGACTTGGAATTATTCAAGAGCAGAAGTAAAACAGCTATTGTACTCTGTTTTTTTATGAATTATTAAGATAATGCATTGATGTCACTCTCTTTTATGTTCTTCATAATAATCAAACAGCAACATTGACAAGAAAAGCTCACTGCTTTTGTAACTTTAATAATCCTCTACAGTTAGATATACTAAAAAACTCACACTCTTTGTTCCTTTGCTTGTAATTGATTTCTTTGTTCTTTATTTTATTACAGACTGTTTACTGATGATGTTTACTTAATTGAAAAATACTCAAAGGCTGCATAACTTATTTTTGAAAAGTGTCCATCTCTCAAGGGATGTTAATACAGAGCAGTCCAGCAAGACTTCTGTCTGGATCCTCAGTTTGCAATCCTAAATTGTCAATGTGTGCCAAGCGTCAATGTGATCTGGATGGGGGGGGATGGGGGGGGGGGGGGGGGGATGATCTAGAACAGACTATGAACTTTGTCAGCTGTTTGAAAATACCATTGACTATACCTGAGCCAAATTGTATATTCTTTACATGTGTCTTAGCATCGTTGTACCATTGCTTATTCATAAAGATTTTTTGTCACTAAAGGTGAACTCTTTGTTTAAAGGCTCATCTTGGCAAGATAATGTAAAAACAGTGAAATTATATCTTTGATAAGTGTAAACAGACGAAATGATTTGTCAGAATAAATGTGTGCATTAACCTGTTTTAGACAACATTTGCTGGGATGTGCTTGGATGAGTAATTTTTGGGAAGGTTAATTTTGTCTAAATGGGTATCTAACAGATGGTTTTAAATATCATGACTACTCTCCGTGTTGGTAATGGATTTGACAATGTTAATATGTTTGGTCTTGGCGGAATAAATCTGCTATGTACTGCTGCTGTTATTGCTGCTGCTGCAGAGGAAGTACAGGACTTGCTACTGCTAATACATATATGACATGCTGCTGTGAGCAATTAAGACATGCTGCTGCTGTACAACATAGCGTACATTAATTACCTGTAGAAGCTCTATACAGGTGGAGCTGGGGAAGGTATGGGGTTTATGAAAGCGTGCTGCAACTGCTACAGTACATGCTGACCAAGTATTTGAAGGTTGAGCTGCGAGCTCATTGGTTACTGATACAGCAGGAACCAATCAGCTGTGCCCTATAGAGAATGATGTGATTGCAAGCAGATTGAGTTAAG
The DNA here is from genome assembly GCA_036326025.1 of Chrosomus eos. Taxonomy (NCBI): domain Eukaryota; kingdom Metazoa; phylum Chordata; class Actinopteri; order Cypriniformes; family Leuciscidae; genus Chrosomus; species Chrosomus eos. The sequence goes on along the minus strand of CM070841.1, from coordinate 15,726,358 downwards.
GCAGGGAACTACACTGCGACCAAAATGGTCGCATATGCGACCTTTTGAAATGCCATTGCGACCCTAATTTTTAATGGGTCGCAAATGTATCACTGACTATTGTGTGTGTGAGAGATAGGACTGGGCGATAAAGCGATAACGGTTAGCGCGCTATAATTTTTCTCGCTAAAATGATATCAAGAGGTCGATAAATGTTCGATAATGTTTATGCTCCAAAAGCGGAACGAAACTCATTTGAACCGCGCGGCGCGCGCCACACGGAGCAGTTATCCGCTCGGCTCAAAGTCCAAACGGCAGCGCGAGTTCACTAGAGCAGACGCGTTTACTCTGATCGGCCTCACTCACGACTCGAGATCCAGTGAGATGCGCTTGAATTCAACAAAGAACACACATGTCCAGTTTAAAGTCAGATAAAACAGCGCTGACAAACAGGAGAAACACGAGCAACGATATACAGTCAGAATCTGAATTGATATTGAATCCATTTACCATGGATTTACTGTAACGTAAGCCTAGTAATATTAACTGCACCATGAACTGTGGAATATACATATTGAATTGTATTATATTATTAATGTAGACAATGTATTAAATGTCTAATGGAATATAATTACAGTATTTAATAATGTATTTAACTGTTAGGCTACTGTTTTTCATACAAATACCATAGAAGCTATAGTTATATTTTGCCATGATAGTGAGGTGTTATAGGCTATGCCTGGTTTTATCTGTGGATATCATGATCTAAATCAAATGCATGATACTGGATGACCAATGGTTCATTTTAATAAAACTCAAACAGTCAGAATATTACATTTTACCAAATAAAAATGTGGTTGTTACATTTAAAAAAAAAACATGTTACTGTTAATGAACATAAATTTATCATGGTAGTATTAGCTTGAGTTAGGATGCAGATTTACTGTTAACTCACTGTCAGATGTGCATTTCGAGACAAAACATGTAATTTGAATATTGTAGCCTGCACTGCAAACTGCTGAAGAAATATTTTTCTATTCAGATATTTATTTTGTTAAGGAAAAATGACAAATATTTCAATGCCTTCTGCATTTTTGTTTTGCTTTTCACTCCATTGTACCGAAATCGTACCGAACCGTGATGTCTGAACCAAGGTATGATTCCAACCGTGACTTCTGTGTACCGTTCCACCCCTAATGCAGTACAGTTTCATTATTGCTCATTATTATCCAGAGAGCGGCTTACTATAAATAATTTGTGCGACCAAATCATGTTTTGCGCCAGTAACTGAAAAAGTTAGTAGCGCAAGTGCCACCAGTGGAAAAGGTTAGTGTAGTTCCCTGTAAGGACTTATCAGCCTACGCCAATTTTTTCAACATACATCATCATTAACTTGGATTTGATTTGTATTTAACATTAGCTTACTATTGTTTATAACTGTTTTTAAAGTAGTATGGACCTGAATGTATCTATTTCCAGGGCACCGGTTTTATTTATTTTTGTACGTTAAGCTAGACACTGGTTTTTAAATGTGTTTTTAAGCAACTGTAACAAAAACTAGATTGTGCTTTTTTTTTTTAGCAGGCCTATGCTTTAGAATGAACTTGAAATTGATTTATATTCAGTTTTAGCTTGGTACTATTGTTTGTAACTGCTTTTTTTTAAATTAGTGTGGAACTGGAATTAATCCATTACCTGGAGATTAATTTACATTTTATTTCTAAATTTAACATAGGCTCTGTTTTTTAATTGTGTTTTAAAATAACTTTAAATAACTTATGCTTTGGCTTGTATTTAGCACTAGTGCTTTTAACAAGATTTTAATGGGATTATGCATTACCAGGGCATTCATTTGAATTTTATTCATACATTGTACTGATTTTTAAATGTATTTTACTTTTAAAAGTACATATTTGGAAATATAGGCCTACAGTACAGTCTCTTTACTTGTTGCTCAGCACTCTTTATTTTGGTTAAAGGGGGAATCTTTGAGACGCGGGAGAATGAACCCGTCAGTATGGATGAACTCGCCTTTAAATTTGCTGTTACAAGTATCAACCGAAACAGAACCTTGATGCCAAACACCACGTTGACCTACGACATCCAGAGAGTTAACCTCTTTGACAGCTTTGAAGCCTCCCGAAGGGGTATGACTCTTTTTTTGATTGATTTTGATTTTTAATCAAATGTATACATGTATCGTTTTTTATTGGTTTGTAGTTTAGATTTATAATATTATATTTATTATATTTGATTGTTAATTTAATGTTAATTCAATATATTATGCTATAATAATTTTAAATTGATGGATACAGTTGAGAAGGTCCTCTGATGAGAAGAATGAAGGACACGCCAAAATAACCATTTTAAGGGGAAAATGTGTAAATTAGCTACTTTGTTAATGTGGTGCATGTAAATTGCCATTATAAGCTAATTTAATGAAAACCCAGAACTGAAAAGGCCAGACTATTGCTTTTAGTATGCTTTGTTATGTTCTTTCCTATTCTCTGGTTCTAATACACATTTTCTCATGTCACCTGTTTTTCTTTCCCTGTCTGTTCTCTCTCTCTCTCCTTTTTTCTTCTCTCAGTATGTGACCAGCTGGCCCTGGGGGTTGCGGCGGTCTTCGGCCCCTCTCACAGCTCCTCGGTCAGTGCCGTCCAATCCATTTGCAATGCTCTAGAGGTGCCACACATCCAGACACGCTGGAAACACCCTTCTGTGGACAATAAAGACAATTTTTACATTAACCTCTACCCTGAGTACACCTCCATAAGCAGGGCTATCCTGGACATTGTCATTTTCTACAAATGGAAGTCTGTTACTGTGGTTTATGAAGACAGCACAGGTGAGTGACAGTTATGGTTTAGAAAGGGGAGACAAAAGGATATTTGAAGGGCAGCTCAATGTGCTTTTTGAGGTTTTGTAATCTTCAATGGAATCTTCACAGCTTTGTGCTTTAAAATGGGACACTGCAGGCCACAACATTTATACCGAAATCCTATTTTCTGCTGTAAAGAGTGACTGATGTCCACATATATTTACATTCTATTATATTTAAAACAAATATGAATTCAAACTGAGTTCGACATTAACCCTAGCATTGCTTGTCAACATCATATGTTTTGAATGCTGGTTCCCAAGCACGGAATACTGGTATCCCCTTCAGGCCATGCTGGTCAAGTTTTGTTGGTGAACAAGTATAAACCAATATGAAACCAGCATAAACCAGTTTGCAAGTGCCTTGTGGTTTAAACTGGTCTTTTCAGCAGGGATCCCCTCATGGTGTCTACATTCACAGACATTGCTGTACGCATGTAAGACATGCTGCTGCTGCTGCACATGTAACATACATGAATAAACCCCTGTAGCAGATCTATACAGGTGGAGCTGGGGAAGGTGGAGGGTTTCTGAAAGGGTGCTGAGGACTGCTAACAGCAACACTACCAGTATTTAAATGTGGAGCCACAGCTCATTGGCCGCTGATGCAACAGCAACCAATCAGCTGCGCTATGTACTGAAGATGACGATGTGATCGCTACCAAAGTTAGTTAAGGACTTATCAGCCTGCACCATCTAGAGTTTCATGCTAGAACTTAGTATTTATTGCCTCCTAAAAGAAAGAACCGATTCCGAACTGCCAAAAACTAATACAAAAAAATTGGCCTATGGTCTTCATTGGCTGCCTGCGAAAAATGTCATCTTTGACCCGCCCTCAAACACTGTAGTTGTAACTGAGGCCTGGAAGATTTTAGTTCGTGTTGTCAACATGTCGAGGAGATGCTGTTTTCTGTGCTACAAAAGCAAATCCACTTTGCAAGCACTTTCACAGGATGAGATTGATATGGTAAAACCAACGCCAAGAAAGACCAAATCCTTGATCGAACTGTTTCAGACACTCTTATAAAAAAAGGTGATGCAATGCATGTAAACCTATTGTAGGAGACCTTCGAAACTTAATTAGGGACCTTTAAAATGGCATAATAGACCTTATTCAGAGCAGCGCCATGACAGTTATGAACGTGAGGCTGTGAGGGATAGACTTACCGTGTTTCCAATGGCATCCGCTGTAAAAAGCTGAATAAAGCTCCTAGATTACTTTCAATTTTCCACAGCTTATATTGTCAGGAGTTTTTTGTCAACTGAAATTTCTTGGAAAGATATTTTTCCAGTGTTTCATGAGCAGAACAATCCGAAAACACATTAAATAACAGTATACAGCCCATTGAATAGATGCATGTCTATCCCTCACAGCCTCGCTTTCATTCTCATTAAAAATCAAAGATGGCGCTGCCGTGAATAAGGCGTATAGGGCCACTTTAAATTCCTGCATTGAAATTCACAGTAATGAAACATTTCATATGTGGCATTGGCGTGTTTAATGCATGATTTCATTTGGGAAGTCTTCTTTTGTTTTTTCTAGGTCAGTTTGGTTTACCTCGTCCTTGCCCTTATCAGTTTAATTTCCTTTTGACAGCATTATTTCAATACCATATTTCGTTTTCTATATATTTCGACTTGTGTGACCTTTTCTAAACTAAAATGGTTTTGAAAACAGTGAAATATTAATCTCCTCCCACATTGTTTCCTGCTGATTACAGACATGTATTTCGTAGGCCTTGGCTCATGTGTCAGCAGACTGAAGAAATATCATGATTGCAATGGTTATTCAGATTTATAATTATTATTATTTCTCTCAAAGAGGTGATAAAAATGTATTGATTACTCACTCTGAAGATAACACTGGAGAATCAAACAACAACTGTAGATATAACACGCTTAAAAAATCAACATGACATTAAGGGTCACTGACTACATTTTTATTGTCACAATTGTCAATATTGTGCATAATTTATCAAAAATGTATCATTTCAACTTTTTCATCAAATCAAAATGTAATAACTTTCTCTGCCTCTGAGATGACTTCTGTTTTGATGTAATCAAAGACATGCAGATGGGGAAATACTAACCTATAAAAATATCATAGCACCAATATCTCAACACAATCAAGTTACTACTTACATTTAAATCCAACTAAATAGTTGCATATGCAACTGCAGCATAATGCGTAATATGCAAATCTCGAATAATGCTACAGTTCACCAACACACTTCCAAGTGTTCCCCTGATGGCATCAGATCTGATCTGGAGAGCTAATCAAATGCGAGAAAAACAACCACAAGTCCAAAAAATGGAAAATTGCCCTGCAAACACTTCTATTTCTACAGCTTAAAATGAACATGCTGACACTGTAGCCAATGTCTTTGTAACAATTTGCTTGCACCAGATAGAAATTGTGTCTGATTGACCAGTTTGAAAATGATTAGTGTATCTGATTCATAGCCAGTGACTTGGATCGAAATCATTAGGGGAGCTCAGGGAACCGATGCCAGCTCAAATTTACCCTAGTATTTACACATCACACAATCTCAGCTGTAGTGTGATTTGTCTTGGATTCCTGTGTGCCATCCCATCTGTTTGAAAACAAAAATTACACACAACTTTCTGTGTTTATGTCCTACTTTTGATAGCATGATTTATGATCTTATCATTGCTAGGAAGTATGTTATTATATGGCCAAGACTAAATCAAGGCAAATAACTTGCCTGTAACTAAAAGGGGTTTCATATCTGTTTTTTGGTTCTTCTGTTTTTTTAACTGAGCATCATAGCAATTTTGTTGCCCAATCCTGTTATTATGACCGACATATTTCTTTATCCATGCCACTGAATCTAGTTGCACAGCCTTTATAAGAAATTCATGTCCCTAATATTAGTCTGCCACCATTTTTATTGATTTTCTCCCTAAGCCTGTATGGGATATATTTTCTTCAAAATATTTTCAAATTTAAGAAATGTGGGTTTTAATTTTTAATCCAATTTGAATCCCTTTAGGTTACCATAAAGAAAAAGCCATTTTGAAGAGTTAAAAAACGCTGTGATGATCTAATAAAGCCATCACGATAGTATAGACTAAAATACAAACAATACCAGCATCATCAGAAATTAAAACAGGTTGTTTAGACGGTCTTATCAGATCTAACACCAGGAAACCAGTTTCAGCATATGACCTAAAAGTGTGGTTATAATGCCATAACATTTTGAGAGTGAGTGAATAGAAACAAAATAGAAGCTTATTATTTTAACCTTGACTCCCAGGAGCCCCTACATAGTGGAGCCCAATATGTATCCGTTTCAGAGTCTTGTCCAAGAGCACAGGGACCCCTGAACTTGAGAGATGAACCCCTGAATCTGAGCTTGTCTGGTGATTAAAGTAATTTTCATGAGAATGAAGTCTGTCTTTAACCATCTGTATTCATTCACTGTTATCACACTTTAATGCACAAGAATTACACTTAATTAGGTGATCTGCAAGATAGCCGCTTAATAGAGTTTGCTCATCTATATAAGTGTTGTTATTGTTAACTAAAACTATTAACTGATATACTGCTGAAAAAAAAACTTTACTATGTTTACTACTTTTTACTATTATCAAGTCTGTTGGAATCATTAGAGAGATGCAATCATATATACATAAAGGATTGTTATTATCTAATAACAATGACTGAATCTGCCTTTCCCAGGTCTGTTCAAACTTTAGATAACTGCGGTTTAATGCATTACTTTTCGCTACTATAGACTGAGTGTTTTGATTAAAGAGAAGCCCCAAATGCATCTGATCGTTATGTATCAACGGAATAAATGAGTCCCAATTTATGGTCCCTGTAAACGTCTGCTATAACACTAGGGAAATCAAAAGTGTAATTACTGCAGCTCGTGATGAGTTTGTTTCTCTTCCATTGCTCCCCACCTTCGATCACTTTTTTTTGTGTTCTGTTTTTTTTTCAAGGATTAATGCGTATGCAGGAACTGATCAAAGCTCCGTCCAAAAACAACCTGAAGATCCGTATCCGCCAGCTGGCGTCGGGAGGAGGTGACAGTCGCCCCCTGCTGAAGGAGATGAAGAAAGAAAAAGAGTTTTACGTCATCTTCGACTGCTCCTACCAAGTAGCCGCCGAGCTCCTCAAACAGGTGCGTCATCCTTTCAATAAATTCTCGTTCTGAACTTTCGTTGAACTCAATGTTGCGCAGATTGAAATGGATTGAAAATGAGAGTCAAGTGCTCTTGCATGCTGTGACCCAGCAGGTTCTCAGAACTGTACTTTAAAGCGGACAGACATGTAATTCAGTATGTGCCATGCTGCCTTTATTTCTGAATACTGCTGAAATCGTCTTATTTCACACTCAACCCATCTTTGCTTTCTTTTCCTTCTGAATTCTTCCAAAAGAACATATTTTATTGTGTTTCTCCCCCGCAGCTGATGTCGATGGGTATGATGACAGAGTATTATCATTTCTTCTTCACTACTTTGGTGAGTCTGAAAAGCTCCCTGCTTGCTATTAATAAGAGCTCTTTTCATTGCATTAGATGATGAGCAGGCGAAGGGATTTTCTGCTGTTTCTTATAATTGTTACTTGTCTGATTCTATGATAAAACTCCACTGACATCTTGACTTACCTTATACACCCTGGTGACATCAACTGTCTTATGTCAGGCTGTACAATATTCATTCTGATTTATGTTTGACAGTGTTCACTGAGTTCATTCATTGACACATGAAACTGAAATTCTAAGCTTTTGTGCTAATGTTGAAAAAGGTTTTTAAAAAATCAGAGTGAAATTGTAACTAGAAGAAGAAAGTCATCAAGACAAACTTTGAATTATGGCTTGGAAACCTTATCAGAAAGTTTAAAAAGTCTGAAGGCCTTGACAAAAAGGCCTGACAGACGGACAAGCAGATATGCTACCATTTAAAAGTTTAGTGTTATAAAGTTGTTGTTTTTTTTAAAGAAATTAATACTTTTATTCAGCAAAGACACATTAAATTGTAAAATAATTTAACATCGTTACAAAATATTTCTATTTCAAATAAATGCTGTTTTTGAGCTTTCCATTCATCAAAGAATCCTGACAAATTATTAGTTTCCACAAAATATTAAGCAGCACAACTGTTTTCAACATTGACAATAATAAGAAGAAATATTTCTTGAGCACCAAATCAGCATATTATAATTTTTTTTCTGATGAATCACTGAAGACTGGACTGATGATGATGAAATTTCAGCTTTGTCATTATATAAATAAATTGCAATTAAAACAGAAAACAGTTACTTTAAATTGTAAATAATATAACCTGTTGAATTCAGTAAATTCGACTTTCTGCTATTTAAATTCCATTTCTACTTCCTGAGGGTTGTGGCCAATTCAATCCAAATTCCAATTTACGAATTTAAAGGGAGACAATTCTTAAATTCTGAGTTTTGCACAACCATGATTTATGGACTCCTAACAAGAGCTTAAGGCTGCACCACAAACTAAATGGACCATTTCATCTCGTATGGCAAAGAAACACATGAAGATGGCATGAAGAGGTTATATCTTGTGCAAAGTTTGCACAGCTCTTAAAGCTAAATCTGAACAAACTCTTGTTGTCTTGCAGGATCTGTTTGCTTTGGATCTTGAGCAATACCGCTACAGTGGAGTCAACATGACTGCCTTCCGCCTCCTGAATCTAGATGATCCGTATGTGACTTCCGTGATCCAGAAGTGGTCCATGGAGCGCCAGCTGGCACCGCCCAAACCTGAGAGTGGATTGATGAGCGGCATTATGACTGTGAGGATCGCTCTGCTGTCATGCTCAGTCCTGTTCTAGAGTACTAACACAGTTTACTTTTTTTAAATTTCCGCAGTCAAATTCTGGGAGTCAGTTTAGTTATCGCAAAGATAAAAAAGTATTGTCTTGACTTCCGTTATGAGTTCATACTGATAAAATTGTAATCCGCTCCTGTAAGATATTGCTTAAACAGGACAATTGACCTATTGGTAAGCCCCTCCCCTCTAACGCAGATGAGCCAATGGCAGTTAAATATCAGTTGCACGGGGACCAGAACTCGGACACTCTTGTTACCCACCATATTTCTTTTAAAATCTTTTATATATCCCTCCATGGCATATTTAAGTCCCACATGAATGCCCCTTGACGAGAGGTGGTCCTTCTGTATCCAAAATGTATCAAAAACATCTTGGAACAAGGTTTTTACTCTGACATCTGTCACTGAATGACAGTTAGCAACTTCGTTTGTTTGTCCGAGTTGGCAACAGTAACTAATGGGGGCATGGGCTTACCGATAGTCAAACCTCTTAGTAAATACAGATCCCAAACACTGACTGTGTGAACGCACAGTAAAACGAGCCAATCGCACTGCTCAAAATCCTCATTTACATATAGACCAGAACTTAAACCAATGCCTAACTTCTTATAAGCACATCCTTAACAGTTAGAATAACTAGGATTAAGTCTTACCGCTGTTGACTAATCTACCCATCCTCCAGAAGGCAGTGTATACTGCTAGCACACTCAGCCTCATTAGACATGCATGAAGAGCTTAAAGCAGAAAGCATCCAGAGATTTATTCAAATCTATTTTTACCATCCAGGTCACATTTTAGCACTGAATAATACCCAGAGAAACATAAGGTGTGTGCGGCAGGGGACAGGGGAGGAGCTCTTTTCCTGTGATCAGATGGAAAGGAAATTAAACTTAAATACCATTACGTAACGTTCAATGTTGTATGAATGGTAAACAAAAAACACTTTCTGCATGTATATTAATGCATTCATGTGAAGTTTGATTATATTTAGAGCATGTTTTGTGGGTAAATTCTTCCCTCCTTCCGCAGACCGAGGCTGCTCTCATGTATGACGCGGTGTTCATGGTTGCTGTCGCATCTCAGCGGGCAACACAGATGACAGTGAGCTCCCTACAGTGCCACAGACACAAACCCTGGAGGTACGGCCCACGCTTCATGAACTTGTTTAAAGAGGTGAGAATATTGTCCTTCATGTAGCAAAACATATTCGATTGATTTGAATCATAAACTTGATTTTAATTATATGCGATTATAGACATTTTATTTTTAACTTTACAAGAAACAGTGTTTACTGTTAATTCAAATGATTAAAAATTAAATCGTTAAAATGCTAAAAAAATTGTTATATTTTGTCAAGGAATAAGTTTTATTGCTGCTAAAACGCATACACTACCATTAAAAAGTTTGGGGTTTAAAAGAAAAAAAAGTTATAGCGGCACAACTGTTTTCCACATTGATAATAATAATAAGAAATGTTTTACCAAATCAGCCCATTAGAAGTATCAGTGACACTGAAGACAGGAGTAATGGCAGCTTTGCCATCACATAAATAAATTACACTTTAAAATATATTTTTTAAAAAAAGGTTATTTTAAATTGTAAAAATATTTCACACTTTTTCCTTTTGATCAAAAGAGACTTCTTTTAAAAAACAAGAAACAATTTTACTGACTCCAAACTTTTGAACAGAAGTGTATATAAATTGCAGCAGTGCATAATGCATGAATCAAACTCTGAATTATGACAATTTCTGATATTTTTTCATGCATAATTTTATTTATTATATCTAGGGCTGTTAAATAGGTGTGCGTTAATTGCGTTAAATATTTTGAACGCGTTAAACTGGAAAAAAATTTATCGCATGTGTTATATGAATAAAAATATTTAATGCAATTAACGCAGCATCCGTTTTTTCTGTTATTCTTTGGCTAGCGTCACATTATCATGCTCTTATTCATGCAAATGCTTTTAAAACATTCAAGCACGACAAATCAAAAGACTTTAAAAGACTTTCATTTCTGCTGCCTGTGAATGTCCTCTTTATGTGACACACACACGACGCACAGAAAGACAGCGCACAACAATCGAGTTCTCTTTCGTGATTGAACAATAACGCACAGCTGAACTGTCCGTTTTGTCGAGTATCCTCATAAGAGCAGCCTTAAATTAGTTAAATAAAGTCTTAAATGAACGTAAAGAGTTGTGAGAGAATGAGACGTGTGCGAGATCTGCGTCATGTCCATGTCTTAAAGTGACAGCAGCCACTAATTATGTCTGTCCGTAAAGTTAATCAAAGAACAAAGGGAACAGAAAAAAATTTTCTTTGGTACTGGCCTTCATTCATAAAAAGATGCCATTAAACAAGTATTTAAAATATACTGTCTTTATGTTGTTTCTACATTCATTTGGAGATTAACTGTAAAATTATTACATTATAAAATATATAAAAAAAGTATTTTTAATTGTGATTTAATCACGATTAATCACAGAAAAAAGTGATTAATTAGTTCATTTTTTAATCGATGGACAGCACTAATTATATCCCTTTATGTGGTCACAAATAAATCGTACAGAACGGGTGAAAACGACAATATCTCAAAGGGGATAAATTGCAAGAGCTTCAGTGTCACTCCTTTTAGTAGTTGCAACATTGCATTGTTACTCATTTGTATTCAAACCTTTAGTCAAACCTTTAGTTGCGTTGATGGTCATGCACATATCATATCCTCAACAGTCGCTACCACTCATGTTGAAAAGGAGTTCATTTGGTAGATCACTGTATGATCATGAATGTGTGAATACTGCTTAATTGTGGAATATTTATCAGACAGTCATTTTGTACTCTTTTAGACTTTAAACAACTTTTCCTTTAGATTTTTGACCCGTAGGTTACATAAAAATATATTTGTAAATGAAAAACATGTTTTCAGGGCAGAGGTGCCTGAAAATGGATACTAGTACTTTTGCGTTTTGATCTTTTTTTAAGTCCCAGATATCTGCTGGATGCTCTCACCGCCTTTGAACCGAGGGGTCATAACACTTCATGTTTGAGTGTGGGGTGTGTGTCCATCCACTCTGAGAACTCAAAAAGTGATGCCTGTGATAGCTCAAAATTACTGTCTAGGGGAACGAAAGCTTGTTCTGAATAGGCCTTTCAGTATCATTTTTAGATATGCTTTCAATTCCACTTGCATAGTGGCTCGACAGTCAGAGTGTTCCTGGCTTTAGAAATGGAAGAAGCTTTTTGGCTGTTTTTAAAAATGAATAGTGCCACATTGCATTAGGGAAGGGGTGGCCCGGCAATGCTCAGCGGTACAGAGAGTGAATTTGTTTCCGTTTGAGTCTGCCGTGTCGGTTTGTACTAGAAAACCTCGGTACTCAGTTTCCACTTTATTCGCAGAGCAGCAATGCCAGAAAAAGAAAAATTGCAGGACTTCAAGCTGTTTTTATGTTTCATGAGGAAATCACACTGCCTGTCATTCATTTAGTACATTTGGATTTGCTGACATCTGGTTGGTTGACATGTCTTTAGAGGGTTTTTGAAGAGATGTGGTTTCGGTGATGGAAATATGGTCTAATTCGGTGACACAAGTTAATAATGCGGCTAACATTGCTTACACATTTTTAAAGCTGAAGGGTCCTATTTTAACAATCTGAGTATCAAACCCAAAACGCAAGTAACTTTGTGGGCAGATCTCAGGTTCTAAATCGCAAATCTAAAATGGGTTGTCTGAAGTAGCTACATTACTCATAGGTATGGTTTGGGCATAACGTGAAATAAGCCAATCAGAGCGTCATCTCACAGACCCTTTAAAATCAGGCGCGCTTGTTAAAAATAAGAGAAGGATAAAAGTATTGGTTTTAAAGAAGGTGATTATATATATATATATATATATATATATAGACACAATATTTTGTGTGTATTGTATAAACACATAAATTATTAAGTAGTTTGAGAGCATAGGTAGACTGACTCTACAGGGTCTTTCGCAGAGCAATTCTCTGATTGCTGGAGATTCCTTTGCAGAATCATGGGTAATGTCGTTTTTCACCAGGAATTCCACTGCTGAAAATTATTGTTTAAAAAATAATTGAAATAATGTGGGCTGATGGCTATACAGAAGCAAATACCATCTATTAACAACCTTGTATTTTATAGTAGATTAAATTAATGGTTTATAATTTATTGTTAAAAATCAATTGTCCATTCCTGCTCCTCGGGGGACACTGTCCTGCAGAGTTTAGCTCCAACCCTAATTAAACACACCTGAACCAGCGTATTAAGGTCTTACTAGGCATACTAGAAACTTCCAAGCAAGTGTGTTGAGGTAAGTTGGAAATATTCTTTGCAGGACAGTGGCCCACCTGGAGCAGGGTTGCCCAGGTTTGACACCCCTGCCCTCAGGAGAAAAGGAATGGGTTTCTGGTGCTTTTTTGATCAAAAAACAGGTAGCTCCAACCCCAAACTCATGCCGTTTGCTGACCCAGTGTTGCTCCACGGAGCTACAGTGTTTACACTTTTGAGGAAAAATTAACCTTTAAATGGCTTACTTATAGTCATTTCCACATGTTCAACTGGGAATGGAGAAAGTATTGAGCATCTGAAAAATGAGGCACTTTGGCTTTAAGTGTGTGTAAGTGTCTAATTAGGGCTGATTTGAGTTGAGCAAATGTAGAGTTAGTTTTCTGTTGCCAACACCATGACGAACTGCTAATGAGTCCAGATGCTATATTTTAACGACCCATAAACTCTGTATCACAGCACCATTAAAGCCATAAAACACTGTTGTAAGAGGCCTCTCTACAGACACTGAGCTAAATATTCTAAATGTTGTAGGATACAAAAACACATCAGTCTGTGAACCGTTCTTCAATTTAACAGCAGAAGCAGCCATGCTGGAGACCTTTTAATAAATTGCCAGGACAAATAAAAACCCTCTTCATTTCATTTATTCTTTTTCTTGCTTGTCCTGTCCATTTAAGTCATTTTCACTCACTTAAGTACTGTAATGGGAATTTTGGTGCAACTAATCAACTGTGACAGAAGGCTGAACAGCTTTAAATGTAGTATTTGTTTATGTTGACCCGGTGAGCAGGAGATGCTGAACTGTGCAGTTTTGCTTATGAGCTGCATTTTATGAGGAAATAACTAACAAAAAAATATTATGTGCCATATAATTTTAAATTATGTAGCTCCTGTACTGTAGCAAAAAAATAAAAAAGTTTTTACACTTCATTTAAGAAGCTTTGATTATATTACACTGCATAGGACTTGGCAAAGCCATTCTGACGAAACCGCACTGCATACAATTACACAGCTCTAGTGACACATTTAGGGGAGGTTTTCACAGTATTTATCCCTGCTTGGGGCCAAATTGTAGGGTTGAAGTGAAAAATAAGTATCATTATGTTATTTTCGGCACCAGAAATGTTTGTGGTTCCATTAGGGTCACCACCCTCTGCTTTTCAAAATCAATAAGGAAAGTTTTCAGTGTTTCAGTGTTGTCATTATCAAATTATGCAGTAGGCCTACGTGTTTTTCGAGTTACACTTTAAAGTTACACAGATTAAAGCATGTTTATAAGATATTCACATTCCTGGTCTTATTGTGAACAATCAGTGCTTGTATTCCAAAGAAGGAAAAAAAAGTTTATTCATAATCTATCATAACCTATTTTTTCACATCTTCATGGACATCACTATGAATTCCCTTGTGTGGTAATATTTTTCCTCCTTGTAATTATGTAATTATTCATAATCTTTTTTTATGTCTTATTATCAACAGAACAATTTGACTAAATCAATAAATAAATATTGTGACATTTTTATTTCAGAATTTCTTAGTATTTGGTTTATTCCAAAGTGACAAACTTGCTTATTTGGTTGGTTAGTTGCCTAGAAATATTGCAGAATCTGAAATATTTCTCATAAAGTTTGTTTCATTTCTTTGTTTAAAATGTTTTAAAATCCTAAACCTTGTTTTATTTCCAGGTTTGAAAATTACTGGCATTTTCTTTTTCTTTTCTTTTCTTTTCTTTTTTTTTTTTTATTATTATTGCAATGCAGATAATCTAGCCTTTATAAAAAAAAAAATCCTGAAAGCCTGATTTGATGCCAAAAAGCTTTTCTTTCTTTCTCACCCTAGAAAGTAGAGACATTTAGGGCTCCATCTTGCACCCGGCGCAATTGATTTTGTACACCGACGCATGTATCATTCCTATTTTGCACCCGCGCAAAGCGGGCTTTTCCCTCCACAGACGCACGTTGGTAAACTAGGAAATGAACTTGCGCTCCCTGGGCGGGTCGGCGCAAAAAGGAGGCGTGTTTCCGCGCAAACGTTCCCTAGTGCTATTTTGCAGTTCCAGAAAACAATTGCGCCACTGACCAAAAAAAACCTGGTCTAAAGTCAGTGGCGCGTTGCGCGTTGTTCATATGCTATTTTAAGCGCGCATGCTTGGCCATAATGTAACGGGTGCACAACGCGCACACACTTTGATTCTCTCATCAACACAGATGCAGCAGTTTTTATTTTTGCAAACCATACATTATTACAAGGAAATATATTACCACACGAGGGAAATCAGTGTGGTGTCCATGAAGATGTGAAAAAATAGGCATAAATCTAGCTTACACATTTACCAGTGTATATTGGTAATTTTTCAGGCAAATTGACGGATCAGACCTGTTTGCCCAATAGTGGCAAGACACATGTATATAAGGACATCTGACAAATTAGTTTGTCCGTCAAGAACTAGGGAAAAAAATCTGAAGACTGCGAAATCACCTTTACCATAATGTAAGTACATTAAAAACCTTACTCTTTAACTTACCAGTTAAGTTGAGCTTTCTCATATTTTTTTCTATTGATTTGGGTGGGTTTGTCCCATCCCCAATGTCATTCTCTTTATTTTACGGCCCTGACGAGAACATCGATATCCTCGGCTGTGAACCGATTCTGAAGCGCGCCTGGTGCGCGCGCCATAATAATAACAATCCGCCATGCAACATGCGCACCTTTTCTTAAAGGGTATGTTGGATGACGCTCTGATTGGTTTATTTCACGTTACGCCCAAACCACACCTATGAATAATGAAGCTACTTCAGACCAACCTCTTTTAGATTTGCGCCAGGCGCAAGAGGCATTTATCCTGCCGGGAAAATAGCAACAGCGCCGGGATCCGCCCACAAATTACTTGCGCTTTGCGCTTTGCGCTTTGACACTTGCGTTTCAGATCGTGCGCTGGGTGCAAGATAGGGCCCTTAAAGTGACTAGTCAATCGACCATTGTTATAACCACCACTGCAGTTCAGTGAACATGACAGTAAAGGCACGTTCACACCAAGGACTATAACGATAACGATAAAGTTATAGTTCCAAAATTCGTTCAAAATATAAAAGAATAGTCCACACCCCAACTATAACAATAATGGCACAGAGAAACTATATCATTGAATCACTTTCAGAATTAGAACGCAGTGCACCCCTTGTCTCCATTGGCTCTATTACAGTTCCCTGCAATGGTGGAAATGGTTCACATGGAGGTCAGCATTAAGTCTCCAGGTGTCCTGCTGAATAGTAAGCTGTATCCCCCTGAACAAGTCTGGTGACATGTTGAAGGCCAGCCTCTTGTTATGAGATGTGCTCTGAGAAACACTGCAACCTTGCTAATAGAAGTGTTTTTTCCTGATATCCCACCCACTTATCAAAGGGCTTGAGCAGGGCTATTACTCTTCCTTAGTTGCCTCAGCTGATTGAATTCTGGGATTGCTTGCTCTCATTTTTGCACAACAAAGCTAGGGGAAATCAAATGACGGTACACCAGCTTGATGTTCTTGCTTTTTGGGAAAAAATGCAGTCAGGCCTGACTATGTGTAGTGTAAGGAAGAGCACTTTATTCAGAAAATGTAATCTAAAGATTTGAAATGTTGCCTCAAACAGCTTATGTGTGAATTAAATGATTATTAATTAATATTATTATATATATATATATATATATATATATAAAAACTTAATCGAGAACTATGCCATTAAACTAAAAATATAAGTCTGATCTTCCATTCGTAATGACCATAATTGTTGTGGTGGCCTCTGGCCTGTGATAAAATGTAACAGTAAATGAAAAAGCTATGTAACACTTGCTAAAATCAATACAAAACATCCTCAAACATGAACTCATTTTAAGATTATGAAAAATGGGTAATCTCGCCGTAAGAAAGTTAGTATGAAAAATACACATTTTTATAAACTTTGAACCTCTAATGATACACAAAATGTAAGTGTAAAATCTACACTTGCATGTTTTAAATCATCCACACTTGAATATTCCTTAATATTGCAGATATATGCAATTCTCTTCAAAAGTATTTGTTTTAAATATTTAATATTTTTATTTTAAATTATTACTTTTTAACTCTGCCAAGGGAAAGACACTGGCTAGCCGAACAGGGTAGCCGTACCGTGGAATTTACACATATGGGGTCGCCGCAGGGACCGCTACATGACACCCAGCCTAGCACGAGATTCCTCAATGCATACAAGTGTTAGGCCCAATGCATACAAGTGTTAGGCCTGGCGTCAGACACTCCGCAATGTCTGACTGCCGTAGGGGTGACGGAGGAACTCAACAGGGTTACACAACCGGGGAACACACTGGAGCAAATAGACGCACGTATCTGGCCGACCAGACGAGAATGACGTAGCAAGTCGACACTTGAGCGGGTTCCTCGCGCTACTGGCCACTTGGGGCGAGTATACGGGAGGATACCGTCTCTACACGGAGGCTATATAGAATCTAGCGAACGTGTTGGGTGTTGCCCAGTGACAGGTAACAGGTAGTGACAGGTTTCTGCAGTGCGCTGAGCATCAGAGACAGGTCCTAAGAGGGTATAGAGGGGGGATGAGCCGGATTAAGTCTCTTTGCCCCCCTCAGTAACCTGACGATCAGATCATTCTTTCCCAATGACTTACCTTCAACTGCATCGTAAAGCAAGAAGTATACACAGAAGCTAAAAATGGAACTAAATAAGGCACAGGTGTAATTAACCAGAAACCAAGGAAACTAACAAAGGGATTAACAAGCCTAAACAGAAAAGAAACAGGCACATGAATGAAAACAATGAAATCTAACGTACTGACAGTTACTTGGCTTAAAATGCTGAATGTTGCGGTTCAATGGGTATAGGAGGTTAATGAATGAATGAATTACTAATGCTACCTTTAAATATTGCTGTTTTACTACATATCAGAGCAAGTTTTATTCATCATTTAGGCAAACGTGAAGCACATGATCCAAGTGTTTCTATTCAGACTCTGCTCTATAGTCCATTCAACTAAAATTTAATTGACCAGCAAAATGCTCTTGGGTTTTTTTAGGGTTTACGGATGCACATGCCCTGAGGCTGCATAATATTCCATTACGGCTATGATTGAAAGACACTGCAGTAAAAACAATGTCGTGCATCATTCTCATTGTATACTGTTTTTGTGCCTCAGGCCCAGTGGGATGGTTTGACTGGACGGATAGTCCTTAACAAGACTGATGGTCTGCGGAAAGAGTTCAACTTAGACCTCATCAGCCTCAAGGAGGACGGCACGGCGAAGGTGAGTCAGCTCAGCTGGACCCTGAAGAGAGACTGCTGCTATCTGAGTGAATGGAAACCTTGAGCCATGTGTCTTAATGTATTTCGTGTATGGATTCAATTAAACTGAATATGTTGTTTTGAAAGCAGACATATGTATTACCCAGATCATTTGTTTTGACCTTGTTGCTCTCATGCTGATTACACAACTCTTCAATTCTTTCTAAAAGCGAGTGGCTGATGGTGCATCACGACCTACTAAATTATGGACAAAGGTTTGTTCCAGTCTTGGTTTCATTCCATGAGTTTGTGATTAAGACCTGTAGAGAGCTTGGATTTCCTTTCCTTCAGTGAACCAAGTGCCCTTTCATCGGCTTCCCTCTCGCTGCAGAAATCCCTTCACTTCCTTATCGAACGAGATCACTGCCAGTCACTTAAGCCAGAATGTCTTGCTGAGATGCATAATGTGTGCCAGTTTTAGTTATGAAAGTTAAATCACCATCCTCAATATCCAGCACTGTAAAATACTTACTTTTTTTCCCACAATGCTTCACGCCTCAGTAAGTAACTGCTTCATTAAAGCCTTCTCAGGCGCGCAGAAAAATGTGCATGAATCCACAGGCAGATATTTGGAGAGCAGCTCTAATCTACTTTCAAAGTTCATTTGAATAAGTCGCTCATTTCAGACTCATAGGAGCGTGTGGACAAGTGCCATACATAAACATAGACTAGATTAGGCTTGTGTTAACAAAGGGTTTATCGAACAGAGAAAGGCAAACCCTCCATCAAGCGGTTTACATTTACTGCTGACATCCTGTTTTAAAGGAGTCATGTCATACTTTTCTCTTATTATTTTATCCTTGTATAATGTTAGTCAAATTGGTTTAATTTAGATTTTTAAGCCACTAATACTATCTCTTTAGATGGGCTCTTTTTATTAAACATTATTTATTAAATAATAAATTCTTGTTGATTTCTGAAATGCTTTTATCTCATAAAATCAAGGATGATTTCATTCCTGTAACGTATTTTCTAGTCTAAACAAGAGCTATGCTGTCAGGTAACCGGGTAATACCTTCTTTTTTGACATAATATAGCTGACCTATCTACCCGTCTATCTATCTATCTATCTATCTATCTATCTATCTATCTATCTATCTATCTATCTATCTATCTATCTATCTATCTATCTATCTATCTATCTATCTATCTATCTATCTATCTATCTATCTATCTATCTATCTATCTATATCGTATATAGCAGCATCGAATGCAGTATTCATATCAAACTCAGGAGTAATACATTTCAAATAATCATAACCACAATATTATTTTAATTAGTTGTATACAATACTTTAACAAAATGATCACTACAAACAAGCAATAAAAATATAAAACAAATAAATAAAAATAACAAATGACTTTACGTTTTATATAAATTGTAATGTTTTCCTAGGAGAAACTTTAGCAAATCTCCATTAATGTGCTTTCTAATTATTTATTGTCAAAATACTTTAATTTAAAAATACAACAATTTACCCTGATGACATTGTGTCGTTTTTTTATAGAAGCTGTGACTCCTCAAAAGTTTAAAGCACTCTGAGGCTCCAATATCTTCACATCTTTACACATTTTTCATCTATACTTATGCTTTTTGTGTTCATTTTTCATATTCATATTTGAAGTCCATTAACCAGAATAGCAGGGGAGATAACAGAAAAGCTTCATCAATTGTAGAAACGTTGGAAAGAACTTGTTTCTGCTTCATTGACTAAGAGAAATACAGCAGTATAAACCTACTTTTCCTCATCTTGAAATGTACACTGAATATTCTAAAGC
Organism: Chrosomus eos; assembly: GCA_036326025.1. Taxonomy (NCBI): domain Eukaryota; kingdom Metazoa; phylum Chordata; class Actinopteri; order Cypriniformes; family Leuciscidae; genus Chrosomus; species Chrosomus eos. The sequence continues at coordinate 15,706,251 of CM070841.1, read as the reverse complement.
TCTATGCATAGATACGTATACAGTATATATATATTTGTTTATCAAGTAGTAGATTACTAAAGGCTCACACTTTTATTTCAAGAGAACTATTTAACCTTCTGATATAGTGCACAGAACTTTACAAGTCATTTGTAGCATTTATGGTGTGATGTTGCATCGAAATCAACATGTGTGATAACCATCGACCCTTTCTCATACTTCCATCTTTTTATGTTGTGTTTTTTATTTATGACAACATCAATTCAACATGGCTAGCAAAAGTGGAAAGTAATGCACTTAAGATGGTTTATTCATGATCTTCTATTTTATTGGACAGATGTGTAACTAAAAACAAATAGGCGGCGAGCTACATAGGCCTACCGTGCACCCCCCCCCACCTCCCAACAAAACCATACTTTTTTGAAAGGTCTGGATGTGTAGAATATGAATCTGAATGTTAACATTGAAAATTTTGGGTTGCACTACCTGTTTTAGGCCTGTGAATAGGGAAACCCTAAAAAATGATTTTAAGCGATTTTAACACGTTGAGATTGTCCTAGTCAATCAGAACAGCTTTTAGGGGACCCAATACACACTCAAACTTAACATATGATGACTTAGGTCAAATATCTACCATGCTGCTTATTGGTAGGTGTCTAAAATTAACATAGGTAAGGCTTTATGTTGATACAATGAGCCCATTTCATGCATAGGCCACGACATAGATTCGCCTATCATACACCCCAACCCCCTCCCCTGACAAAATCATGCTTTTCTGAAAGGTCTGGATGTGTAGAATATGAATATGAATGTTAACATTGACATTTTTGGGATGCACTACCTGTTTTAGCCCTGAATAGGGAAACCCTAAAAAACGATTTTAAGCTATTTTAACACATCGAGATTGGCCTAGTCAATCAGCACAGCTTTTAGGTTACACAATACTCTTACTACACTACATTGATATATATTTAAGGCCTTGTATGGATATAATCGATCAAGGTCCATTTCCATAGTATCAGTTAATATGCTAACGTGCTAACATTCCAACCCTCATTACCCTTTTCATCAAAGGGGTGTGGCTCAAGTCATTTCATTGACAAATCAGAAACCTGTCTGGGTTGTTCATCCAATGACAAAATAAGATATTTGTTGAATTTTCATTAATAGTTTCCTCTGTGTCAGACAGGTATATAAAGACTGTCCTGAAAGACTGTTCTTACTCACACAGACAGATCCTCCAAGTCTGCATCCTCTGCCTATACAGCAAGAAATTTGTTTCACTGAATTGCTCGATGTTTGATATTTTAGTTTTCAATTTAATATAATTGACCCGTCTTACTACACTACATTGATGCTTACTTTAAATATTTGTTTTTAATTATTTTAAATGACATTTGATAGATTAATAGATATATACTTTATTCATCCCAAAGGGAAATTTTAGACGTCCAGTAGCTTACACACACACACACACACACACACACACACACACACACACACACACACACACACACACACACACACACACACACACACACACATACATCTCATTGCCAGCAGCCATATCACCCTGTAGCCCAAGACTGGTTGCCCACTGAAGCTAAGCAGGGCTGAGCCTGGTTAGTACCTGGGAGACCTTCTGAGAAAACCAGGTTGCTGCTGGAAGAGGTGTTAGTTTGGCCTGTGGTCTGTGTGGGTCCTAACGGGGCCCTAATGGGGACACTATACTGTCAAAGAGCACCGTCCTTCGGATGAGACGTTAACCGAGGCCCTGACTCTCTGTGGTCACAAAAACCTCAGGATGTATTTTGAAAGAGTAGGGGTGTAACTCTGGCATCCAGGCCAAATTTGCGCAGTGGCCTCTGTCCACCATGGCCTCCTAATAATCCCCATATATATATGACACTCAAACTGTTTTTCAATCCTGTTCTGACTCAGAGTTGTCATTATCAGATAAGTACTGTTCATCTGTTACGCTATCATCATCTGATTCATCTTCCTCATCCCTGCCACTCACAGATTCAATGATATCTGCCAATTGCTGTGGGAGAACACATCCCTCATACCACAGAGGCTCAATCTTTTGGTCAACCAGAGTCCAACCATGTCCATTGCAAGCATCAGGGATGTCAGGGTTAGCAATATGGGCCACCTTCCATATTCCAACCTTGTAGGACATTCCAAACAACCTTGAGGACTGTTCTCCACCCATCACACTCAAACTCTCTTAACCCCTCAGTCGTCCATATCCCTTTATTTTTTACCTTCTTCCGTGTAATTGACCCTTCGCAAAGACCCGCCCTCCTTAGTTACTGTCGCTATGCCCGACAAGCTACGCCGCTCTCATGCTCTCAACATGTTCTCACGCAGTGAAAAATACATCGCGGAGCAGAGAGGAGACTGACAACACGCGGACAGACAGGACAGACCAGGTTACTTTTCGGTTACTTTTGATATTAAACATTAAACAAAGTCTCAGCTTTCAAATGTGGTCATTTTTTGAAAGAAATTTAAACAATAAATACCGTTTTGTGGCTCTTTAATGTGCCGTGACAGATCGCTGTAGAGCATCAGTTAAAGCTGCTCGTGATTCGATCATCTCTTCCTTCTAGTTCATTTATAGCATCAAATAAACATGAACGAACATAAGAAGTAATGTTGTTTTAACCGCGGAAAGGCGTCAGTATATTCATTTTACCAAGTTCAAATCCTCCTAACTCTACTGGCTGCTTTTTCGGGCAAAATGGCGGATGGCGAAGTATGATTGGTTAGAACACCTGTCAATCAAGCTCCACGCGAAGGGTCAATTGAGTTGCAGAATATACAGTCAGGTGTGAAGAGCACCTTGTCACCAGTTGAGGCCCTCTGAATTTGCCTTGAACTTGCTGCTAATAGTTCAGGCATCTGGTCGAGTCTTTTGAGATTCATGGTGAATCTTTGGTAGCATTCTCTGTGATATCCATCACCTTCTGTAATGATGTCTGGTATAAGTTCACAGGTTACAGTCATCCTGTGAGCAGATTCCAGTGGTTCAGCTAATCTCTTGTCACGTATTTCTTTCATTCTGGCTAATCTTGCATCAGAATCTGTGTTTGCCCATAATTGCACGAGTGGTCCATATACAAGACCAGGGACATGCACAATGCATCTGGACTTTGGTTTTGTCCCATGACATCCCCTATGCCTTGAAAGACCTGCAGTCACGTGGCCCACTGACTCATGTCTTGACTCAGACATAACTGAGCAGTTCAGCTATGTTGAAGAAACCAACTACATAACCGACTAGATTATCTATGTGTATAATAATAATAATAATAATTCATTACATTTATATATTCTTTTCTCGGCACTCAAAGCGCTTTACATTGAAGGGGGAATCTCCTCAACCACCACCAGTGTGCAGCATCCACCTGGATGATGCGACGGCAGCCATATTGCGCCAGTACGCTCACCACACACCAGCTTACTGGTGGAGAGGAGACAGACTGATGAATCCAATTGGTATATATATATATATATATATATATATATATATATATATATATATATATATATATATATATATATACATACATACATACATACATACATACATACATACATACATACATACATACATATATATATGAGGATGATTAGGAGGCCATGGTGGACAGAGGCCACTGGGCAAATTTGGCCTGGATGCCAGAGTTACACCCCTACTCTTTCGAAAGACATCCTGAGGTTTTTGTGACCACAGAGAGTCAGGGCCTCTGTTAACGTCTCATCCGAAGGACGGTGCTTTTTGACAGTATAGTGTCCCCATTACCATACTGGGGCGTTAGGACCCACACAGACCACAGGCCATACTAACACCTCTTCCAGCAGCAACCTGGTTTTCTCAGAAGGTCTCCCAGGTACTAACCAGGCTCAGCCCTGCTTAGCTTCAGTGGGCAACCAGTCTTGGGCTACAGGGTGATATGGCTGCTGGCAATGAGATGTGTGTGTGTGTGTGTGTGTGTGTGTGTGTGTGTGTGTGTGTGTGTGTGTGTGTGTGTGTGTGTGTGTGTGTGTGTGTGTGTGTGTGTGTGTGTGTGTGTGTGTGTGTGTGTGTGTGTGTGTGTGTGTGTGTGTGTGTGTGTGTGTGTGTGTGTGTGTGTGTGTGTGTGTGTGTGTGTGTGTGTGTAAGCTACTGGACGTCTAAAATTTCCCTTTGGGATGAATAAAGTATATATCTATTAATCTATCAAATGTCATTTAAAATAATTAAAAACAAATATTTAAAGTAAGCATCAATGTAGTGTAGTAAGACGGGTCAATTATATTAAATTGAAAACTAAAATATCAAACATCGAGCAATTCAGTGAAACAAATTTCTTGCTGTATAGGCAGAGGATGCAGACTTGGAGGATCTGTCTGTGTGAGTAAGAACAGTCTTTCAGGACAGTCTTTATATACCTGTCTGACACAGAGGAAACTATTAATGAAAATTCAACAAATATCTTATTTTGTCATTGGATGAACAACCCAGACAGGTTTCTGATCTGTCAATGAAATGACTTGAGCCACACCCCTTTGATGAAAAGGGTAATGAGGGTTGGAATGTTAGCACGTTAGCATATTAACTGATACTATGGAAATGGACCTTGATCGATTATATCCATACAAGGCCTTAAATATATATCAATGTAGTGTAGTAAGAGTATTGTGTAACCTAAAAGCTGTGCTGATTGACTAGGCCAATCTCGATGTGTTAAAATAGCTTAAAATCGTTTTTTAGGGTTTCCCTATTCAGGGCTAAAACAGGTAGTGCATCCCAAAAATGTCAATGTTAACATTCATATTCATATTCTACACATCCAGACCTTTCAGAAAAGCATGATTTTGTCAGGGGAGGGGGTTGGGGTGTATTATAGGCGAATCTATGTCGTGGCCTATGCATGAAATGGGCTCATTGTATCAACATAAAGCCTTACCTATGTTAATTTTAGACACCTACCAATAAGCAGCATGGTAGATATTTGACCTAAGTCATCATATGTTAAGTTTGAGTGTGTATTGGGTCCCCTAAAAGCTGTTCTGATTGACTAGGACAATCTCAACGTGTTAAAATCGCTTAAAATCGTTTTTTAGGGTTTCCCTATTCACAGGCCTAAAACAGGTAGTGCAACCCAAAATTTTCAATGTTAACATTCAGATTCATATTCTACACATCCAGACCTTTCAAAAAAGTATGGTTTTGTTGGGAGGTGGGGGGGGTGCACGGTAGGCCTATGTAGCTCGCCGCCTAAAAATATCTGAAAAAAATATTGGGAATGATTATATTATTGTTGTGTTTTAATAATTAATGTATACAATTCATTCATAATTTGTAGAGCATGCATTAAATAGGAAAGCATTTACTGGATTTTATTGAGCAGGGAAGGAGTGTTTTACAGTCAAAGGGATCAGTGAATTAGGACTAGATTCTTTAATTTTCTTTCATTGTGTTTTTTTCCTTTCCTTTCCTGACCTATTTAATAAGTCTGCAGTGATAAAGTCTGTCCTTCTTTCACTGTCATCTCATGTGCTCAGAAACAGAGACTCGTGTGATTCATGCCTTGTCATTTCTATATTGTATTGTTAGATTGGAGTGTGGAACTCTTATACAGGCCTCAACCTGACTGAGGTAAAAGACAGTAAAAACATCACAGACTCTCTGGCTAACAGAACGCTTATCGTCACCACAATCCTGGTAAGAATCCAATCAGTTTTAAAACAAGTTATAATTCCATGTTATGTAAAAAATTCTATTCAGGGATCACAATTATTCTTAGTTGGTCAGATTTGTATTTGCCTGTGAGTCGTTTCACTGGCCCACCAAATGAAAAAATTAATACTATATGCTAATATTTTTCATTTATTTTATTGGTGTTGTTTTTTTGACAGCCGTTACAGCTATAAATTCACTCAAACACTCTAAAAATTAGACTGCACATTTGCAAAATGATTAATTTTGAGTCATCTCATCTGACCAGCTAGCTTTGCCTCTGTGACATCTGACCAGCATGTGAATTTATCTTGTGAACAGGAAAACCCCTATGTTATGTATAAGAAGTCTGACAAGGCGCTATATGGGAACGATCGCTTTGAAGGCTACTGTCTAGATCTGCTAAAGGAGCTCTCCAACATCCTGGGATTCACCTATGAGGTCAAGCTGGTTTCTGATGGCAAATATGGAGCTCAGAATGACAAAGGCGAATGGAACGGCATGGTTCGGGAACTAATCGACCATGTGAGTGATCTTCCACAAAGGGTATCTTTCATCATATCATCCAAATGCAGTCTTTGTAGACGATCTGCCTTTCCACCCCATTATATTTCAGTTTATATCACACTATTTAGAGATTAAAATCAGACTGTCTTTGACAACTGATTAACCAAGATATTTCAGCTTTGTAACTTGGCTCCTCTCAGGCAATTTAGCAGAGCTGAGAATTATGTTTATTTACTGCCAGTGTAAGTAGTCAAAACGTTTTGATAGGAAGACTACAATTGTGTATCATCAAGGTGCAGGTTCATTAAAAGTACTTCTACTTTAATGAGAAATGAAATCGGTATGTTTTTTCCAAGGAAAGGACCATTTGTGTTTTCATCTGGCTGTTTTATATCAATATTGTTTCTTAATACTTTGCCAACCCCCAGTGTCTTCATAACTCATTTATTTGTCAGTATGGTAGAAGTAAAAAGTCTGACAATCTACAAAAGAGCCTTTTTCCACATCTTTAGTTTAAATAAACTTCATAAAACAACAGGAAGCTTCAAACAGCCAGTCATTTTTCATTTAACTGGATTTTTTCAAGCATTACAAGTTCCCATCGCCGTGTAAACCTCTTCTTGTCCCGTTAACCAGATAGCTGACCTGGCTGTGGCTCCACTGACCATCACTTATGTCAGAGAGAAAGTTATCGACTTCTCCAAACCCTTCATGACCTTGGGCATCAGCATATTGTACCGAAAACCAAATGGCACCAATCCAGGGGTGTTCTCCTTCCTCAACCCCCTCACCCCGGATATCTGGATGTACGTGCTGCTGGCCTGTCTTGGAGTGAGCTGCGTGCTTTTTGTGATAGCCAGGTATGGACGAAGGTCTCGGTTTAACACAAACATCATTTATAGCAAAACAAATGTGCAGATTGGGTTTCAGATCTAGGAACACTGGCCCAATTGTTCAAAAATGTCTTTCAGATGTTTTATAGTTTGACATAACATGAGGGGACACATTATCAGGCTGTCATTTGAAGAATATTGCTGTTATCTGCAGCTTAAGGGAACATCGTACATCTCTCTTTGAAGCTTTCAAGAAGTTTTTTCACTCTCGACAGTCTGATTGAAAATGTAAAGCTGTTTTGCAGAGTGTGCCTACAGATATCACTTTTATTTGTGGGAGTGCATTTAAAGTAGTGTATTTTTCTCACGTTATATCATTGTGCTTGTGAGATGCCAGAATCAAAATGCTGATTTGATCTTGAAACAGATCAATAAGTAATAAACACAGCGCCCAGACTTTATTATATTGCTGTCGGATTATAGATTAATGATGTAAAAATTTCAGTCATGTCTGTCCAGATCCACTTTTTCCCCAAATGCATAATGCACATTATTATCTCAGTCGGTAATGTTTTGTATTTTGTATGAGTGAGCATAAGGTTGCGTCTGTATTGAAACCCAGTTCATAATCCTTAGCCCTGGGCAATTATCCACATCTACCTAAAAAGAATATCAAGGGAGCTATGCTACCTCATCAGAGCCAGATGATTGATTGCTTCAATTAAAATGCAAATGGTCAATAAAAACGCTGTCCAGTCAGACTCTGTTAATGGACATCTGGTGGGGTCTCAGTGTTAGTGTGGTTCATGTGAACTGGGTGACCCATTTGTTGTCTACTGGAGGTCTTTTAAACTTTGATCTTGAAATTTGGTGATAGCAGACATACAGCAGTTTATAGAGTGAGCGTCTACACAGGCATGACTAATGAGTCTTGTGACATGTTCTGATCAGGCATCGATTCACTGTGGGAGTTTTATAAATGACCCAATTTATGAGTGGTAAAATGGTAAAATCTTATAATTGTTATAATACATTAATTATCTTATTTTATAATTAATCACACCAAACTTAAATATTAAATTGACAGCCCTAAGAATAATATTTTCTGTAAATTCTCACAGGAATAAAAGCAGCTATTTAACATTAAATATGTTAAAATATAGAAGCAGACAAAATCAATGAAAAAGATTACAAGAACTTCAGAATTGGATTGATCATTTTTTATTATATTAATTATATTTTCAATAATTAAGTTTATCATTTGAATAATATAATTTAATAATTAATCACACTAATTTTACATTAAATTGACAGACCTGTAAATTATATTTTTTGTAAATTTTTACATGAATTAAATTAAAATGTGCGTAAAGAAGCACAGAAGTTTATTTTCCAGCTCTCCCTTCGTTTTGCTAAGTGGACAGATTAGAACATTGAAAAGTTTTCCCATAAAACGAGAGGTTTATTAACCTTCCTTCCTAGCCGTTATTGATAGCCTGTTGGCAAAAAGAAACAAATTTTAGCTGTTCTTTCCAAACATGCAGCCTCTCAAATAGTATTAATACTCAGTCTTCTGTGTTGTAATATCTGTTTTTTTTTATTCTCGACAGGTTCACACCGTATGAATGGTATAACCCTCACCCCTGCAACCCCTCATCTGAAGTCGTTCAGAACAACTTCACACTGTTGAATAGTTTATGGTTTGGTGTCGCAGCTCTAATGCGTCAAGGTATGTTACACACAACACTGCAAAAGTTCTGCATTGTTTTAGCTGATAAAAAACACTGGAACAAGTGCTATTTATTTAGATAAAGAAAAATGTCTCAAGCACTGTGGTTGCTCTGCTACATCTGTTTGAGCTTGAGGGTAGTTGACTTTATATATTCACCAAAAATCACCTTGAGACCAGTTGGTTGAAATGAAAAGAAAATTATTTTTCAGAAAAGTGAAAGTGGTTGTGTGGTTTGTTTTTATTTTTCGTTTGAGATTTCATTCAATGACATTCATACAGTAGGGAATTGTAGTGGTATGAAGATGACAACACACCTCTGGCACAGTTATGAGTCACAACCAGTAATTGAATTGATTTTTGCTCTGACTTGCAAACTTTTAGCTTTGTTTCCTCTTGTGCAATATATGCTAGTGAGAAGAGGTCTGTAGGTTTTGCTACAGAAGGCATGAAACAAAATGGATGACCTGTCAGGTGTGCAGAAAAGTGTAACACGCCAAGAACATCTTTAATGAGCACAGGAGAACCCGACGAATCATTATGCAGCATAGTCTGACCTCACGCTACAGAGAGATTTCTTCTGAAATATTAGATAAATCTTATTTACATCAGAGGGGCCATTCAGCCATGAAGATGGAAATTTACAGAAAAGTGGAGTGCAGTTGCAGGCATTTCATGTCACTGGTGGATTTTAGGGTATTCCATTATGGTTAAAGCAGGTCATATTTATACTATATGAGAAAAATGCTAAAGTCAGCATGAAATGGAAATTGACCCTATCTATTTTGTAAATGCATGTTATTAATCTTGTGAACAATTCATCCACATACAATTTTATTTCAAGCGTGTTTATTTTTTTCCCGGTCACAATATCTTTAGAAAAATATCTCTGATGACGTATGCTGGACTTTTTTAGACCTCTTAAAGCCAGCCTCTTTCTTACAATTGACTGCAAACTCACAGTTTTGAGCGCGACACCTACATCTCTAATTCCAATCAGCAACTGATGGATATAACCAAGTCCTTTTATTTCTATTAATAATAATAGTAATATCTAAAAATTTAATTTGATAAATAACTAATGCTGATGTAGAATAGGGTGTTTACATAGAAAATAGACATAGTCTTAATTAGCAAATAACAGGTTCATTTTAATTCAGTTCTAATGATTAGAGAGAGATAGTGGGAAATGGTCATGTAAAACTAGATTAGATTTGTTAGCACAAAAAAAAGCTTTGGCTATGATCAAAAAAGTGATAATTATTTACGACATGACCTCTTTAATATGATCAACAAGCTTTTTAAAACCCACACACATAGTGTTATAATTGGGCTGATTTGAAAGTGAAAGTGAAAGTGAAAGTGACACGTGATGGCCAAGTATGGTAACCCATACTTGGAATTTGACCTCTGCATTTAACCCATCCAAGTAAGTGCACACACATTAGGAGCAGAGTAGTGAGTAGTGAACACACACACACACTGCAAACGTGGATACACACACCCGGAGCAGCGGGCAGCCGTGAGCGGCGCCCGGGGAGCGATTGGGGTTAGGTGCCTTGCTCAAGGGCACCTCAGTCATATTCCTGCCGGTACTGGAATCGAACCAGCAACCTTTGGGTCACCAGTCCAACTCTGTTACCATTAGGCCATGACTGCCATGAATTTAGTTGGTATGCATCTTGTTTGTGTGTTGTGCATGCGTTCACATTATTACCTACCACAGCTAAACCTCCTACATGAGGTTACTGATATAACCTTGTCCTCTTTTTTATCTCATCAATTAAAGCATGCAGGGTTTTACCAATTAGCCAATGGTAGAAAAACAGTGAGAACGCAATATCACAAAAAGTAGTTTTTGTACTTATGTTGACTGAACAATATTTTAAGATATTTTTATTGTTTGGGTTTTCATCAGCTGTACAGATGATTTTCCTCTTTATTTTCTTCAATAAGTTGATTGATATTCTTGTCTTACATTGTGATAATATCAGGGCTATGATTGACAGTTGTGTCCTCCCCATGCCATTTAAGAGTAAGACATAGGTCAGTAGTTAGCATTTAGCAATGCTAATTATCTGAGATTAGCAGCACAGCTTTTCCAAAGGAACAAACACACCTCATGGTGTCTGTCAATGAGCTGTTGCTCCCCAGGTGGCTAATGTAAAAGAGTTTGGTATCTTTCAAAAGGATTTATTAGCATGAGCATTACTGAAAGGTCAAGATCATGCATTAGCCCTGCTAATAAAACATTTAACAATCCTTGAACAGTTTTTGCTGCTGGTTTTTAGCCAATTTAGCTAGCAAGACTAGCTGACTAGCACAACTAAAACCAAAACAAATTAGCCTGACCATCTTAAACACAATACATTGGGTTAAACTGTTTTTTTTCTTTGGTGTTGTCTTTTCAGTTAGGGACTGTTCGTTTTTTTATTTAAGGGGCTACCGGAGGAGTTTTGAGATCTATAGTCAAAATAGACTTCGCCAGCAATACATTTTTCTATGACCCTCCAAAATGATTGTGAAAAAAGGCATGACCCTCCCGATAATTTATTGATTTCTTCTGTACTGGTTTGCGCTTGGCAAAGATGTTCAGATAGCCATTGGTTTTTTTATAACCATGACAAACGACTTAAAGCGTAACTCTCGCCAAAATGCAACCTAGGGTCTTTTTGTGAATCTACCCTTTTGAATGGTAGTGCTATAGGGGCAATACTATGATAGCATCAAAATCGCTATTTTTGACCTTGTATTTGAAAAAGGATATGGAGGATATCCTCATATGGAGACAGTTCATTCAAGTGGTGTGTGTTGTTTTAAAAAGTGGGTGGGACGTGTGTGAAAAAAATAATTAACATTACGATGTCTAGAAATCAATTTCAATATTAACGTTACATTGGGTTTGATTAGTCTTGTAACGAGATCTACTAATATTGTTAGTGTTGTGAATTTTGTGAATAAATGCATAGATCTGCAAATTCTTCAATGGTCTAGTGGTAGATCTCTTGCTAAACGTGTCAGAGGTTCTGGGTTCTAATCTGCACTCGTACAGTTTTTTTTTTTCTCATCAAATCCGAATATGTTCATCAGTGGTTACAGTAGATATCAAGCAGGGACACACGTTTGTGTGCGTTTTGTGATTTCACAATTAAAGGGCACCTATTATGGCATTTAAAATGTTCCTAATATTGTTCTGGGAGTCCCCAACAACAGTTTTACAAGCATGGAATGACAAAAAACACTTTTGTTGTCTTATAATATGCATTTATTTTTACCTGATTTGCTCACCGACTCCCATATGAATCGTTTAGCGAGTCATTTTTCCAAACCCCGCCTTTGCGTGACGCTAATCTGCGGTGATATGTTAGCTACCATAGCCCAAAGTTTAGTGGTAAAAGCACATTCAGTCTTTGTTTGCGTTAGCCCAACGCATAAACATATTGATAATGCAGTACTAAGAGGTAACGTTATAGCTATATTCTTTATGACAACTCCATTAACAACGACAAACACTTCACATATTTTAATTGAAGACCTAGAAGCTGCGCTGTGCGTACACAACACACAAAATAATTATTGAGCATGATACATAAAACATAAAAGCAACAATTAATATTAATAATACTTACAGGTTGTGATTCGGAGAAGGAAGCTGATCCAAATAAACTCGGTACTGAACCTCCCTCCTTGAGTATCAGCCGGCTCGCAAATCCATACTTTATAGCATTTAGGTTTGTGAAGCAATCATCTTCAAAATGACGCGAACACAGAACAAAGAAGTTTCGGCTATACTTGTGTGGTATAGTTGTATATATGAACTGTAGCCACTTAGTCTTCAAATGCTCCTCATTGGGCAGATGAAAAAAGTTTGCTTTTGCGTCGCACTTCAAAACATAGCGTCTCGTCGACATGATGTTAGTTTTCCCTGGCGTCTCCGAACGCAATGAGTGGGCGTTTCTTATTCAAATAACTTGTCAAGTTGACGTCATCTAGACAAAGGAAAAGCATCGTTCGAGTTTACTCTTACTTTTGAGAGACAATAACTTTGTATACGGTGAACTTTCATGTTTAAAACTTTGCAGGATGTTTTCGTTCACTTAGATCTATGTTACACACCACAATTTTCAAAAATCCATAATAGGTACCCTTTAAAGCAATTGAATGAAATTTGGCTGTTTTCATGAATACAAAAGTTGGGTGGCCCTCCCTCTAGACTTAAAAAAAGCTGGATGACCCTCCCATCAACAAAGAAAAAAAGACATGACCCTCCCCTATTTTCCTCCGGTGGTCCATTCCATAAATACCGAACGGTCCCTTAGCTACACTAATGCTAATAGAACCATTTCGAAAATAATAAACACTATCTTTTACATTTAGCCATTTTCCTCCTTTTGAATTTAAAATAAATATAGATCATAATACATAACCATTATCCACTCTTTACTCATGGCTGATTACTTTAAAGTACTACTTTTTTGCCGACTGCTTTGGTGGGTAATCACTGTTGTTAGAATATTGCTTGGATCAAAGGTAATAATTTAGCTGGCAATTTTAAAGTTGTGCGTCATGCAAGACATACAAATGCACAGTACACACACTGTGAATTTGTGCTGTCGTTCCAACTTCCAGCTACCTCACCTCAACTGGGCATCCATGCATGAAAGACAATCACTGCATCTTCAGTATCATACATCAGACTTCGACTCACTGGTCTGTCTTTCTAATTACAAAATGAAAATATATGGAAGGAGAACTTCTTATTAACGGATTAATATAGCTTGTTAGCACACCTCAGAGTGGTGACTTTGCGTATAAGGACAGATTCATTAAAAAAAGAGGATTCTGTTTTTCTTTCCTTTTCACAAGGATAAAGTACAGTTCTTATGATGGTTTCATTTTCTAGCGATCAAAGCCCTGAGTCATCTAGCCAGCCATAGTGAAAACCCTCAGTTAGAATAACACGCATTAGATTTCTCATTAAGCTGAAGGTTAAAAACTAGTGTGATGAGAGCAAACGTAATATGAGCCTTTGAAAAAAAAATAAAAACATTTAGGTTGTCACAACGAGCTTCACGCTGCTCATGGGGTCCTGGGTGACTCTCAGTCTCTTGTGTGTGGGATTGTTTGAGGATGTGTTTATGCTTGCTTGTGTATCAGGGTTGTTTTCTCAGAGGTGACAGTGCCTTAAAGTATCAGAATAAAAACTCTTTAACAGTACAAAAGTATTGCAAAACAAATATTGCGAAATAGTTGATGAAATGGTGTGTAAACCACTTTTGTAATGTAATCTGTTCAACAGATAAAGATTCAGAGAGAGGCAGTATCTCTTTTACTCAAGCTTATTCACTTTATTCACTTCAAAAAGCATCAAAGAAACATAAGCTCAGATCAATGAGGCCTAAGAGGAATCCGTTATAAAAAGAAGTACAAAACCTGCCCTATTTAAAAGAAAATAAGTTGATTAAAAGATTTAATCCAATATTTGGAAATAACATGGCGTAAAGAGAGAATTAAAAGTGTTTTTTTTAGGCCGGTCTTTTTTGACCAGGAACAAGATCGAGAGAGACAAAAGCACCAAAATTATCAAACCGCTTTTGGGAAGTTGTTATACTCTGTGTGAAAAAAGTTAGTAAGTTTTAGTCCAACACGATAACATTTACAAGCATTTTCGGGGGGGAAAGTAAGGGTTTTGTGAATCCGGCCACTGGTTTCACATTTCATGTCGTTGTTGTTATTGTCTGTGTTAACAAAGATAATAATTTTTAGTGGATGTAAGAATCAAGTTTCTAGCAGAGTAACTACAAGGGGTCAAATGTGTTCATCACATTTGAAAATTGTATCTAATGTTATTTAATTGAAAACAAACCAAACTTTTTTTGTTAAATGTCATTTGCCTTTAAAGCTGTCTTTGTTTAAATGTCACTTGGTTATGAATTTTATTATCTATTGCAATGACATTCAAACATTTTTCCAGCATGGCTTAAGTGTCCAAGTACTTTTTGGGGCCAGTGTTTTGCTAAGCTTTTGTTTATTTCAGGATCTGAGCTGATGCCTAAAGCTCTGTCCACCAGAATCGTGGGAGGGATTTGGTGGTTCTTCACTTTAATCATCATATCTTCATACACAGCCAACCTGGCTGCTTTCCTCACAGTGGAGAGAATGGACTCCCCGATCGATTCAGCTGACGATTTAGCCAAGCAGACTAGAATTGAATATGGTGCAGTGAGAGATGGCTCCACAATGACTTTCTTTAAGGTAACATGTTCTCATCTTGCACGCAGGATCGATGTGCCTTAACACACCGTTCACATAAAAGCTCCTGAAATACAGAAGGAACAGCCAGCCACAATCCAAACACTCAGCAAATTATCAATTTTACAAGAGGCTGCCTGCACAGAAGAAGCTGGAGCTTTTAGGAGTAAGTTTATTGGATTTCTGCCAGGAAGTAAAAAAAAAAGGAGATCAATCCTGTGTGTCTGTCTCATGATAAGATACAAAGTAATAAAATGAATGCAGAGTCACACACAGATGAGTTTTGAGTTGTTAACCAGAAAATTTCACATCCAATAAATGTCTTCTCATACTGGGGGGAATTCCATGAATAAATTGCACTGGATAATTGTGCCACTTATTTGCACAGGATGTCTGCATTGTTTCAGTGCCATTTGCAAAAGAAATTATGCTAATCAGGTAGCAATGCAAACACAGAGCAAAATTTGTGCTAAATGGAATTTGACAAAAATTCTGTTTGCATTCTCACCGATAACAGTTTTATGGTTTTGTCCAAATAAATGAGTACATATTGTGTATGTATTTACACTATACTGTTCAAAAGGATCCATTTATTTGATTAAAAATTCAGTGAAAACAATAATATTGTGAAATAACTGTTTTCTATTTGAATATTTTTTTTAATCTAATTTATTCCTGTGATGGCAAAAGCTGAATTTTCAGCATTGTTACTCAAGTCTTCAGTGTCACATGATCCTTCAGAAATCATTCTAATATGCTGATTTGGAGCTCAAGAAACATTTCTTTTCAACGTCATTTACAAATTCAACCAATGGAAACTGGATCTTGCGTATGGTGGGTAGGGTTGGGCGATATGGCAAAAATATTATATCACCACCATTTTTTTCAGTTAATTTCATTTCTCAATTAAATTTGTATTTTATTTTGATTGCTTTAAAATATAATCATTAAAAATGCCTTCAGGATGTAAGGAGTTAACAGTGGCAGTCATCAGAGAGCTTACATATTACTTTTATAAAGCTTGAATGATCGGGATCGGTGTCGACCAATCATGATGACAAGAAATCTAGTTGCTATTGGCTGCAAAAATCCTGATCGGAGCATCCCTAGAACTATGACATAAATGTCTTTACTATCAGTATTGATCAATGTAATGCATCCTTGCTGAGTGCATTAGAAGTTAGTTAATCTTACCACAAAATAAATGTACTAAAATTTTGGCACCTCAAAGTAATGTACAATATGAAAATGGATATTAATTTTGAAACTTGCAAAATATTCCATTTAACAGTTATTAAATGATTAGTGTCTGTTTTTAAAAATGAACTTTACGTAAGCTTTGAATTACAGCAGATGTGATATAAAAGTAAAAAATGAGCATGTACAATGGAATGTAATAAATTATAATAACATAATATCCAGGATAAATATTGAATGCAGTTTTTGCACTAAAATACTATACATGCAGTATAAGACATCACAGAGTCCTTGCTAATACCTCAAGCGTACACGTTGACAAATCCGCCTGAATCCTACTGAACTCTATTCACCTCCACCAATCCAGCCATCTAAAATTCCAGTAATTCCAATAATCCAATGATCTATCTCATGAGTAGGATCCACACATATGCACCATTCATCATTTAGAGAGAGAGAGAGAGAAAGACAAACGAGTTACACAGATAAAGCACAGAAGTGTGTACAGAGGCTGGTGAGGGCTTTATCCACCGAGATTGTAGAGTATGATTACATCCGCGTGTATCTGGAAAAATACAGGCCTGTGGAGAATCAAGACAAATCGAATCAGCTGTGAGAGATTTAGCACACAGCTGCCCCGTTTCCCCCTGCTGTCCTCTGACACACTCAGACACAACATTTTACAACTTGTCCCCTTTTGACTCGGCCTAATGAGAGATCAGGGCGAACTTATCAGACTTGAAAAGCCTATACCAGTAACTGATTAAAAGAACAAGATCCAAGGAAAAGAACTTTGTAGAATGAAAAGAAATATCGATCCAGGTGGCGTGACTCATGTCTTTAATGTGTCTTTAGTGCTTATTGAACTCTTAATCAACTCTTTGAAACTCTTTCAGAAATCAAAAATATCAACGTACGAGAAGATGTGGGCGTTCATGAGCAGCAGGAAGAACACAGCCCTGGTGAAGAACAACAAGGAAGGGATTACAAGAGTTCTGACCACTGACTATGCCCTCCTCATGGAGTCCACCAGTATAGAGTACATCACACAGAGAAACTGCAACCTCACCCAGGTTGGAGGCCTGATCGACTCTAAGGGCTATGGAGTTGGCACGCCAATAGGTAATGGTGCCCCACATATCATCTTGACAGGCTGTTGAGCCCTCTAACCATGACCTTACTAGCCTCAGGCAATAAACGTGGCATCTTTTTCAATATGTGCTCTTGAGAATTTATTATAAAAGAAAAGACACAACACATCCAATTGAGTTTGAGTTGCTTTGCTTGATTTAGTTCTGGCCTGATCATTTGCTGCATTCCATCCAAAGTCGGAATTTGATGTCTCCGATACACTTTTTACAGTGTGTTCAGAGGACAGGCAGCTTGCGGATAGTGAGGAGATGTTTGCTGTATGTGACAAAAAAAAATGTTTGGCCTAAAAAAAGAGTAATTGTTGTTCAATGCCGCTTTATTAAGGCAGAGAGCTAATCGCTATTCACGCACTTGAACGCCAGTGCAACGGCTGTTTGTTGCTAATCTCCCGTGCCCCCCATGCACTGTCCTGGGGGCGCGTCCCACACTTTAAGAACCACTACCTTAAAGTAAAGTGTAACCTCACTAAATTAAATAAAACTCTAAAATGTAATAATGATATATTGTGTGCATCCCTACTTAAACATGATCGAAGTTGGAAGTTTAGCTTCAAGTGTTCTATTGCACTTGTGTAGGACTCTTCTCTAAACTTGAACAACTGTGGTTGTTTGCAGGCTCACCCTACCGCGACAGGGTGACCATCGCCATCCTGCAGCTCCAGGAAGAGGGAAAGTTGCACATGATGAAGGAAAAATGGTGGCGAGGTAACGGATGCCCTGAGGAGGACAATAAAGAAGCCAGTGCCCTGGGTGTGGAGAACATCGGAGGCATCTTCATCGTGCTGGCCGCCGGTCTCGTGCTGTCCGTGTTCGTGGCCATCGGAGAGTTCGTTTACAAGTCGCGCAAAAACAGCGATATTGAAGAGGTGAGTGGGAGAATGGCCCCGCGGGGTCCGAATCTTACAGGAGCTAATTACCTCACCGATGTCACAGCCGAAATGAGCCATGTAAACACAAATGAGACACTTGCGGGATGTTTTTGCAGCAGCCCACTGGTCAGGAACCTGTCCCAGACTGAAAGCACATGATGTTTATCATGCTTATTTTGCATGACATACATAGTGTTTTGTGAAAGTACCAAAATGAAAAAAACCAATACATGTAAAATATCATCCTCCGGGAAATTGTATTAATTATTAAATTGTTTATATATTGATTATTTATTAATTATTGCAGAATAAATTGCACTGACCTCAGTTTTATATGAAATATATAAATACATATATTTCTATATAAAATATTAATATAAAATTATGTGTGTTTATATTAAATATTTTATTAATTCATGCAGATTACATTACACTAACTTGAATATATACATTATTCTTAAAAACAAAATATATGATGAAATTAATCACAAAGCCCTAGTTTAACTTAAAGTATCACTTGAGTATAAAAGGTTAGTATCATACTAATGACAATATCTTGGTATGAAATCCAATGCATATGTACAATTGTTTAGCTGAATGCATATTTTAGCATGATTTTTATTTTAGTTGCTTGTGAATGCTGCTTATATTTTGTTATCATATTTTTTTGCATGTTACTGAACTTGTTCTGCTTTTTGTCTTTCTGTTCTATTTTTTTTTTTTTATCATTGATCTGCATGCACAAGGCCTTCTGTTTCTTTTACGGAGTCCAATCCCGGCAGCTGCAAAGAAGCGATTCCATCTCCTCCACTGGCACGTCCTTATCAACAGATTTAGAGAGCGGGCGGCTCCTCGGGGATGACATATGTTCTTCGCGTTAGCCACACACTCTCGTTTCTGTAAGGGCTGTGCGTTATTTAAAGAAATATAAACTCCTTTCCCTCATTCACCCATCTACTGGTTACTTCTAAACCATCTGCCCAAACCCTTGACCTCAATCCAGCACCGATGCGGCTCAGAAATTTAGTACGGTTTTCAAAGAGATGAAGAACACTTTCATTTTTTTTGTTACACACCCTGTCTGCGGACAGATAAGAAATGGAGTGCTCTCAGAAACTTTTATATACTGGCAGAAGCCATTCGAAAGCTAAATTTTAAGTGTGAACTCTCTACATTTGATGTCCTAAATTCTCCCTCTCATTTTCTCAGTGCTTTCTCAAAAGATCGACCCACACAGTGAGGGTAATAATAATTATAATGAGGGTTATGATAATCATTTGTGCTATAGCCCACTGATTCTTGAGTACAGAGACAAAACAGGCTGCAATACAGAAAAAAGTTTAATTAATGGAATTATTTTCGGTTAATCTGATCTGTATAGTTCCAGTGTCCATACAAAATGTGTGCTTGCCATTTACTCAATATTGGTTAAGACTGTCAGATAAAAAAATAATGTGTGAAATATGTATAATTATTGACCAATCTAGCATTCACTTTAATAAATGAGACTCCATAGCCCCTTTCACATAGCACATTGGACCCGGCAAATTGCCGGCAAATTGCCAGAACGCCTTCTGTGTGAACGTAAACACGACCCGGGATTGATGCCGGGATCGATCCCGGGTTGGGGACCTAGTAACATTGCCGTGTTCAGACCCGGAACGTGCGCTGTGTGAACAAAAGCCAGAACCAATGCCGTAAGGGGTGTGTAATAGTGATGACGCATGTGCCATCGCGCGACTCTGTTGCTCTTAGAAGAAAGTTTGTGTTCGTCATCTACAAAGAAAGAACGAAAAAATGTCTGCAAACTGGAATGAAGCAGAGACAGGAGCTCCTCACAATCTGCGCGGAAGCTGCGATCGTTCGCCAGCTCTGTGGAAAGGTGCGTGCGTGCACATGTTTTTGACGCGTACTTTACACGTCTCATCCTGACGTCACGCGGCTTTCCGGGACATTAACGGGTTGTGTGTGAACGCACTCACAGATCCCGGCAAATCACTGGCAGTGTGAATGAACCGAAATCAAACAATCCCGGGACAAATGCCGGGTCACATTATCCGTGTATTTTCCGGAATCTCTGTGTGAAAGGGGCTCATGAGAGATGGTTTCAGCTCCTTCTATTGAATTGCTACTACAGTCAAACAGATATTACTGTGTGAACAAAATATAAATTATTCTAAATGCAGTATTTATTTTTCTAGTTTTGCTTGCTGCTAATTGGATCTGAAAATGACGTTTGAGTTGGCATTTCATGGTCTTTATATTAAAGACCATGAACGCATCTATTTTGTGCACACAACATGGATAAGTTATAAAAGTTAAACATGATGTCAGCTGTGTGGACACTAGCTTGACTAGATTGACAATATTAATTTCTTTATTTTAATCGGTAATATGGTTTCTTAAAGGTGCCATATGTCAAAAAATCAATTCATACTCCACATATTCCATACCAGATGGGGGCAGAATACCTCCAGAAAGTTGGCCTACTCTAGTCTGTTTTTTTAGTTTCAGGTTGTTAATCTTCTAAAACCGTCAAATAGTCCGCTTTGTCCCGCCAAAGCCTATTTTGATCGGTGAGGGATGTAGACTAGAGACTGCTGCCGCTGCGCTTGACAGGGCGCGTTACGAGCAGAGAGAGAGACAGAGAGAGTGAGCCCCGGCCGCGCGCGCGCGCGCACTCACGTCTTCAAACAACACGAGAGCGGTCCTGCTCTCTCTCCCTCGCGCATATTAATCAAATCAATTGGCACGATAGTAAGACCGCAGTTTCACGTGGAACATTTGGAGATTTTTAGAGATTAAAGAGATACAAGCAGTGCGAGTTATTCGTGTGTTGCAGTTTGGCTGGTGGTTATATATGTTGCCTGCATACCGCCTCCCATGGCCGAAACTGGTATTACGACACCTGTCGGGCCGGCGCTAGTAATTTAGCATGCTAATTTAGGTTTATATCTCGGCAGCACTATAACTTGTCAATTTTATAATGACATCATTGCACTTATTTCTTCTCATTCTTTTGATGCGTGTAGCTCATTTTTTGGATATTTTTACCTCAAATTTACATATGGCACCTTTAAATCTAAAGTTTTCTGTTGATGAATTCATTTGATCCTGACATTTTTAGGGCACCTGACATCCAATAATCGCAAAAAGATTTGTGCTTTGTTACTTTTAAATATGAAGTAAAGTCTTCAATAAACTCATTAGTTAGCTAAAAACAATAACTTTTTTGCTAAATGCACTGTATTACATTCATTCTTATATATATTCTTATTCTTATTCATTCATTCTTATATATATATATATATATATATATATATATATATATATATATATATATATATATATATATATATATATAACAGACATATTATGTCTGTTTTTCATCTATGTCAAATATTGACTCATAGATGAGTCACTTATTGCTTTAAAATGGCAGGTGGTTTTAGGGTAGTAAGTGTAATGTCATAATTTTGATTATAAAATAATATTGATAATGCAAAAAGTATTTAGCCGTAGTCTATTCAGAAGAGAAAAGACATCGAGAGGAGAGTCTTCATAATGACTTGATTAAATATTGATGCACTCAAAAAGAAAGAACAATTAAAAAGTCTATGATTACTGTGTCTGAAATCAGCCTTCAGGATAACCGTAATCAGCCGTGAGCTAATTCCCCGCTTTATCTTCCTCCCACATCCCAGCGGCATTTCTAGAGCTGTGGCCTTCATGCCTCCAACATCTCATGACAGACAAGACCAGGACGTGCAGAATCGCTTGCATTATCACAATAGAAAACGGGCTACACAACCCAGTCATGTCTATTGTGTGTCTTTGCAAGTCAATCTCGGGAGTTTCATAGCATCAAAGTAACCATGTTGTCCCGACCCTATTCTCCACATCATTTCCAGTTGTTTTCACACCATCCAAAAGGCCCTGATATACTTCACGCGAAATCAAATTAACTGATAAAATGAAGTTCGTTACTGGAGTTTGAAACGGCTTGCCTAGCGAACTTTCCGGAAAAGTTAACTCCAGCTTACATACTACCATTAGTCCAAGATAGGTGTGTGCCGAGGCTCCGCCTTTTTTGACATGGACATTTTCTCCGGGGCTGAATCCGAAATCGCCCCCATACCCTCAAATATGGCATTATTTGAGGGGACAATCATTTTTAGTGGTGTCCGAAACCATAGTGGATGTAATTGAGTGCACTCATTCTATCCAACATTGCACCGCAATAAAGAGTGTACAGCCACTCACACTGTTTCATGTGTAAACTGTAAAGCTGCTAGTTTTAAAGCAAAAAGTGCTATAAATAAACCTGACGTGAAATAAATAGCTCTTGCAAACATTACGCTATTATCAGATGCTTTCTTACCGACTGTTTTCTCACCACTGTCATTTTTGTTGTGTTATGCTCGCAGCGCATATTTACATATTTACATCTAAGTGCCGCTCTCAGCAGTGTGGGCGTCATCGGATGTTTGCTAACCGCATACTGCTGAAAAGGCATTTCGAACTTCTTTTTACCCTTAAGTGAAGAACATAAAAGAACTTTGATGTGAGTATATCAGGGCCTGAAAATAGAATCATAAACAATAGATGAAACGGCTGTTTGCAGTGAAAATGACTCTAAATGCATCAAATCTAGTTGAATAGCTGAAGTGGACACTGTTAGATTGTGTGTGGATGTAAGTGTGCATGTGTGTGTAGAGACTCACGCAAGCCCTCGTGTTCTTTTTTGACAGTGTGTCTCTTTCAGTGCTGTGATGGAAGACCTGGGCATATCCCTCAGGTGCCACAAGGCCGTGAGGAAGAGAGGCAGACACAGAGGAAGAGCAGGCCTGTCTGGAGTCTTATGTAACCCCAAACGCATCTCGAGGAAAGAGACAGTGGCCTAGATGCACCTCCAACAGACGCGCGGGGAGCAACGCTGCTTTTGACGTACCTGCCCGTGAAATGATTTTCTTGAAATCTGTTTATGTGCTTTTTAATTATGAATTTGCAAGTTTTTATACGAGTATTATGTGGATTGTGTTCGTTTGTGTCAGCACAGGATCTTGAGTTGAAAATGAAAGGAATAAATTTGAGATATTTATGAACGTACAAGCACATTGCATAAAACGGTAGCATTTTATTGTGTTGTCCTTGATTTAATAAATAAAAGTGTACATTTTACACAAACTTGAGGAGTTTTAGCTTCCAGTGGTTCTTTTTTCAGTGACGCAGGTTCTATTAATTGCGACGTTATATAATAATGCTTCTGATGCGTGACGGTTCCAAAGGGAATGTAAGGCATGGATGTTTCTCCATTACTTTGTTCCCATTTTGACCCTAACAATTCAAGACGTTCTGCCTGCTACACACAAACCGCCCGCCTCAAGGGACTGACCGTAGTATTCTCCCTCAAACTGAGGCACAATCAAGGCGAGTTCAAAGGTCAGCCTCTGCTTCAAAAAACTACCTGCTCCATGACCCAGACAAATTACTCTGAAGATTAAACGCCTTTTCTTCAAAAATACATCAGACGTGTCTTAATACATATCAGAAAGTGCGCTGAAAGATAAGACGCTCTGAGATCTTCTTGATTAGATTTTTGCGCTACGGATGAATTTATGAATAATGTGTGTGTGTGTGTGTGTGTGTTATATATATATATACACACAAAATATTATATGCATTGACATCTGGATATGCCGGTGTCCCTTTCAAACCTATGTAAATCTGGTTATACATATGTAGGTCAGCCATTGTCCGCACCAGAAAGACAATGCAATTTCTTGCTCAGTTTTGGCCTTGGGGAAATGTAGACATGAAAGATGTTTT
Organism: Chrosomus eos; assembly: GCA_036326025.1. Lineage (NCBI taxonomy): Eukaryota > Metazoa > Chordata > Actinopteri > Cypriniformes > Leuciscidae > Chrosomus > Chrosomus eos. The sequence goes on along the minus strand of CM070841.1, from coordinate 15,682,174 downwards.
GTGGTGTTTGTGAGTCTGGACATGTGAGGGGAAGCTTGTGGGCTATTGGCAAACGTATAGAAAGTCTAGAGCTTCAGAGAGACAGAGGCCCATTCACACTTAAGAAGAAAAGGACTGCTCTGAGCTGTTTGGGCCTGGCAGTTGGTTTCAAAGGCCTCAGACTTCACTGAACACATGTGACGGCCATTGAAAACGACTTACATGGAGTCCTTGCTTTAAAAGCAGGAGCTATTATCATGTAGAAGCTTATTTTTATTTTATTTAAATTATATTATTAACAACAATTTTAGTGAAAATACATCTATCTATCTATCTATCAGCTTTGCTATCACAGAAATAAATTATATTATATTTTTTCTTAATATTAAAATAGATCAGTAAATCATTGCAAAATCATTAAGAAATCTACTGATCATAATTTATTAAAGTGAAAATTCACCCTATAAATTTTGTAAATGAATGCTATAGATCTTATTGTGAACACTAAAACGAGCATTTCTTTATTTTTTCATTTTATTTTTTGGACACCGTACTGTTCAAACCGCCTGGTGACGTATGCAGGATTTCTCCAATCATTTATTCTGCTTAAACCCCGTCACTGCACGCTCACGTTCATCTGCCTCCACTTTAAACTTAATAAATAATACAAAAGTTATTCATTTGAATAAATTCTACAATTGATTTTAATGACTGCATTGTATGTTAATGTTATGTAAATGTTTTCCACCCCCAAAAAATCACATGCTGCGTTGCATGAAGAGAATCACCTTATGAATAATTTGTTTGCTAGATTTAGATCAAGTATCAGTACAGCTTAACAACATCTCAGTCATAGCTAAAGGTCAGATTGATGTCCTCTGATAACAGATGCGATCAAACCTTGTGCTATAAGTGCCTCTGTGATGATTAATAGGAGCATCACATGAGAACAGAGACTATCTGTCTGTCAGAGTATGGTGCCACTTTCACACTAATAACAAATCAGTCTTGTGGGACAACACATCTATTTTTTCTTTGTTATGTGATGTGAAGCCTACATTTGGAATCGTATAATCTGACAAACGGATTAAATTCATTTTGTTTAAAAGAGGGGGAAACCTGTTACTTCAGTGACAGGTCTCCTCCAACTCTGTCTGTTAAACAGCTCTGTTGGACCTATGGGACGGTGTATGTCAAAGCAAACACACTGAACGTGTTTTTTTCAAGCTAGGTTGAGAGAGAGAGAGACATCAGGTTGTTCCCCAGCGTAATGCGTAAACTCTGTATGCTGGCTGAACTCTTGTCAAAGCCAGACAATGGGTCACATTCACTAAATCGTTGAGTTAACATTTGGCCTGTGCCAATACCCACACTTTGCGGTCTTTGCACTTGACCACTTGTCTGCTTATATGAGTGTGCGTATAACTTTTAAATACCTGATGGGACACACTTACAACATACTGTTGTAAAAAATTGATTTTCAATACTCTTTAAATAAACTTTCAAATGTCTGATCAGTCGCAAACAAAATGTAATTGTGTATATGCTTCTAATTAAGTGATAAAAAGGTACACAATGTACACAAACAGATCTCTGCAGCACCAATAACTTTTCCAACACGTTTTTGTCAGGGTTGTGTGCAGGTAGCCGAAGACGAGGACAAGGGAGGTTCAATATAGTTGATTTATTTTACAAAACTCAACTTCAGTAAACATACAAGAACAAAATAAACTCCAGGACTTCAGGGGAAACACAACCATACATAGACGACGACCAACAAACACTGAGGGAAAACACAGGGCTTAAATGAACTGAACCAAACGAGATAATTAACTGAAAACAGGTGAAGAAACTGAACACAAACGTGGAGCGGGAAAACTTAACAGGACTAAACCAAAAATCACAAAGACAGGGGGAAACAACAAGATCTCAAAACAGAACTAAACACATTGAATCGTGACAGTTTTACTAAGTAATATGCAATATCTAATTAATTTAACTAATGCCGTGAAATCGGGGGGCATAAATTCTTGAACAAAATTAATGATTGGATACGCCTATAGCCTCAAATACTGCTCCCAAACGGTATTAGAAATAGTGTGGTTTTAGGCTGAGTCCGAAAGCAGAAAACTGCTGCCTTCAGAGGACGCATTTCGAGGTAGGAAGACATCCAGGCACTTCCGAATCCAATGTTAGCTTCCTGTCTCCTGAGATACCTTCATCTGATCGATTTCTTGAAGGCAGCATAGATGCATCCTTCGCTGCCTTTGATATCCCACAATCCTGTGCATGGTTTTCCATGACAGTTGAGCTTAAAAACAAATATGGCGTATGAAAGTTGCAGTTGGTCGTTAGTTTGTGTAGATGTACATCTTTGACCAACTTTTTCCACTTGATGTTATTTCTAGCAAGAAATTACTATTATAGTATTTGTTTAGTTACTAAAGCGCTTTCTGTTTTGTGGTTGCCCATTAAACTGTTACGCTGCCTCAGAATCCTGTCTGATATCAGTCTCGTGAGGTATACTTTGTACGCCTGCAAAGTCATTATTGTATTTAAAGCAACAAGTCAGCTGCCAGATGCAGGCTTAGTGTGCATGAAAATGATGGATTTATTCTTTAATTCATTCATTCAGTGTGTGAACTATTTAAATCTGCATAAATTCAAGATAGATTTTTAGAAAGCCTGCATTATACATTTGTTAACAATTGACCAATAGTTTGCATAGCCTAGATTACTAGATTGTTTCTCAATTTTGATTTTTCATGTTGAATTTATCCCAACATAAAACTACTTCTACTACTACTGCATAAACCATAAACCAAAAAGAATTAAAAAATAAAGCTATGGTCTTTTTATCAGAGTACCTCAATAACGGATTACCCCAATGATTCAGACAGGAATTTTCATTGAAGGATGGATGTTAAAGGTATATACACCTGCTGTCTGACATTACGCCAGATGCATGCAGTTTTGGGTGTTTTATCTCGGCATGAGATGTCCATTTAAGCCTTTATAATAATGACCCAGTGCTCAGCGCACACACACACATCTGGCTGTGATAAAGTCATCCTGTCTACATGTGGCGCTGACAAAGGCTTTGAATGAGGGCTGCAGGTGTAGGGTTTCTCTAACGTGCATTAAGCCATGGGAGATGACATGCAGAAGTCTCAAGTCCTCTATTAGAACTAATGACGGCCCTCTTATGCCAAATAACAGTCACTGTTGTGTGAGAGGCAAGCCTATACACTGATTAGACAGCAGTGTTAATAGTGAGGTCTTTGTATTATGGGACATCAACCAAATTCACACTGTATATATGAGGGGCAGTTAAAAACAAGTTAATGTCTTTCTTGTAATCAGGTGAATTGAATTGGAATGTGACCAATTTGGTTTGGCAAAAACAAAAACACCCTGTGTTCCCAAACATGGAAATTATGGTTATTTTAAAAAACAGCAAATTATTAGTGACTCACATACCTGAATATCATCGTATCTCTGCACTGTGTAGTACATCAGTGATTAAGAGCTTTTATTCAAATCCACACAGATGGCATATTTACTATGCTGCTGAATGTGATGATGTTTACTGCCAGCTTAAGGGTTTTTTTCCTTTTTAGTATTTTGATTAATTCTGGGATTCAGTTTAGACCGCCGTAATACCGTTTTCCCTGTCCCTAATCTGCTAACCTCGTAACTCTTAATCAAAACCTCCAAGCCGTTTTTTTTTTGTCTTCAATATTGTAATCTTGAATGAATGAATGAATGAATGAGGTCACAGATTATGTGAATGTGACATTCTTCCTGTCACCGCTGATCTTACCTGAAACTCCTCTCAGAACAGTGAGGGACAATTTACTCTTACAAAAGAAGATTTTCCCATACAACGACTTTACAATTCTCTATCCACTTTCATTGAAAAGAAATGGACGTTCTGCCAAACATCATCTTTTGTGTTCCACAGCGTAAACAAAGTCAAATGGGCTTTTATTTATTTATTATTATTTTGGAGGATGAACTGTCCCTTTAAGAAAGAGAAGATTTAAATCCACGTGTCTTGTGGCCTCAGAGGGATTTGTGTTTGTATTTTGAATGACTACATTTACAGAATCCCACATCCAGCTCACCTATTTCACTCAGTTTTTATTCTTTGATTATTAGGATGTTTTAACCTTTCTTGACTATTAATGTGACAATTAATATGCTGTTTATTGCACAATGAACGCTGTGTTTGAATAGTGAGATACTGAGTTGTTGCTTTTCTGTCTATAATGTGAAAATTAACATGCTATTGCGCATGAATACTGTTTGAATAATGAAATACCAAAAAACAATCTGTTTTCTGATGGTCCTTTCCTTTGTCATATGAAGATCAATTATAGCCTATCCGACGGCTGTCTGGGTGCAGAAAGTGATGATCATGGCAGATTAACCCAAGGGAACATACACACACAACATACTGTTCTGTGGCTGACAGTCGGTAAGAATATCCATCAAAGTGATTGAAATGATGAGAAATGCCTCACAGCCTGTCATTTTCCTGCTATGCGAGAACACACATTGTTATATGAAATCATTTCACGAATTTATCTTCAAGCTGTCCTTGTTTAGACTGGAGCGTGTTTACATATTACAGACGCAACTACAGGTGCTGTAATTATGATAGTTTATCAAGCATGAAGGGATGCAAATATGAAACTTTGTCTGGTTGGCTTCTGCCATCTGTGGTACAAATGTATAACTGCAGATGATCATGTAAACTCGAGGATTCCCAAACTTTTCTCTCAGCCAAACCCATTTAACCTGAAATATTTACTTGAACTATCTGTACATTTGTAAAGTTAATATTTTGATAATTTAACTGCAAATTTCCATGATCACGGTTCTCTGATGTTAGTTAATTGTCATATGACATGCAGGTAAACAATTAAATATTTGCTGAACTTTTATATTTATAAAAACATTTTAGTCAGTGTTTTATTTAGAAAATTATTTACATTTTTATGATTTAATGAGTGTTATTTTAGTATTTATATGCAATTATCGTATTTGCCATTTTATGCTGTTCTTTTGTCATTTTTATTAGTTTGTTTTTTTAAATTATATTTAGCTTACATGTGTTTTTTGTTGTTGTAATTTTAGTACTTGTTTTATTTCAGTAGTTTCAACATTTCTAATTTTAATTTATGTAGTTAACATTTTTCATCTACTATATATATATATATATATATATATATATATATATATATATATATATATATATATATATATATATATATATATACGTACACATACACATACACATAAAGCTTTATTTCAATAAAAAAATAATTAATATTTGTATAATTGTTTTAATTAACAATAAAAGCACTGGCTTAAATTATAAAATTTTTTGTTTTTATTAACTCCCGAACCCCAAGATTAAACAATAAACTATTCAGAAGGAAAACAAGTATTTCAAATATACACATTTTCATAATTTATTAAGCTTTTAGTTTCTTAAGAGAGAATCATTTGGTCCCAAGCAAGATGTTAGAGCACAAAAATCAATATAGAATCACATTAAATTTAAAAAGAAAAATTATCAGATAATTTTTTTTTGCTTACAAATGACCGTTGTATTTTGGAACTGATGGAAAAAAGTTCAATTACATAAAATCAGCATTAGTGAAACTACAGTAAGTGCAGTTCTGAACACCTGAGCGTTTGATCCCAGATTCACTAGTCTCTTTTCTAAAGTTTCAAGACTTTCAGCAAGACTACAGCACAATAATAGTCCCCTGAGAAGAAGAAAAGGTTTTATTGAGCTGGGAGATGAGGTTTGTTGTGTTGTGGGTCCAAAAATGATCCAGGTTGATTGATTCTATGAGGATGTTCAGGGACAAGTTAGGTAAAGGAATACTTGAACACTGATCAATACAAACTGAATGTTAATGCTTAAAGGGTTTGAGTAAAAAAAAGATATATATATATATATATACACACAAGACGTACAACCTAGAATCAGACAAGGACAGTAGTGATGTCACGTTTGTAAAATGCATCTTCAATGAGCCCGTTTAAGATGTTAAAAATCCTTCTGTGATTTTCTGTGGTCCTTCCTTCAACCAACACATCTAATTTTGCTATTTGTTTGTTTCATGCTTGCTGCTGAGAAGATCTGTGCTGAGTCTCACCATTGAACGACACTCACTTTTCTCAAAAGCCGAGGCGTCAGGTGGACAGGTGTGTGCCTGGGCTTCTACAACCCCCAGAGGTAACAGGTTCTGTGAGCTTGATTGTGCTACGGTGTTTTCCATTGAGGAATGAACTGGTGGTTTGGCTCCAGAGCAACAGGTGTGCGTGGAAAGGTCTGAAGCCTGGGCCGGGTTTGAGTCTGGGGAGGAGCACAGGAACGCAGACAGAGGGCAGTCCGGAGAGGAATATTTGGCCAGCACCTGTAGCTGCTCAGGTTTGAGGGAGGCTTCAGCACAAACCCTCTCGTACAGGCCCGAGTAACTCTGCCAGGTCTTCAACTTCATCTGATTCAGCTTTATCCTTTCTACTGACAGCTTCTCTCGCTCGCTCCTCTGCAGAGAACAAACAAAAAAAGATATATCCATTTTATCTAAAGATTTATCTATTTGAATTGCACAATTTTAACATGAACAAAAAAAATGAATATTGTGATGCAAATAAGTAATTAGGTAACCTGTTTCATTTATGTATCTGACAAATATGCATCTATTTGATCTTAATTAAATAGTCATATATTCAAAAAACATTTATTCAAATATGTCTTAAAATCAGCATAAAAAAAATCAGTTACATTTATTCAGTTAAAATAAAGCTGTGGCACAAGCAATATTCAGGTAGGTAAAATGTATGAAATTGAAACAAATTGGATTTATTGATGATATATTTATATATCTGTTTTTTCATTCAGTTCAGTTTATTATTATTCAGTTCAGTTTATAACATTCAGTTTATTAGTACTAATACAAATGTTTGATCTGTTTCATTTATGTATGACTGACAAATATGCATCAGATTAAGTTCATTAGTCTGCCCATGTTAAAAATGTGTAATCCTGATGGTTGTAAATAATATGTGCAATTCATATACATAAATCTTAAAATTAGACATAATATTTGTAGGTGGATCTGTATAATCTTACAAAAACTAGGTCATATTTCACCCAAAAATCAAATAAAACAAATCAGATTTTCTTTAAAAATAATAATAATTATATATATATTATAAATCATATTTCAGCACTTTTCCCCCCTAAATTGTCCTTACCATAAAATAATAAATAAAATACTATTTAAAATATTTATACATTATCATTGTATTGTTTTATATTATTTAGTATTTTTAACTAGTGAACCCCACAATTTAAAAAAAAAATATTTTATCTTATAAAATCCTGTTACATTTTTTTTAATTTAAATCCTTAAAATAGTTTTGTATTTTCTTTAGTAACAATAAAATCTCGGGATTTTGGGGTGAAATGTGATCACACAATTTTGTGAAATGCACTGAAATAGATCAAAACTTTCATCCGGAATGAGGTATTTGAGGTGCTTGTGTACAGTTATGACCTTTGAGCCTTTAGGGATTACTTCGGATACTCACCAGTTTCTCGATTTCACACTCCAGGCTGTGTATTGCAGTCAAGTTTCCGCTTGCGGCAGCGACGTGCTGCAATCCGGTTTTTGCTCCGTCTGCGGATGTCATGCACAACATCGAGCTGCTCCCGTGTCAAGCACTGCTGCTTCAGCATCTGCTGGAAGTCGTTCCTGCTCAGAGACACGATCTGATCCACAGGGAGCGGCAGCGCCATCTGGAGTGAAAGAACACAAATGCTTCACTACTGTAGTCAACGTGTATCATCAACTAAACAAATATGTCACATTGCTCCTGCTCAGTCATGGCACCAGGTCTGATTATATTTCAACACTATAATGTTAACTTTTGATTAATGGGTTAATGCTTTCATTAAGGACATTTGTGGACTTTTGACTTCACTGCAAGTCTGACAAGTCATTATCAGGTGTGCAAAGTAGGTACATTCCAGCCTGCTCGAAAGCCACTGAACAGGGCAAAGTCCAACATGCAATAACACATAGAAAAACTCTTACCACAGGTGCCAGGTTTTTGCTTACTATGGAACCTCGTTTCAGACAAAGAATTGAAAAAAAAGGGTAATTGCAACTTTTTATCTCACTTTTTTTCAGAATTGTGTGATATAAAGTCTATTTCCCAGTTAAAAAGTCTGAATTCCGAGATATAAACTAACAATTCTGACTTTTTGTCTTGCAATTGAGGCTTTATATCACGCAATTCTGACTTTATAACTCTCAATGGAGTTTTAAAAACCGTGAGAAAAAAGAATTGCAAGTTTATATCTCACAATTCTGACTTTTATTTCTTGCAATTGCGAGTTTATATATAGCAATTCTGAGAAAAAAATAAAGTGTGATAAAGGTGTGAAATTGTATCTATTTTTGATGAGATAAAAAGTAAATTATCTTTTAAAAAGTTTTATTCTGTGGCGGAAACAAGCTTCCATAGCTTACAGCTCTACCACCAACCGTATTTTTTTTTTTTATTTGCTTGACCGATATCTTTTTCAAATATTGGAGGCTCTTTAAAGAAAATCACCCAACAATACTATTAACAAGTGAAGCAACTAATGATGTATGGATGGCTAATTATTCAACTTAAAAATAATAACAACAGCAACTCATACTTAAGTAAGAAATGCAACAACAAAAAAGTAATATATTTGCAACCATTTTGATTCTAAAACAACTTTGGATAAATATTACTTTGGATACATTTATAATGTAATTGTATTAATGAATTATATCAATATTAATAATAATCATCATCATTATTATTAAAATCCTGTTAATAACAACAAGAAAATATTAATAATTATTATTAATTTATATTATATATATATATATATATATATATATATATATATATATATATATATATATATATATATATATATATATATATATATATATATAGGCTAATTGTATTTGCATATTTATAATCTTCATCATATCGGTTTTAATAAAGCAATATATCAATCTCTATTCATGTTCCATCTATAAAAAGTCTGACGTTTTATTCATTTTTGTTTTTTTGCCCATTTTATTATCCATCAGGACTATTAGAAGTTTGATCACTTAATGTAATACACACCTCTCCTCAACAAACTGCACAATTTGAGATAAGGGTTTGTTCATATCAAATAAATACAACCAGTCCTCACCTCACACACTCGTTCGCTGCTGTAAGACTCACTGTCCCCCTCTGTGTCGAAACTATCAGAGTCCTCCCCTGATTGGTTGGAGGGTAAGTACGGACTGCCCTGGGACGTGGATCCCCCCTCTCCATCGTGTAGTTGAGCACCCACTGCGCCAAAGCTCTGCATAAATGGGCACTCTAATGCTCTGGAATCCAGGTAACAGCTTTTCAGACAATTTGAGGGTTTCTCCACCAAGCCCGGGCCAGAGGGAGACGCCTGACAAGAATCCGTCCAGAATGTAAGCTGCTTGGCCACCTCGATCTCCTCTGTGCTCCTCTGTTCATTGCTATGGTCATCTCTGAGCTCCATGTATGTTCTCTCAGCATCATCTATTCCTGAGCGAGGGGACATTCCCCGTTTAGACAAGTCTCCCGAGTCACAAATGGAACGTGCCGACTCGTTGCAGGTTGGAAAGGATGGCTGGCCTGTGCAAGGACCAGGATTCAGAGGACAAAATTCAGGAAGGAGAGAATCTTCATCTTCATCTGTTTTATTGCATGAAAATATCTCCTTGCAGTTTCCATTGCTTGGGCAAGGAAGGTAGTTTAAAGGACAGTCGTCATCTGTCTTGTCAAGGGACATGGGTGTCGAGTCGCAAACATCCTGACAGGATCGCTCCTTCCCACAAGCTATTTGAAACTTCCGGTATTTCGGGCACAGAAAGGAGTAATCTGTGTCTTTCCCACTGTAACAGCTTTTTCCGACATCCTCAATGGCCACCGACTGAGGGCAAGATGGCTCTTTGGCTTTAAGCTGAGGCGGTGAGGGTTGAAGTAATGCTTTATCTTCATCGATAGCATCGTCTTTGTTAATCGAGCTCAATTCAGCCCCTCGTGACTTGCAGCATTTGGTTTTACAGCACTTCTTCTGGACTTTTGATGTGCTTCTGCTGCTGTCAAAGAACTTGGGGAGTAGGAAGTCAAAGCAAGCTTGGTCCAAGTTCTTGAAACCAAGAACTGAAGCACAGCTACGGATTTCCAGCACGTTCTCTTTGGTAAAGATTAGTTTTGAGGTGTAGGCAAAATCAAGCAAGGCTTCAAACCCCTCTGAGGTAACCTTAAGATGGAAAAAAAAAAACAATCGATTTTAAATCAAAGGCATGAAAATCTGCATTTTCTTTGCATCACATCTCATATAAACACTGAATAATTAAATATTTCTGACTCAATGTTGAGCCAAAGATCTCATGAAATGATGTTGTTACCTCATCAGGAAGGTTGATGACAATCCCTTCAGGTGTATGACTGGACACACGAGCGCTGAAGTAATCACTGCAGGACGCCAGAACTGCCCGGTGGGCCCGGAAACTCTGGGTCTCCGCAACAATAGTCACATCACACAGAAGATCTTTCTTCCTCTGCTCATTCAGACATTGCAGAACGTAGGAACTGTGCACAGATGACTGGAAGGTGAACTTGAACAAATTTGAGCTTTCCATCGACATGTTGAGTCAATCTGTAGGGTAAAAACAAAGAATAGATTTACATGTGCTCAATTCAAGGAAACTATCAAGTGTATACTAAAATGATTCGCAACATGACAAATAGACTGAGATAACTCATTCATTTGGCATATAAATCAGGCATCACACAGTTTGACCAATGAATTTCAATATCAAAATCATTTTATTGCTGTTGCTTATATATCAGGGTCGTAGAATTTAGTAGGGACGCTAGGGACGTGGCATTACCAATATCCAGTGACACTGATCCCTAGCAATGTCCCTAGCAATAATTTCGATCAAAACTTAAATATATTATAACCATTGTTGTCCGGTTGTGTCTTGTGGTTATGTATTAGGCTTATTTGATTTAATCAGGAAACATCTTATTTATATTAAAATCTCTTACAAGAGCGTTCTGAGAAAAATGCGCAATTCATGGTACACAAACTGTTAATATAGTCCCGCCTGCTTAACACACATCACTAAACTGATTGGCTTAGTTTTTTTCCCTAACTTGTTAGAGGCTCTTGTGCGAAGCGGCAATGCTCCTCCAAAGGAAACCTAGATGCAGTAAGCTAGGGAGAAATCAGTTCTGTGCACAAAAATGCGGGGGAAATCAGTTTTTACTACTTTATTAAAATCGTGGGATAAGTGGCAAACAATCGTTAGTTTTGTGTGTGTGAGTGCGAGTGTGAGTGAGAGAGAGAGAGATTGAGAGAGATTGTATGCTTAAGTGTGTGCGTTTGTGTAACCCTACATTAGGGACAAAATGTCACCACAAAGATGGCAATATCCGAAATACTTGTCCTTGTGGGTATTTTGGGGGGGAGGGACAGCTTAAAATGTAAAAATGCCAAAGGTTTTCTGTGATAGGTAGGGTTAGTATAGGGAGATATAATATAGCTACAGTTTGTACATGTATTATGTCTCTAAAAAGTCCCCATAAAACATAAAAACACAACATATTGCCGGTCTTGTTGAAATGAGAGGACTGTTTGATGAAGTTGAAACCCTTGTCATACCAATCTCATCAGCTGAGGCTGAAAGAAGTTTCAGTGCTCTTAGGAGACTGAAAACATGTCTCAGAACAATGGCACAAGTGACACTTAAAGGGTTAGTTGTTCCAACCCAGTACAACATTTTTGATGAAATCTGAGAACTGTCTCACTCCTTCATACGCTGCTAGAAAATGTATATCTGCCAGCCCAGAAAAGTTAGTAAAGACACCGTTAAAATAGTCCAAGTGACTACAGTGGCTCAACCTTAAGTTTATCAAGCGACGAGAATACTTTTTGTGCGCAAAACCCCCCAAAATAACGACTTTATTCAACTATTCATTTTCTTCTGTGTTGGCCTCTGACGTGAGTTCACGTAGTGTAACAGCGCAGCGCTTCTGGGTTGTACGTCAGAACGTAGGCTCATTATTGGCCAGGTTCACACGCATCACACACATGACCAGCGTCGGCCAATAATGAGCCTACGTTCTGACGTACAACCCAGAAGCACTGCGCTGTTACACTACGTCAACAGCTTAGGACAATGACATGAAAGAGAAGAGATGGTTGAATAAAGTCGTTTTTTGTTTTTTTTTTGCGCACAAAAAGTATTCTCGTCACTTGATAAACTTAATGTTGAGCCACCGACATTCTTCAAAATATCTTCTTTTTTGTTCAGAAGAAAGACATTCATACAGGTTTGAAACAACTTGAGGGTGAGTAAATGATGACAGAATTTTCATGTTTGGGTAACTATCCCTTTAATGACAGATCACTATAGAGCCTTATAGTGTGCAACAGTTGCACATCCACTTTTTAAGTGAATTTGGTTCCTTAAGTATTTTCATTAAAGGGCTATAAGCAAGCCATGATCAAAAAACAACCAGCTATGAGTTGAATCACAACATTACAAACCTTAATTTGAAGGGGGGGGGGAACTATTTTAAAATAGTACAGAAAGACATAGGCTACAAAGCTATGTACTTTGAGTACATGAACTACAATCCCATGACAATCAAATTTGAAAATAAATGTGTAAATATAAAACTATTGATATAAACTGTGTATTCAGAATCAGTATATTTTACGCTTATTGCAAAATATGCATTATACACATATTTAAGAAGTTTGAGAGCATAGGAAGTGGGTGGGCACTAGAGTAGGCTATTTGCTTTTTTCGATTACCTGATTGGTGGAGCTTTTTTGCAGGATCATGGTAATGTAGTTTTTCACACGGTTATTTAAAAATAATCACATTGAAATAATGTGGACTGTTGGCTTCAACATAAGCATGCCATTGCCATTGGTTAACAACCTCATAGCTAACATTAGGTCTAAGTCAGCTAAAGGTTATAAATTAAAAAGAAAATTAATGGGGTTAACTTCTGAAACTCAGTAGCATCAACGACTCTGTTCCAGTTTGTGTCTAGCTTGAGGCGCTTCGTTTCGTGAAGGTGAAAATTTGTATCACAGCCGACCAGAATATATTCAGAACAGCGCTCATGCTCGCGTAACGTTAATACTAATTTTTTTTAAAAAAAAGGCTCACACCAACAACAAAAGTGCCTCGAGAAGAAATGCTTTTTGAAACACTCTATACGTACGTGTCCTTACCCACGGGAACTCCTTATCTCAACGGTGTACTGATAATAATTTGACCTAGTCGAGTCATGAGTGTGTGTATGCATGCGCGCGCGCGTGTGTGTGGCGCAAGAGTGTGCGCGCTCTGCTGACTCATTCGGTTTTGCTGATAAAGGATGAGCAAGCATTTTCCCCGTCTGTCCCTTTTCACTAAACTCCTCGAGAACTTAGGGACCAGTTGCCTCAGACAGTTCAGCTAGAGTATTTTATGTTGTTAAACGAGAACATCTTAACTCGTTTCCCTAATAATGTGCCGAGTAGGCTAAAAACAACAGACGCGCATTTTATGTAATAAATACCGAACATTACGAGTGTGCTACAAAACCTAGTGAGCAGCCTACATAGACAGCATAATATATCAGGTGCTTGACATATTTAAATGGAACCATCGAAGCGCGGGTATGATGCCCAAATATGCTGTCTAGGTAGGAAGCTCATTGTGTTTTGAGACAGCCTACGTCCGACGAAATAAAAGACATCTGTATAGAAGAATATTATCGCTTCCACGATCGTGAACATTGAAAAACTTCCACCGATATGGCGTGAAACAGAAGAAAAGCTGACCTAAGTTATTTTATAAGTATTACCATTTAAATTAGATATTTAAACTTTTAATTATAAAGTTTCACTATCTTAATTTTCCATGACTTTCTGTCTCAGTTTCGACATAAATAAACTAACAAAACCACTAGCTGTCGTATATAGGCCTACTCACCTGTCATATCACCGGAGAGTGAGAGTAAAAGTTGAATTTGACACTACATACTAACTCGGGTTGCTTAAAGCGATCACTTGTAACTATGAAAACAAGGCGGCGCTTGTGTTTCACTCTGGTGTCATGTGACTTCAACCCAAAATTGTTTTTGTCCCGCCTTCTCAAACACAGCCCCCTTTCATTGGCCCTCTGTCCTGTCAATCATTAACGTCACGACTTCCTTAAAAAAACCACCACCAGACCTCCTTGGTTTTCACTGGTTTTCACCACCCACGCACATTTAATTTAACCTTCTCAGTCCCGAGTTGGGAAACTTTACTAATAATCTTTGTTAAAAAGAGAAAACGGCAACTTAAATAGCAATAGCTACGCTAATTATTCAATGTCTGGTAAATTGAGCATTCGGACCTAAGCATATGAAATCTGAAATTCTGCTTTATTTTCACCAATGTTGCTAAGCACAACACATTTGTGTGTACTGCATGTAAAAAAAACTGACATGTTTGTTAGATAAAAATAGTAATTAATAATGCTTAAAATCACGAATTTCAAAACATGTAGCCTACTTAACTATTTCCTGGAGCAGCCTACATGTTATGGTTAGTTCAACAGTAGGCTAATTATATAAACATGTGATGTGGTGTGTAAACACGGTCTAAATAAATAAATGACAGTATACTAGACATCAAAATTGTTGTATGAAAAATAACAAAATGGCATTTTTTACATAAATGGTCTATCATCAGTCAGACAAAGACAATGAAACCGGCACTACAAAACAGTAGACTAACTAAAATACCATCTTGAGGAACCAAACGTTTCATGCTGCTAAACTGGTTTGTGGACATACACCGCTGGTATTTCAGCTGTATGGGTAGGAGGTGTTGTCAGCCATTGATATTTTTGAGTTTCACAATCCTAAAATGAGCAGATCACATTTCGAAACTCAAGTTCCCTATTGCTGAGTGACTGCACAATGTGTAGTCATACGTCTATTATCACCTTGATTGAACTTAAATAGCTAAACAGAAATGTAGATCCTCAATTCCTTTTTTATGCAACTGACAGACAGTAACTAGTAAAAACCTTTACTCAGAGTAGCATTTACTCTTTTTCAGCAGAGCAGTTTACATGGTAAAACACTGATACAATTTCAACTGTACAATATAGGCGAGTGAATCCACAAACACGCCCTTAAATCACACAAATAAGTAGTATATATTCAGAATACAAATTCAGAAATATATGAGTGAGGTGATCCCTCACCTCATCTTTGGGCCACATGACCATCTGCTCTGAAAAGGACCCATAGCTTAAACTATTATATATACATTGATTAAGTCTCAGTCTAAGCACGCTGATTCAAGATCAGTTTTCCACTTCAGTCCATAACCACTGAAGGAGCGCTGAGATGTTTATAAGCTGTAGTAAAGACCCAGAAGAGAAAGATCTTTCGCACTGGTGTCAAAGGTCACGAGGAGCCCTGCCTCTTTTGACTGACCACTCGGAGCGTCTCCAGCTGCTGCGCTCGCATGCTGTGGGCTGTTATCAGGTTCCGGTTCTCTTCCGTAAGTATCCTGTATTCCTCCTCCAGTTGCGCAAACTCCATCGAAGCCTTTTCGTCCTCTAGCAGCTCAGCCCTGAGCTCTTTCCTGAGAATGACACACATATATAATAAAATGTTATACATGATCATTCATTACATAACTTTTTTAATGGCTGTAATGATGATATGAAAGGTGTGTGCCAAAATAACACATTATGTGGCTTGGGTGGTGTCACACACACATGACTACAGGTGGATGTTCCGTGCCCGAAACTATTTTATAGGAAGTGAACCTGTTGGCACCATTGCTTTTGGTAGGTGGGTTGAAACAATCTCAATAGGGGGAAAAACAAAACAGTTTTATTATAGACAGAACTGCAGAAGTCTAGATGATTTGTAATGTTTCTCTAGCTCACAATGACACTGAGTCAGTGGGTGATCCATTCTGCTTTGCCCTTTGGACCAAGTTAATCGTTAGAGCAGGGTTGTAGTGTGATGATAGGCACGTTTAATATATATGTTTAAAATGTGGGGGTAAAAGTGTCTATAACCACACAAGGATGAATCAGACACAAACTGTATATATACCATTAGGGAACATCAGCGAATGGTTATTATGAGTAATAAATCTGCAGAAAATGTACAGAATTGATTTACAGTATATTCCTGAACAGCTGAGTTTGGTAACTGAGTGTATCTGAAAAAGCTCATGTGTTTTCCTCCTTAAGAAAAAAAAAGCAAATGAGAAAGAAAACAAACACTGGACATTTTCAGTGGCATTTACATGTCAAGATTTTTTTTTGTGTTTCCCTCCATAAACAATCCAGCTTTTTTATCCTGGGTTATTTTATATAACTATATAATTACCACTTGATTAGGTACACCTTGCTAGTACTGGGTTGGACCCCATTTTGCCTTCAGAACTGTCTTAATTCCTCATGGCATAGATTCAACAATGTTCTGGAAACATTCCTAAGAGATTTTGGTCCATATTGACATGAAAGCATCATGTAGTTGCTGCAGATTTGTTGGCTGCACATCCATAATGTGAATCACCACATCCTAAATGTGCTCTATTGGACTGAGACTGACTGACTGGAGGTCATTCCAACTCATTGTCATGTTAAAAAAAAAAAAACAGTATGAGATGATACTGGCATCCACAAGGCCTTTTCCCACAGAACTGCCACTAACAGGATATTTTCTTTTTTTCCAAACCATTCTCTGTAAACCCTAGAGATGGTTGAGCGTGAAAATCCCAGTAGATCAGCAGATTCTGAAATCACCGGCCCGTCTGGCACCAAAGGCCATGTCCAAAATCACCTTTCTTCCCTATTCTGAGGCTCAGTTTGAACTTCAGCAGATCGTCTTGACCATGTCTACATGCCTAAATGCGATGAGTTGCTGCCAGAGGCATCACTAGGCCCTTTTTGAGGGCTTCAGCCCCCCTAAATGTCCACTCAGCCCCCCTGAAAAATGTGCGATTAACTCTGTAATTTGTACAAATTTTAGTCCCCTTTAAAACTCCCATGAAAAAGGTGGCAGGCTTCGGTTCCTCCTCCTCTTTTAGTCTGCCTTATTTTCTGTGTTATATCCATGAATGAAAATGAGAAATGTAGATATTCTTTTAAGTGAATTTTACTGCAAAACTGTAGAGTTAAAAAAATGATAAAGTGTTTAAAATATTACATGTTTTACCTTTTTCACCCCTGATGAGTTTGCATCTCTGCATTTAAACTGCTTATAAGAGTAAATGACAAAGACAGAGAAACATAATGTGAGTTATTTCATCCAAATAAATATTGACCCAGCAGGTGATTGTGACACATTTATCAGCCTTTGAGTAAAGCCATTTGTGGTTTTCGATGTCACTTTGAATTTGAATTCTGAAATCAGAATTCTAGGCTGATTATATATGTTTACAAAACGTATAGGCCTATAACTATACTAGGTGGTTTGAAAAAAAAAATGAAAAAAAGTGTTGTTTGCAATCTTAAAATGTGGAGTGCATTCAACTTGTTAGGCTTTACAGTGCACTTTAATTTTCATCACAGTGTGGTTTTGCTATGTGAATGTTAAAAAAACAAAAAAGCCCTGTATACCACAATGCAGTATGCCAACTCTTGTCATGATTACACAGGCACAGAGCATGACTTTTAAGGAAACTCCAGACAAATGCAGCTTTGACCAACGATCTGTCAGTTCATACTTACAAAGATGTGTGTGTTTATATGTATAGGCTACATACTGTATAAGAATATATGTATTGATTGTAAAAACAAAATAGCTCATTAATAAGGTGGTTAACAAATGTCAGTAACATCATGAATACATGTATTGAGCTTGTGTTTTAAGTTAGTTTTAAAGCTTACTTTCTGTCTTCCAGCCAGGCGATTTCATGTTTGACCTGGTTGAACTCATTGGCCATCTTGCAGTGGTCTTTATACACTTCTATGGACTCCTTTAGAGACCGACACGGCAGCACCGGCTGTTAAAGGTAGGAACATGATGACATTATTACATGTAAATAAAACTTTAAGCGTTTTATTTTTCCTAATACTTCAGTACAAACCACAATTGGTCTTTTTAAAGAGTGAATTGACAAATACAGTATACTTTTGCTACAAG
The DNA here is from genome assembly GCA_036326025.1 of Chrosomus eos. Taxonomy (NCBI): domain Eukaryota; kingdom Metazoa; phylum Chordata; class Actinopteri; order Cypriniformes; family Leuciscidae; genus Chrosomus; species Chrosomus eos. Next base: position 15,663,919 of record CM070841.1, on the reverse strand, counting down.
AGTGACTGGGGATAAATTGAGGAACTTGTTTTTTTTTTATGATGTTATATTTGGATTGTCTGCTACATCCTGGAATATACACAAAATCGTCATACAGCCTGACAAGGTTTCAATCAACAGATGAAACACAATATGTGGAAACATTAGTGAGACGCTTGACTTTTTTTTTTATTCCTTCTGTGTCAGGAACTTCTTCTTTCGCAATGACTCACGGCACAGTCCTACAGAATATCATACGTCCACACGACAAAGCACTTCAACTTCTCCCAGTTTTTCCCCTTAAGTGTGTGTGGGTGTATCTGTGTGTTTGCATATACCCAGTGTTTTTTTTTTTAGGTATACAATTTTAGGTTTCAAATGGGGAATCTTCCTTAAACAGTCCTTGTCACATTAAGACACATTTGACACTGACATTCTAAACAACACGTGGCATTGATAATTCATAATCATATCATAGCCTATCATAACAATAATATGGCAAACCAAATTTGAATGAAAACACAATCATTTCATGAAAAAATAAAATTTGTATAGATTGATAGTTAGTGCTTATTATCTACACACTACTCAGTGCCGTTCATGCCTCATAATGTAAGCTCTCAAAGAAAGCTTTCTTTTACAGAAAGAAAAAAAACCTGTCTGAGTATTTCAAATTAGAGACAGACACATTTTGGTATGAATAATGCACTAGTTATGAGGAAATGTCAAACCCAACCCTTCATGTCAGCATGAAACAGCATTCTCATCTCATCCCATACTTCCGTAATGTAGCATATATTTGAGTAAAACTATATATATATTAAAGATTTTAAAAATTGTTGGCCAGCCCAAAACATTTTGTCCATTGGGAATTGATTGGACAGTGAAACGTTGGAGGACATCACCCGAAAAAGAAAAGCAAGTTATCACATTATGCAAACAAGCATTTATTTAGACCAAAAATGGTATATTAAAAACAATGTGTCACATGGCCCTTTAGTGGCACAATTATTTTTTATTTATTAATCATGAAAATGACATGCTTACCTTTAAGAATGCAGATGATTTCCTGTTTACTGTAGTGAGAACAAGTAACTGATGCCATCTTGTGGTTTTACAGAAGCATTGCTAACATATTCCCTCTTTGAGAAAGTTTGATCCATGAAATTAACCGAATAAGTTGTGTAATAATATGTGAAAATAAAAAGGAAAAAAATTCTAATCCAAGGAATAGACATCAATGAATGCTTTTAAAAGGATAGTTCACTCAAAAATGGTAATTCTGTCATGTTCCAAACCTGTTTGAATTTCTTGCCTCTGTTGAACACAACATATTTTGAAGAATGTTGGTTACTAAACAATTTGCGGTCCCCGTTGTCTTCCATAGGCAAAAAATATACTATGAAGTCAGTGGTTTACTGTTTGGTTACCGACATTCTTCAAAATATCTTCTTTAAATTAAATCTTCTAGTAAATGATGACATCATTTTCATTTTTGGGTGAACTATCCCCTTTAAGGCAGCAGTATATTAGTTCCATGTTGTTTAAAATGTTGCCTGGGTGGATGTGAAACTATTTCTCTCTGATTTAGTTTCTTTCCTCGTGAATCTTACATGCAGGAACATTTCACTGCACTCTGCCTCACAAACCCACCACTTACTCAAAACCACACACACACACACACACACACACACACACACACCTATAACACTTAATTACTACAGTGGATTAAGTATTTTCTGCAGTTTTCTCTACATCAAAAGTCACACCATATGACCCCAAACCATATTATCATATCAGTACACCTTTATTTGTGAGATATAGCGTCAGATAAATAATATCTGCAGCAATCAAGGCTTATTTTAGCTGTATTCTCTGCAGCAGACTCTGTAATTGTATTCCAAGCAGCAAAATAGATTATTAATAACTTTACCTGCAGGCGTTGCTCAAGGTCAGGGAATGATGGAAGTGGATCCTCTGCATCTTTCAACTCTGAGAGGAAAAGAAAGCCAGATGAACATGTCTGGTATGAGAATGCTAATGTTTGAGATGTTGACTCCAAGGCCTCAGTAGTGACATTTATATCCATCTAATCAGCTAAATCATACCACAGTTCACATGACACCACAGCATGTCCAGTTAGATGTTTACACTGATCTAGGTCCAGTTTCCTTAAAGTAAACATTCACATGGTTATTCGCCTAGAAACTGGTTCCGGATCAGTGCGAAAAGCCAAATTCGAACACCACCTGTTCGACCATGGAGTCTAAATCCTAAACGGACAGATTGAAAGTTACTATCTCCCAGGTTCTTCGCAATGCCTTGTCTGTAACGAGCGCTCTGACAGACAGCTTGTCTGTACTGATTCCCGCCATGCCAGCTATGAGCTACAGTATGTCCAAGCGAGAATCCTCTGAGGCAGCCAGCTAAAAACAGCCCTGTTTACAGTCATGCATCAGCCAAACGGCCAATTAAAAGATAAATAGACATTAAAATTAGCAAAGGTATTATCTGAAACATGATATTCAAATTATTCCTGCAGAATGTGGCCAGGTGGGGATGACAGTTTCATGTAATTTTGGCTGATTGAATACATATTGTTTTGAATGTTTTATTTAGTTTTTATTTCACTGTAATATATATAATATATATTAAGTTATGACAACATATGTTTTAACATTGCTTCAAATCATCTAAATAAGTTAAGCAATTCTCAACTTTTCTATACAAAATCTAACTAATTGTTTTAAGTCGGTTTAATGTAATTTAAGTTAAAATGACAAAAAATAAGGCAGCAACTTAGTCTTCAATTTAATTATGGTTATTTAGTAGGCTATACACACACACACACACACACACACACACACACGTGTGTGTGTGTGTGTGTGTGTGTGTGTGTGTGTGTGTGTGTGTGTGTGTGTGTTGTGTTGTGTGTTGTGCAGGCTATTATTATTAGGTTATTTTTTGTCATGAAAATATTTTATTTTGATTTAAATTAAATTAATTGTAATTTATTTTAGCTTCAGCTTTTCCCAGTTATCATTATTTAATATATATAATAATATAATTACTATTTATTATTTTGCTATTATTTTAAGTTTCCTTTTTAGTTAAGTTTTGGAGTCTTTTTAGTTTAGCTTCTTTTCATATTTATTGATTTATTTCAGTGAAACTAAAAAAAAAATCATTTTCGTTTTATGGTTTCATTAACGACTGTTGTTAATTACACAAAATATTGATCTACATGCTTCAAAACAAGTTTGTAGGGAATTATGGGAAAGACAGATAAATATAGTGTGTTTATGTGTTCTATTTGTGTTCCACTTTTGGGAAAGAAAGAAAAGGACGCAGGGCAAAGTAGCGGCGAAGCACAAAGCATTAAATGCTTTTAAATTTAGGCCAGTGTTCTAAAAGCAAATGAGTGAATCATGCAGCAGTGAGGTATTAAAACAGAAACCTGATGCTGCAATGCCCAGGCAGCAGCTGCCATCAAAGCATTTGCCTGAATAGCTGTAAAACACTTTGACAGCACTGTTGACTTTGTGGCTAGGTAGATATTTTGTTTTTAAGATGCCAGAGATCAACTAAAATAGAGGGCCACCTGTTTCTTTGTAAAGGATGGCAAAAGTTGAATTGATCCCACATAAGAGGCTTTAGGTGGGTTTTACTTGTTGCCATTTTGGTAGAAGTCACGCATTGCACGGACCGAGCAGAGCGAGGGGACGCAACTCTATTTTAGTCTCTCATTCAGTGTCTTTGTCAAACACATGATGTAAACATCTAAAGCAATCATTTTTATATTCTTAGTAGATGCCTTGCCTGAGGTTTCGTTGAGGCTGAAAGCGATTTGTACTTCAGGTTTATCTGCAGAGACTCGTCGAGTTGAGGTGATCATTTATTCCTAGAAAAAGAGCAGATTTGGATTAAACAAGGGTGGATGTAAACCTTGTATATGATTAATCTCAGAAGTATGAGATCAGCAGCCTTTCAGGGGGTCATGAAAAGGTTTCACTATGTGCCCAAAGTTGCATCAGGGATTAAACAATTGAAGATAAATCCAAATGAGATCATACTTCTGAATTGGTTGCACAGTATTTCTTATGAAATCATATTTGTGTATGTTTATAGTAATACTATATTTATGCATATTTACTATATTTAATGTGCTAATGCTATATTTTATGGCTGAACATTAAGGAAGACACAAGTCCAATGTTAATGAAAGTGTGAAAGAGGCTACAAGCTTGTTGGCTACTAACTTTACTTTGTTAAAACTAAAAGAAGATTCTCAAGACGTTTAATTTGTTTTATGATAATATGAGACGATAAAACCCCTTACCTGACAACAGAAACGTATTTACAGAAAACTCTCTAATAAAAATCTTAAAAGAGTCGCTCAGCAAAAGACACAGAGCTGAAGACACTCCATTGAGAAGCCTGTAGATCTTCTTGACTGTTTATACAGTAAAAAGTCACATTAAATCAGTCATAATCCTCGTAGTGTAAACAGAGAAGCAAGAAGCAGCAGGTTCACAAAACAGAGCCAAAGTAAAGACAGATCTTCTGCAGGAGGCTGTCAGAGGCACTGTGTGTGTGTGTGTGTGTGTGTGTGTGTGTGTGTGTGTGTGTGTGTGTGTGTGTGTGTGTGTGTGTGTGTGTGTGTGTGTGTGTGTTGTGTGTGTGTGTGTGTTAGACGGACACCAATTAAATGGCTCAGATGGCATGACTTACACTAAAACAATGTCCACCTCTCCAATCAGTTTTGAGTGACCCACACATTGACAAGAACAATGCAAAGGTTTGATTTTCATTGTAATCGTGTCCTTTGAAGATGGTTATGGTTTGTGTAGTTTTTGAGCACTGATAGGTTATGTTTTTTTTTTTGCTTTTTGATTAGTTTTTTATTGCAAATCAACATACCTGCCAACTTTTGAGTTTAGCTTTGCGTGAGAAAGGGGGGGTGGGGGGTGTCGGGAATGATGGACCGGACCTACTCTCAGTATTACGCAAGGTCTCTCTTTCTCTGTCGTTCGCGCGCCCTACGCGGTTTGAAGCTCTCACTCTCACATGCACGCTCGCACTAGATTACGGCCAATTTGAACGAAATTGCGTTATAACTATTCGATCACGAGTGGCTAGGGTTGCCAGCCGTTCCGTATAATACGGAATCGTTCCGTATTTGACACATAAAAGGCTTGTTCCGTATTGAACTGATACGGAACGCACTTTGTTCCGTATTTTTGAAAATTAATTCAGTGTAAATCTATGACAGACGCATACCTTTAATATATCTTCACAGACAGACTATGAACAAAAACCCGCTGGCCGCTGCCTCCTATAATAGCAAATTCGGGGACTTGGCGCCCCCTTGACGGGCTCTGACGTGTAATGACGTGGAGTTGTCTTATTGGTCGCACGTCAGAGGCGCCCGCGCCATTGGATGTGCAGTTGCCGCAGCGCAGCCTATGAGCGAGCCAGACGCTCTGCAGCATAGAAATAAACACGGCTGTGCAGCTGCAAATGCGTTTTACAGGCCTAATATATAATAAATTGTCACTTTATTTGTGGGGTGTTCACTTTTAAAATGAAAATTCTGTCATCATATACTCACCCTCATGTTGTTTCAAACCTGTATGAATTTCTTTCTTCTGCTGAACAGAAAGGAAGATATTTAGAAGAATGTCAGTAACCAGGCAGTTTCTGGTTCCCATTGACTTGCATAGTATATTTTTTTCCTACTATGGAAGTCAATGGGAACCAGAAACTGCCTGGTTACTGACATTCTTCTAAATATCTTCCTTTCTGTTCAGCAGAAGAAAGAAATTCATACAGGTTTGAAACAACATGAGGGTGAGTATATGATGACAGAATTTTCATTTTAAAAGTGAACTACTCCTTTAACCGGTCTGCAAATCCGGTCTTGTTTACAAAACAATCCTCAGTGAAATGAAGCGAACAGACGGACAATGTTTTACCTCATCAGCTGGAGTGGATCGTCATTAAAAATAAAGTTTATCCATGCACTCCTATTGGAATCCAGAGGAAGCTTATGCAGCGACTGTCTTCTTCCACAAACAGGCACTACACAATATTTGTATGTAAACGGCATGTTTATTGCTCGGTAGCTCGATCCGGTTTGTCATTACGAGGTAGGCATCTATGTTATTTAGCTATGCGTGTAATGCGCGAATCGGTGGGCGGGGCTAAACCGGCCGTGGTGAAGTAGCATGTGAAGTAGGCGTTGATCTACTTCTGCGGGGGTGGTGTTTTATCCTCTTTGACGTCATATTTCCCCACTTTAAAAAACGAGGCGTTTGCTGAGGCTGGTGTCAATAAAAGCATTTATTGGACTAACAAGTACGTTTTCAGTTCTGAAACTTACAGGATATTCTTATAATATGATGACCTCTCAGATGTCTAAAGCTCAAGGAAAATTTGATTTCATCACCCCTTTAAAATAAAATAAAACACATTTAAAATAAATAAATAAGGCTCAGGAAACTATTTAGAAATGTCTTATTCTTTTCATTATTAATTAGTAAAATTGATTATTCAATATATATAAATCACTTTTAATGTTTTAAATATTTTATTAAAAGTATTTTACCATTAAACAATATATATATGTTAAAAGCACCTATTTCAGAAATGACAATAACAAGGAAAATAACTGTTTGAATCTGTATCTTTATGTTGTATTAATTTGTCATCGTCATTTTTTTCTGTTCTTATTTTATTATACTGAGTGTTTACTAGCCTATTTTCTTATTTTATTGCTGACTGTGTACTTGACTGTTTAAAGGAATAGTTTACCCAAAAATGAAAATTCGATTATCATTTACTCACTCTCAAGGTGTTCTAAACCTGTATACATTTCTTTCTTCTGCTGAGCACACAAGAAGATATTTAAAAAAATATATATGCCCTCATTGACCATTAACTGTTTGGTTACTAACATTTTTAAAAAATATATTATTTTGTGTGCAGCAGAAGAAAGAAACAATTTGAGGGGGAGTAAATTATGAAACACTTTTTTTTATTTTTGGGTGAACTATCCATTTAAAGCTAGATAGTACACCACTAGCCTAGCTAGTTATCTGATAGAAATATAGGAATAATATCTAATAGAAAAGCTATCTAACAAGATTTATGCATTCTGTTTGTCTTTTGTGTCATGTAGGCCTATGACTATTTTGCATCTAACATAATACATAATATGGTATTTTAAAGGGGTCATATAATGCCATTTTCATACAAGTTAATTTGATTATTTAGGGTCTAAATGAAAAGTCTGTAATATACTTTAATTAAAAATTCTCATTAGTATTTTAAGAAATACTCATTTTACCTGCTCAAAAACAGCTCTGTTTTCAGCACGCCGTTTAAAGGGTACCTATTATGGCATTTAAAATGTTCCTAATATTGTTCTGGGAGTCCCCAACAACAGATTTACATGCATGCAATGACAAAAAACACTTTTGTTGTCTTATAATATGCATTTATTTTTACCTGATTTGCTAAGCGATTCCCAAATGATTCGTTTGACGACTCATTTTTCAAACCCCGCCTTTGCGTGAAGCTAATCTGCCGTGATTGGTCAGACGACCCAGTCAGTTATTTTTCGCCTTAACCCAAAGCTTAAACATATTGATAAAGCACTGCAGTACTACAATACGCTCTATTCCAATAACAACGACAAACATTTTACATATTTCAAAACACACAAACACACACCTTGGAGACCTAAGCTGCGAGAGCGTAACTGACACACACACACACACACACACACACACACAGCTTGGAGAAGCTGCGAGAGCGTAACTGACACACACACACACACACACACACACACACACACACACACACACACACACACACACACATTGAGCATGCTACAAAACCCATTAAAAGCAACAATTATTAACAGTACTTACAGGTTGTGATTCGGAGGATGAAGCCGATCCAAATAAACTTGGTACTAAACGTTCCTTCAGTATCAACCGACTCGCGAATCCACACTTGAAAGCATTTATGTTTGTAACCTTCCTTCAGTATCAGCCGACTCGCGAATCCACACTTGAAAGCATTTATGTTTATAAAGGAATCCTCATTAAAATAACGCGAACACAGCTCAAGGTGGCTATACCTGTGTGGTATAGTTGTAAATATAAACTCTAGGCAGATTCTTCACATGCTCGTCTCTGGGCAGTGAAAAAAAAGTTCGCTTTTGATTCGCACTTCAGAACAGCTCGTCGACATGTTGTTTTCACTGTTTTCTGGCGCGCGCAATGAGTGGGCGTGTCTTATTCAAATAATTTGTACAAGTGACGTATGAAAGTTAGAGAAAATGCATCGTTCGTCTATCGATTCATATCAGCGACTCAGAGTCGACTCTTACTTTTGAGAGACAATAACTTTGTATACGGTGAACTTTCATATTTAAAACTTTGCAGGATGTTTTCGTTCACTTAGATCTATGTTACACACTACATGAAGGGCAATTTTCAAAATTCCATGATAGGTACCCTTTAAGTGCATATGCCTTTAAATGATAATGAGCTTCGCTGACTCCGCCCCTCTGTTCTGCGGGCGCTTTGACACAACGCACTGGGAGTGTTGACTTGACAACAGTTGAGGGTATATTTTGGAGACAGAATGGCAGCGGGATTCTCTCTGAGGAGGACACATCTGTGTATCCGTTTGAACCTGAACCGGAGTCGGACCCGGAACAAGATGACGGATGCAAAGAAGTTCGACAATTAAGGCTCGAAGAGGACGTTTCTGAATGGTTGGTTAAGGTAATGTCATATGTCACTTTGATCTATTTTTGTATTTACTGGCAGGGTAACGTTAGAGAAACTTAGTGATATGTACGAACGCTATGTGTTTACTGATGTATACGTACTCAGTTTGTAATAACACAATAACCATAACGCGTTGTTCATTATAAACGTGGGAATTATATTGAGAACGTCGTACATAGAAAACGTCTCCGGTTACTTACGTAACCTCGGTTCCCTGAAAGGCAAGGAACGAGACATTACGGATGTCGTATATGGGAACTCTCTCTCATCCTTCACTTCCGCTGAAATCTTATTGGCTAACGCCAGCAACGCTGGCCAATTGAAGCAAATATGAAAATACTGAAACCCCGTTGCAGTATAATGTAAGTGCAGCGTCAATTCCTCCTCAGAATCGAACAGAACGCCAAATCAATAGCGAACACGGCGGCGAGCGTAATGTCTCGTTCCTTGCCTTTCAGGGAACCGAGGTTACGTAAGTAACCGGAGACGTTCCCTTTCAAGGCTACGGAACTTCGACATTACGGATGTCGTATATGGGAACTGTATAGAATCCCGCCGTGGAAGCAAGCAAACCACAGAACAGAACCCAATACAAAACCCCGACACCGCCCCCCCAGAATGCCAGCATTGTGATAGGACAAGACTGGCCAATAGCGAGCCTCTAACTTCTGATAGGTCCAAGGGGACGAATCACAAACTCACAAAACACTGCCAGAATTTGCATATCCCGAACAGTATAACCGGGGGGAAGTCTGCACTGTAGACCAACAGGGCAACAACAACAGTAAAATAAGAGGGGGCATTAACATTGAGGGGGCATTCCTGTCCCATACAGTCATAAGCCAAAACAAAAGCGTCCACAATCCAGTGAGCAAGCCTCTGTTTAGAGACTCCCCGTCCCTTATTGCATCCACCAAAGCACACAAATAGCTGGTCCGAGCTTCGGAAAGCAGCCGAGCGAGAGATGTACTCCCGGAGCGCTCTGACTGGGCAGATAGCACTTTGAGCATCCGAACCTAGAGAGGTCGATGGCTCAACAGACAGGGCAGGCAAAGAAACAATCTGCGCCCTGAACGGGGTATTGAGCGATTTAGGGACATAACCCGGCCTCGGTCTGAGAGTCACATTACAGTTTCCGGGTCCAAAGCGAATACAATCTTCGCTGACAGAGAAAGCCTGTAAATCCCCAACCCGCTTCGCCGAAGCGAGAGCGAGAAGCAGCGCCGTTTTAATCGAAAGCTCCTTAACTGCAATCGACACTAAGGGTTCAAAGGGCGGCCGTGACAAAGCTTCCAAGACCAAAGTCAAATCCCAAGGCGGCACGGACGGCGGCCGTGCAGGGCATAATCTCTTAGCTCCTTTAAGGAACCGAGTCACCAACGCATGTCTACCGATAGACTGTCCATCAACAGGCGGGTGAAACGCAGCAATAGCAGCTACGTATACCTTCAGGGTGGATGGCAGGCTCCCTTCGTCCATTCTGTACTGAAGGAAGCGTAGAATATCCGACACCAAGCAGTTCGCTGGGTCTAAACCGATATCCTGACACCATTTAGAGAAAACACCCCACTTCAGAGCGTACAGGCGCCGGGTAGACGGGGCTCGCGCTTCCGCGATGGTATTTTGAACCCGCGAATGAAGCACATCGATCCCGCTCAGCGTCCCTGCAGCGGCCACACATGGAGCCTCCACAGCCCGGGGCTGGGATGCCAAATCGATCCGCTCGCCTGAGACAGTAGGTCCTTCCTGAGCGGAATTTCCCACGGTTGCTCCGTTAGTAACTCCACCAAGTCCGCGAACCAGGGCTGATTCGGCCAGTACGGGGCCACTAGAGTCACCGCCGCCTTTTCCTCCCTGACTTTGCACAACACCATGGGCAAAATTTTCACCGGAGGAAAGGCATAGAGACGGGCTTTCGGCCATCGCGCAGTTAGCGCGTCCATCTCCCGGGGGAACGGGACAGCGAGAAAAACATCCGACAATGCGCGTTCTCGCTCGTCGCGAAGAGGTCGATCTCCGCTCTGCCGAAACGATCCCATATCAGTTGAACCGTCCCGGGGTGAAGCCTCCATTCCCCTTGAGGAATCCCGTTCCTCGAGAGCATATCCGCCCCCCGATTTAGAACACCGGGGATGTGTGTCGCTCTCACCGAGAGAAAAAACCGATCCGCCCACAGCAGGAGAGATTCCGCCTGCTTGAATAGGTCCCTGGAATGCAAACCGCCTTGGCGATTGATGTAAGAGACCACAGAAGTGTTGTCGGTTCGAATCAACACATGCCGCTGTTCCAGTCGAGACCGGAAAACTTTAGGGCTAGAGAGACCGCTTCCAGTTCCAAGCGATTTATGTGCCACTCCATCTGCCTCTCCGACCACCGACCGGAGGCGGGCTTGCCCAGGCAGACCGCTCCCCACCCGGTGGACGAAGCGTCCGTCAGGACCTCCACGCGTCGCGTCACTATACCCATAGGGACACCTGAACTGTAGAGATCCGGGTTCTTCCACGGGGCCAGGGCACGGGCGCACACACGGTTGACCATAATGCGCTTGCGGCCGGAGTGCCACGCGCTCGGGTTGACGCGCGCTTTCAGCCAGTGCTGAAGCGGTCTCATATGTAGCAGTCCCAGATGACACACTGACGAAGCGGCTGCCATCCGCCCCAATAGCCTCTGAAACTCTTTCAGAGGGACGAGTCTGCCCAGTCTGAAGAGACCTAGCGAAGAAGTCAGAGCCTCCGCTCGTTCGGGGGAGAGACGCGCTTTCATACTCACTGAGTCCAAGCATACTCCCAGGAATGTGGTAGTTTGGCTCGGTGTGAGCACACTTTTTTGGACGTTTACCCTCAAACCAAGCGTTTTCAAATGGCGAAGTAGGGCTTCCACATGGCCGACCAATGTCTCCCTCGACTGCGCGAGAATCAGCCAGTCGTCCAGATAGTTCAAGACGCGCATCCCGCTCGACCTGAGGGGTGAAAGTGCCGCGTCTACACATTTCGAAAAGGTGCGGGGGGCGAGGGCTAGCCCGAACGGGAGTACCGTGTATTGGTACGCCGCATTCTCAACGCAAACCTCAGGAATCGCCTGTGGCGCTTCGCTATCTGGACGTGAAAATAAGCGTCCTCTAGATCCACTGAAGCGAACCAATCCCCGGGGCGAATTTGCGCTAGGATCTGTTTCAGTGTAGTCATCCTGAAAGCGCGCTTGTGAAGCGCTCTGTTGACGGGTCTCAGGTCCAGTATGGGGCGGAGACCCCCTCCCTTCTTCGGCACTACAAAGTAGCGGCTGTAGAATCCGCTTCCCCGCTCGCTCGGGGGAACCAGCTCTATCGCTCCCTTGTCGAGTAAACTGCACACTTCCTGCCTCAGTACATGAGCATTTTGGGGCAAAGTTAACGACTGGATTACGCCGCGGAAGCGGGGTGGTCTGCGTTTGAACTGAAGTGTGTACCCGTGTCGAATTACATTCAGCACCCACGGCGAGATGCCCGGAATAGCTTCCCACGCCGTGAGGAAACGACTGAGTGTGGGCCGGTCTAGACCTGCGGTCATCGCCGCTATGTGAGGGCTGGGGATAGACACCTCGCGCTTCCCGCGAGGCGCCTTTATAGTTAATGACCGTGACTCTGCGCTGCTCAAAGACAGGGCGGGTAACACAGTGTGAAGTGCAAGAGGAGAAAAAAGCTCTGTTTGTGAAGAAGTAATTTGCTTTATTGAACAACACACAACATTCAGAACATGACTGCACGCGTCGCTCGCCGAACGCAGAGGGACCGCGTGCTCTAGAGCGCGCCGCTTGGAAGCGGGGCCATCCGTGCGCTCTCCTCTCCTCTTGCCCGAGCGGTCAGGACGACTGCTTGGGCCTCGCTGGGGACGCGGCGGGTTTTCTGCGCGGGCTCCTCTGAGCCGGTCTCTTGTTTCCCGCTCCCTGCCACTGCCCGTGTCGGCCTTTACGGGCATCCGGTCCCGGGCGGGAGGCTGGCTGATGTCTGGCCGCAGCCTGGGACTGGCGCCCCGAGGCGGAAGACGAGCGAGAGCGAGGGCGCTGCGGCGGGGGCGGTGGCGGCGCTCGCCGAGGGATCACATGGCTCATCGCCTTCGCCTTCTTCTGAGTCTCGGAGTACCGCTCGGTGACCTTCTCCACGGCATCTCCGAACAGGCCATCAGGGGAGATCGGTGCGTTTAGCAGCGTCTTCCTGTCCGCCTCCTGCACGTCCGATAGGGTGAGCCACAGGTGTCTGTGGAGGACCACCAAATACCCCATCGAACGGCCAATCGCCTGGGCCGAGCGCTTCGTGGCCAGGAGCGCGAGGTCCGTTGCAGAACGGAGGTCTCGGATGGCGTCAGCGTCGACAGAGGCGGCGCCATCCAGAGATTTCAATCGCTTGGCCTGCAGCACTTGAAGAACGGCCATAGCGTGTAGTGCAGAAACCGCCTCCCCCGCGGCGCCGTAGGCCTTGTTAGCCTGGTGAGCCGTAAACCTGCAGGCTCGGGACGGCAGGCTGCGGTCCGAGCCCAGGGCGGGAGCTGACGGGCAAAGATGTGCAGCGACGGTCTCCTCGACAGGAGGGATGCGAAGGTAGCCGTGGTCCCCCGCCTCGTCCACGGGGGGGAACATGGCCTGGGTCAAAGTGAGGGTGCGCGCCGATTGCGGGGCCACCCACGACTTCACCACGTGCTCGTGCACATCAGGAAAGAACGGGGTTCCCCTTTTCGAAGCGGCCTGACGGCGGCTCGATTGGAGGAACCACGCGTCCAACTTGCTCTTTGAGGGCTCGTCGGGAGCCTTCCAGGATAAATCCAGTTCCTCGACGGCCTTCGAGAGGATACGGAAGAGCTCTTCCTGCAGATCCGCGGGGGTCTCTTCCGTGGGTGCCAGAGGGGCGGCCTGCTCCGCACCGTAGTCGTTCTCGGAGGCCGACAAGGACATAGAGTCGTCCTCCTCACTCACCCCGAAGGACACGAAGTCCGCAACGTCGCGGGGAGGATGAAACGAAGGGTCCGGAAAACTCACCGGGGGTCGAACCTCGACTCCGCGGTTGGGGGGGCCTGCCAGCGGCTCGGTGGCGGCAGCAGGCCCAATCCCCGCAGCAGCGCGAGCTTCGTCTCGCCTGGCCTTGAGGGCTCGGAGGGGCATGTCCGCACAGAAGTCGCAGGACCCTTCATCCCTGAGGGCCGACTCCGCGTGGGCCAGCCCCATGCATGCGATGCAGAACAGGTGCATGTCGGGGGGCACTATGGGGCCCGAGCATAAATTGCAGACGGTCGCCATCGGATGCTGGAGACAGTTCAGGTATCTCCGGTGCACCTTCAACGATAGCAAAAATCCAAGTAGTAGTAGTATCAGCTTTCTAGCACACGATTTGAGCGTGAAGAGAGAGATTCTGAGGAGGAATTGACGCTGCACTTACATTATACTGCAACGGGGTTTCAGTATTTGCATATTTGCGTCAATTGGCCAGCGTTGCTGGCGTTAGCCAATAAGATTTCAGCGGAAGTGAAGGATGAGAGAGAGTTCCCATATACGACATCCGTAATGTCGAAGTTCCGTAGCCTTGAAAGGGAACATGCCGTAATGTACCCTTAGCCGCATTTATCGTGAAGCGCGCAAGCGATTTGCAAAGATTAATATAAAAGTTAATACAATTTTACACTCACTTCTTCTGGAGGTGCAGCAGGGACATGAATAGTTGGTATCGATTCTTTTTTTCAGGAGCAGCTTCTTAGCAAAACCAGCTAATACTGACCCTCCTCGTTTATAAAGCAGTCTGGTGAGAAATGATTCGTGCAAACATGAACATTTACGTTGCTCGTGGGGAATATTCTCATCGAAAGCAAAACTCAGCCACTGCGTCTTCAGCAGTTCGGATTTAGGAACATTAAAATGACTGCTGTGTTCGTTATTACACCCAAGAACAGAACACCACAATCGCTTAGACGCCATTCGCTCATAGACAGCTAGTGCTCCTTCAGTATCAACAATGAACGCGCCGGTACGCGGACTATGAGGACAGCTCGCTCAGGGCGGGTCTGTGTTGAAACACTGCTGTCAATCAACAATCGTGGGAGGGGCGTGCGACCGTGTGACGTCACACGGTGGAACGGCTCGATTTGAGGCAGGGGAAAACATACAAGGAGATTAAAACAAAAACACTGGACAGATTTTTATCTTGAAAAAGTGCATGTACCATTATATGACCCCTTTAATAAATAAAATAAAAGCTTTGCAAATTTCTGGAAATTATCAGTCATTTTGATCGCGAAATTATTTATGATTGATTTATGAATATTAAATAGCTTGCTTTTTTCAAATGTTCTTATGGGTGGGCACTTAATCGGCGCTCCACTATCTCGCCTATCTGGATCGGTAATCCGTGTTTCTGCCCTCTTCTGCTGCGCCTGTTCTTTCTTAGCTGCATGCTTCCAGTGCGCTGCAGCCTCACCCCTGCATCAGTCTAATATCTAAATTTTCTGGTCAAAATGGCTCTTCACGTCCCTAAAGCCCCGGGCTTTGCCCAGATGTTAAAGGATGGTGCAAAGGTAGGGCTGCTGAAACCGTATTTTGTTCGTATTGTGTTGTTTTTAAGAGCACACGCAGTGACTTCCCATAGATGTTTCTAGAACATGGGCCTCATGCCGTCCAACTAACGTTACCGGTAAAACTGCCAGACGCTTGAGACTTCAACTGAGTATTAACGTTTTGTACAAGGTCGTCAATAACATTAGGTCTTTGTGAATTATCGAATGTTAGATAGTGAATGGGATCCTTTAGAAAGTAAATTATGTATGAAGTTAGCATGTTAGCTGAAAACATGTGCCACTGACAGACACTCCTCACATCTCCATCACTCATCCAAATGTCTTGTAATCATACAGTATTAGAAAAGGAAAACGCTTTTGGTAAATTACACCAATATTTATTTTAAATCTACAATTTTATTTCGCTTCTATATAAATGCCTTTTTGTGGGGTTCCTCATTTCTCTGCGCAGCTGCTATTCGTTTGTTGATATGCTGATGAGATCATTTAATTTTGTTATTGTATTCAGCACAATAACTTGTTTTTAAAGATTCAGTGTTTGTAATTAATTTACTTTAGTTAAGATTTAGATTTTAAATATTTAGTGTTTGAGGTTTGTTTATTTTTATTTTAGATCTTCTCACACATAGTTCTGACAAATGTAGTTTTGATGAGCATCAATATATCCAACAGATATCAAAAATACTATTCTTTCTGATCCATCAATTTGCAAGGGTGTGCAAATTATTGTTTTTTTTAGGAATCATAAATTCATTAAATTACTGCACAATGAAAGCAAAATTGGCCACCATTTTTATTATGACATTATGAAAATATCAACTTGAATGGCTGATCTCTCACTGCATAGTATTTCATTTTGTATTTGTTGAAATACTTTTAAAATAGAAAATCTGGATGCTATTTCACTCAGTTTTGTATTTTAAAGCCACTAAAAAACCCCACGTGTTTTATATTTTCAAAATATGAAATTACTTTAGTCTTGTTTGTTTTTCACAATCAGCACTATTCGGGTCTTGAAGAGGCTGTGTATAGGAACATCCAGGCATGCAAGGAACTGGCACAGACCACAAGAACTGCATATGGACCCAATGGTGAGGCTAATTTTGTTTGTTTGATGTGATATCTTGGACCTTTTTTATTGGAAACTACTGGATTCTGACTGAACTGTGCATGTTCATTAACTTTTGACCAGGTATGAACAAAATGGTCATCAACCACTTGGAAAAACTCTTTGTCACAAATGATGCTGCCACTATTCTGAGAGAGCTGGAGGTAAATATTAGTAATTTTGATAAACTCATTAATTGAACATGGATTCTGAGAAACGCTGTTGAAAGTGGATCGGACCGAGAGCAAGGGCTGGGCGACAAACAATATCAAGATCGCAATAAATTTTATGTTGATAAATTTAGCTCTGTATATTTGTACTGTATGAATTAATCTAACAGCCCATAACACAGCAGAAATAAATGCGACAACAGCCAATCAATGCATGTCACAAATAAGGGATTTATATGCGTCTGTGAGAATGAATGGTGCGGTTTTGTTTGAT
Source organism: Chrosomus eos (assembly GCA_036326025.1). Lineage (NCBI taxonomy): Eukaryota > Metazoa > Chordata > Actinopteri > Cypriniformes > Leuciscidae > Chrosomus > Chrosomus eos. The sequence goes on along the minus strand of CM070841.1, from coordinate 15,647,051 downwards.
ACACAATCTCACACTCAAGTGATGCTCGCTGTGTTTTCTGCTTCTGCCGTCTCAATACGAGGACATGAACTTCATTTTCAGAGATGCTTTGAGAGTCACTTCACGAGCTTCTCACCCTTTCATTTGAGAAAAACTTGCATCAAATTCACACTGAAACTAAAACTGATAGATCTTCATGAAAAACTGTCAAGATAAAAGTTTGTTTAGCTTCAAGAAATGATGATGGAAATATATCATTACTGTATACTAAAATGACCTAAGCGGGAAGGCCTGAAAACAGAGGCAGAGGTTGTAATGTTTTTGCACCATACGTGAGTAACATCAGGTTGTATGTTTCACAGAACAGAGATATGCTGTTGTAATGTTAGCTATAGTAACTGCAGTCACAAGCAGTGCTGCTTGCGACTAACAACAAACTCTTGCTTAAATATATTTTAGTTCTTCCTTGTCGTTCGTTTAGTCATATTCGCTTTTTTGCAAAGCATTATTTTGCTTTGCTGTACCTATGATAAAGAGACATACATTCTTGCATTGCATGTTCATGCATTTTGGGGGCGGAGCAATGAAGAGAGGGTTTGTTTCTGTTGATTTCAAATATCAGTAGTGTTTCTCAGAAATCACAAACTGCATCTTTAATGCTTATAATTTGGAAGAATATCTCCCTTTATTGTCTCTTTTTCCCTCCTCCAAGGTTCAGCACCCAGCAGCCAAAATGATCGTGATGGCATCCCACATGCAAGAGCAGGAAGTAGGTGATGGCACAAACTTTGTGTTGGTGTTTGCTGGTGCTCTGCTGGAGCTTGCAGAGGAGCTGCTGAGGATGGGCCTGTCTGTTTCAGAGGTCAGTAAACCACAGCTCTAATGCAGAATGTCACTATGCACTAATTTCCATGAATCAGCATAAATCCAATCTGATTTGAGATTCAGAAAGTTCCGTTTATTAGAAGCCCAATCCGATCTGCATTACATGAATTCCAAAAAAAAAAAATTGAAAGTCAGTGGGATAATACCTCAAGAGATGCTGTGAGCATAATTGTTGTTTTTGAAATGTTGGTATGTCTAAAAAGAAAGCTGACATTTATATCAAGGGTTTTTTTTTTTTAAAGCAAATATTTAGCAAAAATGGTACTGGTCATTGGATGAGACTGAATTCGACATGAGACCTAATAAACATGCACATGTTCATATGACCTAAAATATACGTAATCATAGACATCACGGTGGGTATTTGTGAGTCTGAAATACTCAGATTTTTACGTTTACATATTAACTTTGTCCTTTTGATTGGATCATTCCAGGTTTACACCATCCCCTTCAATCCAATCAAACATTTTTTTGGATCCAGCTCAATCATATCAATTTAGGTGTTTACATGAAAGCTTTTCAGTCCAATTGAGCCATCAATCCAATTATAAAATTGTTATTTGGGTGCATGTAAACTTAGCTACTAGGGGTGTAACGGTACATGTATTCGTATTGAACCGTTTCGGTACGAGGCTTCCGGTTCGGTACGCATACAAACCGAACGATTCCTTGGACCATTTTTCCTGCCGACAAAATCCGCGCTGGCGCAAGCGCAACCACCACAACGTTGCGCAACATCACATGGCAAACGTAATGAAAGCGGAACGAAACTGCACTACTCATTATATTGTGCATCACGGACCGTTTATCAGTTCGGACCAGCAACATAGATCTGTGCAGCGCCAAAGCCCGTCTGGCAGCGCGAGCATAGACGGAGCGCGAGCCGACCTCGATCAAGCGACACTGTTACTACACAGCCCTAAGAGATCCAGTAAAGAAAGCATTTGAATTCGCCACTGAAGTAATAACATCGCTGCGAGATCTAGTGAGAAGCGTTTACATGTCTCTGTTATTAATCGTAGATCTCTATTAGATCAAACAGCGCTGACGTGAAAACCAGGAGAAACATTGTGCCGTGAATGATCTTGTAATAACATTAGGCTTTAAGTCCACAGATCAGCAACATTCACCATAGTAACACTAACTGTGACCAGTTTGGCTGGAATAGTGAAATGCTTTCAAGTACTTCACACATCTTTTTCCAGCACTTCAAAACTCAAATATTATATAAATATTATATAAATAAATATTATTTAAATGTAATTTTTAATGTGATGACCAAAACATTATTTATTCATCCTTCAAAAATTACCCCCATTTAAACCTGAGTTTCAAGATGTAGGAAAACTCACACTTATATAAAAAAAAAAAATTCTTTTATATAAATAGGAAATTTCTCTGGCATTTCTTTCTTTTTGTTGTATCGAAAACGTACCGAACCGTGACTTTAAAACCGAGGTACGTACCGAACCGTGGTTTTTGTGTACCGTTACACCCCTATTAGCTACTGTCAGGATGAAGGTTTTCATTATCTTTTAAACTAGTTTAATTACCAAAGCAAATGACCAAAGTTAAGTTCTTGCAACTTTTCTAATTTTTTTTTTTTTTTTGGAACTTTTGTAATTGAAATGAATAGTTGAATTATTATTTCATAATATGTTGACCTTGCAAGTTAATGCAAGTTGTGAACTTTATATATACATCTAATATATAATTTATTTGCATTATAGATGGTATATTTGCCTGAGCTGATGATTGTTGATTATTTATCGCAGGTGATAGAGGGCTATGAGATGGCATGTAAGAAAGCTCTGGAAATTCTGCCAGATTGCGTCTGCTCGTCTGCTAAGAACCTGCACGATCTGGAAGAAGCCACGGCCATGATCCGCTCAGCCGTCATGAGCAAACAGTACGGCAACGAGGACTTCCTGGCCAACCTTATTGCACAGGCCTGTGGTAAGGCATGAATTCTTTGGGATACTCTGGGAAAGTTAATTTCAAAAGTGAATTTTGTGATATAATTTTTGGGGTCGTTTTAATTTTATTATTTATTTATTTTACAGTCTCTATATTCCCTGAGTCTGGCAATTTCAATGTTGATAATGTAAGAGTGTGCAAGATTTTGGTAAGTATAAAGTTTAATAAATTAAAATTTAGGCCATTGCTTTAAACTAAATGATTCCTAGAGTGCCTGTGGGTCAGTTACATTGTGTTTTTTTTTTTTTTTTTTGTAGGGCTGTGGACTGAACTCTTCTACTATGCTTCATGGGATGGTATTTAAGAAAGAGACCGAAGGAGACCTCACATCAGTGAAAGACGCAAAGATTGCAGTGTTCTCCTGTCCTTTTGACTGCATGACTACTGAAACCAAGGTAGAAAAAAGCAAATTGAATTAGATTAAATGTCTTTATACTGTCTTCCTTGTGTCTCTATGGCTGGACAGTATTTTCTTTTGTGTGATACAAAAAAACAAAAAAAGAGCAATAAATCACATTCTCCTTTTTTATTTATTGCTGTTCGGGCTTTCTTCCTTCAATATTTTTTTGATGTTTCATAGGGCACAGTACTTATAAAGAACGCAGAGGAGCTCATGAGTTTCAGTAAAGGAGAGGAGGACCTGATGGAGCTCCAGGTGAAGACTATTGCTGATTCAGGGGCCAATGTGATTGTGACAGGGGGCAAAATTGCTGATATGGCCCTTCATTACGCCAACAAGTACAAGCTCATGGTGGTCAGGTGAGAGAGAAAGATCCCTCCCTATTTTGTGCAGCTTGATTCAGCATTTTTGATTGGCTTTTTAAATGAGAGTTTTGCTATATGTCTGATATTTATGAACGCTGTTTGTTCTTCACCAAGGCTGAATTCAAAATGGGACCTCAGAAGACTATGCAAAACTGTCGGAGCCACTGCGTTGCCCAGATTGGTGAGTTAATCTTGATTTTCCAGGCTGGAATAGAGCTCTACTTCACTAGTGCCACTTTGTGTAAAGCAGTGAGTTGGTGATAAGCCAGTTCACATCATTATGTTTGCTCTCTGTCAGTGTCTCTGTTGTTAATTTTTCGTCTGGACAAACAGACTCCACCGACTCCAGAAGAGATGGGACGCTGTGACAGTGTTTACCTGTCCGAGGTTGGAGATACGCAGGTTGTGGTTTTCAAGCATGGTAAGAAAAGAGTAATGATGCTGAATATTCTGCTTTACCATCTCAGGAATAAATTACATTTCAACATAAATTAAAGTAGAGAACAGTTTTTTAATATTTTTACTGTATTTCTGATTGAATGAGTTACTCACTGAGTCTTTGTGACTTGTTTTCTTGACATTCTGTAGCTTGTAAATTTTGTTGTTTGGTCTGGCAGTGACGTATCCAGACAGCTCATGCCTCTCACTCCTATTTCTAGATAAAGATGATGGTGCCATCTCTACTTTAGTAATTCGTGGGTCCACAGACAACCTGATGGATGATATTGAGCGTGCCATCGATGATGGTGTTAACACCTTTAAAGTCCTTGTCAGGGTGAGCTAGTTTAAAAATCCACCACTGATCCAATCCACTTTTAACTAAATCATGAAAAAATGTGACTAACAGAACTATGTCCCCTCAGGATGCGCGTCTTTGTCCAGGTGCCGGTGCCACTGAAATCGAGCTTGCGAAACACCTCACCTCCTATGGAGAAGTAAGTAAAACAATCTAATTTCCCTTTTGCTGTTTGCACACCTTAAACAGTAAATAATTTGAAAACGTCCTCTAAAGTCTTGCCCAGGCCTGGAGCAGTACGCCATCAAGAAGTTTGGAGAGGCGTTTGAAGCAGTGCCCCGTTCTCTGGCTGAAAACTCTGGCGTGAAGGGCAATGAGCTGATCTCCAAACTCTACGCCACACACCATGAGGGCAACAAGAACTATGGCTTTGATATTGAGGTGAGGGGCCCACAGCAAATGCTTGCTTTGTAAGGGCTACAAGTTTAAACAGCAATGGGAGAAGGGAAGCTATTCATAATTTAGAGGCAGCAATCCTGAAATAAATAGAGAAGGTCCATAAATCATGCATTTTAAACAATACGTTTCAAAGTCTTGAATTTTAGGTTTTATTCAATTTAAGGCTACAAAAAGTCTTAAATGATGTAAGAATAGTCTTAATTATTTCAAGAGGTCTTAAATTTGTGGACCGAAAAATGCTAATCACCTTGTGGTTTAATTTGAATATTAACTTCAAAAGCCGATGATTTAATTGAGCACGGAGTCGTTTCAAAATAAAAATGCGCCGCTGTTATGCATTTTACAGGCCTGTAGTTTCACAGCGGTTCGCGATTAATAAATGCCACACATTTATGCAAGGCGATTGCTTATGACATACTGTTGATGAATTATGGCAATGTTTTCCTTAAGGTGTTTGTAATTATATTTATATAATACATTTCTAAAAATGTATCTAAAATAAAATTTTGAACTCATCCCTTTTCATAAAAATGGTTTAAAGGCTGAAATGTATATATATATATATTTTTTACTCTATCCTCTATCCTGCCCATACAGTAATAATTTTATTTGTGCAGGTCTTAAAGGTCTTGTGTTGTTGATTCATATGTACTTTTTAATCCATTTAGGGAGAGGGGCCTGCGGTAAAGGACATGTTGGAGGCCGGTATCCTCGACCCATATCTGGTGAAGCACTGGGGCATCAAGTTGGCCACAAACGCAGCCATCACCATCCTCCGTGTGGATCAGGTTAGTGCTTCACTTTACAACTATTTAAATAATGCATATCATTCAATTTCCTATTCCATCCATATTTATCAATTGACCCTTCGCGTGGAGCTTGATTGACAGGTGTTCTAACCAATCATACTTCGCCATCCGCCATTTTGTCCGAAAAAGCAGCCAGTAGAGTTAGGAGGATTTTAACTTGGTAAAATGAATATACTGACGCCTTTCCCCGGTTAAAACAACATTACTTATGTTCGTTCATGTTTATTTGATGCTATAAATGAACTAGAAGGAAGAGATGATCGGATCACGAGCAGCTTTCACTGATGCTCTACAGCGATCTGTCACGGCACATTAAAGAGCCCCAAAACGGTATTTATTGTTTAGATTTCTTTCAAAAAATGACCACATTTGAAAGCTGAGACTTTGTTTAATATGTTTAATATCAAAAGTAACCGAAAAGTAACCTGGTCTGTCCTGTCTGTCCGCGTGTTGTCAGTCTCCTCTCTGCTCCGCGATGTATTTTTCACTGCGTGAGAACATGGTGATAGCATGAGAGCGGCGTAGCTTGTCGGAACATAGCGACAGTAACTAAGGAGGCGGGTCTTTGCGAAGGGTCAATTCAGGTGCTTTGTAAGCCTGTTTTTTTTTCTGGATTATGATGTGATGTATGTATGCCAGATCATTATGGCAAAGGCAGCAGGGGGACCCAGAGCCCCCAAACAGCAAGGACACTGGGACAAGGACGATTGGGAAGACCAACCAGAAAAATTTGATACACATCATTGATAAGAAATCAAAATAATAGCAAAGGTGCACAAACAAAAGCCACTGTTTGGCGTGCTTAACCACTGGAGTGAACCGGGTTGCATGAGCACTGTGTGGAAATTCACCTTGAATTTGTTGTTGAAATAAGTTTGGCCCGTCTTAACATCACAGATAACAGTTATGCTGTTTTAATTTGTATTAACACGTTGATAAGTATTAATTCAGATGGTTTTTATCCTAGAACTTTTTAGTTGGATAATTTCATCCTGAAAACCAAGAGATAATGATTGGACTGAGTATAATGGTTGTTTCATAACTATCAGTTTAAGATCTAGTTTTGCACTTCACAAGCATCACTAACTTCATTCTCTGTGACACTTTGAATGTCATTTGGGGATTTTGGTGCAGTTTACTTGCATGCCGCATGCACTAACAACACTTTTTCCTCAGGATTTCAATCCTGCTCAATTGCTTGTCTTTACTCGTTTAAGTGTCTGATTATGTCTGCTTCTCCTCCACAGATTATAATGGCCAAGCCAGCTGGTGGACCCAAAGCTCCACAAGGAAAGAAGGACTGGGATGAGGATGACTGATGTCACTAGCCTGTGTGTCTCTCTGTCATCGTCTTAGCTTTTCAAGTGTTATGTATTTAATATCTTGCCCCATTCTTTTTGTATTTTTTTTTTTTAGGAGAAGCCATCCACGTTAACAATGAGTGGCTCTGAGCTGTTTTTCTTGTCCCAATAAAGGCACTTGAGCTGTCATCATCCTTGTCATTTCTTTTAAATAATTGTTGGTGTATAACAAAAATGCAGCGTAATTGCAACAGTTTGATATTCTTGAAAATTACAGCTATTATATTAACCCAGTTAAATCAACACTATAACTCTATAGTAATGGGAGTCCTTGCAGCACTATTTTTGTGCAGATTGGATTATTATTGTGCCGAGTTGATTCAATCCTTTCCCCCAAAATTATAGGCCTGGTTTGTCAGACACAGGGTTTAGATTAAGCCATGATTGAGCCTTAGTTCAATTAGGACATTTGAGTAGCTTTTATAAATGTTTGTTTTAAAAAATAAACATTACTGCTGTGCATCTTGAGACAAAACAACGGCACTGACATGTTTTAAGATATGTTAGTACAAGTTGATTTTAGTGAAATCAGATCAACCATGCATTTTAGTCTGGAACTAAGCCTTGTATATGAAACTGGTATAAAATATTAGGTTTTATATAAGTGTTGCCTATTTTTTTTTATACAGTGATTTTAGTAGTATTACTACTAATTAATGAGGTGCTCCATGCTTCGCCATCGGCCGTTGTTCTTGGAACGATGCATCTCCTTTACCGATAATTCAAATTCGAGGTCTGGTTATATCAAAGTATATGGATATAGACAGATTTACTCATTTTTAAGTTGGTGCACACTATTTTATATTTATAAAGAATTTTAATTAGTATTTAATTTATAGATGTGTTTGCTAACTGTTATTGGGGTGCCAATATTTAGAAAGATAAAAAATCTGATTCATTATAGCAATGAATGCAATTTCAAAGCCAGTACTTATCAATCGATTATACATTAAATTAATTATTAATATCATTAAAATTGTTTCACTTATATTGTAACTAACAAAAATAATTATTACATAATTAAATTATTTTTGTGTGTGAAAACAATAACTTTGGCAGTTATGGTACAGTCATTTGTTATTATGGCCTTCCAGAGTGCGCGCATTCATCGGGAGCGCTCTTGCTAGAAACAGGAGAGGAGACGGACGCGCGCTCCCGACGTGTCGGTACTATAATCATGGCTGCTCTCAGTAAGTCCATACCGCATAGCTGCTATGAGATAGGACACACATGGAGTACCTCATGTACGAATTCCACCCTCCAGGTGACAGCCGGTGCTTTGGAGGTCTCATTCAAGATATACGCTCCTCTGTATCTGGTGAGTGTTTGTGCGCTGATCTAAAACGTTAATACACCCTGGCAAGGGCGCAGTTAGCCTGGTAGCTAAGTTACAGAGTCCTGCAGGACGATGCGAGGGCCCGTAACAGTTGCTAAGTTTAATTAGAAATAAAAACACACAAGTCTTAACCCGTCGTGTTTTACAGTTACTAGCATTCAAATTGTCCAGGAAAGGTCGTTAGACTGGAGACTGAAGAGAGAGAGAGAGAGAGAGAGAGAGAGAGAGAGAGAGAGAGAGAGAGAGAGAGAGAGAGAGAGAGAGAGAGAGAGCTGCTGAATGATAACGTTACTGATCAAACTGTCAAATGCTCATTTGCAGAACTTTGTGCAAAACGTAGCTAGGCACTTTCGCTTTCTTTGATCATTGTCTTTTTGTTTAATGTTCACGTTTGCGCATTAGTCCTCTATGAATTATGTTGTGAATTGAAATGATGCTTGACATACTTAATTTGATTATAAACTACCTGGTTTCTCTATGTTATTAGATTTGCACAATCATTCTCATTTAACAGAGAACTATTAAACTATTAGGCCTACTGTTTTCCATCAGGGAATGTTATCTTGTATTTACGTGCCTGTGATGACTAACTGGCTGTCAGTCTTTATAGATCTGACAGCGGGGTCATCATTGTGTTGTGTCAGCTTTGGATGTGTCATTTGCTTCTATTGCAAAACTGCAGTTCATAGACATAGTGGTACAACACCTGAACTGTAGGGTTGCAGTTAGGGGTGCAACGGTACACAGAAGTCACGGTTCGGTTCAGACATCACGGTTCTGGATTAAAGGAATGTTTTAAGCCTTGTATTTTTTAAATAGTTTTATTAATAAAGGCATATAACCAGTTTATTTGTAGTGCATTGACAATAGTTTTATATAAATAGTATATTCATTAAATTAATAAGACAAAGAGACCTTGAGATATGTTTGGTCATTGTACCTGAATTAATTTATTCTCATCTGAATTATAAATAATTTATTTCTGTATAAAATAATACTACCATTAAAAAACCATTTATTTTTAATCAATGTAGAATATATAACTTAAAAATAAACAGATTAGTGCTCTGTTTGAGGACAAGAAATGAAAACCAATGCAATATGATGAATGTCCAAAAGATGGCACCCCTAGACTGTTTTTAAACAGGTTGGATAAATAGATAACAGCTGTCATGACTCATGAATGTTTTGCTATAGCATTCTGGTATAAAGAGATGAGACGTAGGCTACTGACAGATAAAATAAAAACATGATTGTGATAGCCATTATCATTTGTCTGATTTCTTCAAGCATTCATATTTTCTATGTTTACTATGGTAATGGTTCGCATGCAATAGTCTTTTGCTTCGGGTATAAATATTTTTACCTTATACGGTGATCAGAATCCACATCAGATCACAATCAGAAGGCATTCAAACATGAAAGTGAGTTTTGAGGTAAATTATTTTAAAAGTCTTTAATGCTGACAGAATCATCGGGCTCTGCCATCTCCAGACTCAGGTAAACCCCGCCTCTGTTCGTAACCACTCCTCTAGCCCGAGCTGGCCCGCTTTGGAAGGTATTCGGCGGGTAGAAAACCCTTGCCGTTGGCCCTGAGGAATCCACGCCGAGGCTCGATCAAGCCCCTGAAGTGACAGTGGAAATGCGACTGGCCCTGGCACACACTAGCACGCCCACTTTTGGAGTTTTGGCCCGACAGCTATTATCGTTTGCTATTGGTTGATCATGTGAGTGACAGATTGTCCCGCCCTCGCACTAGTAATCACATCATCAGAGAAGAGATTTCCGCTCCACTTCGGGCTCCTAGTCAGCCTGTCGGGGTGGTATTCGCTATAACAACCGCCTCGCTATACATTATCCCTTACTTTATAACAAATACTGCAGTATTATATAAAAAATAAGAAGTGTCCATTTTAATTTCAAGGTGACTTTAAAAGCTCAGAGTAAAATCAGAAATTGATTTATTAACAGAAAATATCCTCAACATTCAATAGATTTTTTTTCTGTGTTCCAGATTGCAGCCATTTTAAGGAGGAGGAAAAAAGATTATTACAAGAAAAGGCTGCTTCCTGAGATCCTGCAATCCACGTCTTTCCTGACCGCAAATGGAGGCCTCTACATTGCGTTCTTCTGCATTCTCCGGTAATCTTAACAGAATTCTGCTAACAAGCAATACTTGGAAATGTTTGCTGTCCCACATGTACTGTTGCTGCAACGAGAGCTATAAAGCAACCTTTGAATCCATGTCCTTATCAGCTGTTTAGAGTCTACGCACATATTCATTCAAAGAGGATTGTTAAGAGCATTGATACATAAAATAAATTATGTACTGAGATAAACTTTTGGATTTATGACCGTTATTCTGCATGACCGGTCCACTGAATGGAATCAAGTGCACTTAATTTGTGAATACATTTAAATTTCTTCAGCAGCAATATTATCCTCGGTTGAAAGCACGTCAGTTAGCTCTGTTGTGTAGTTTATGAATATAAATTACCCACTGTCCTTTCCATTGTTTATTTTTCTTCTGTTATTCAGGAAGCTGTTGGGACGTTTCTACTCCTGGTCGGCCGGCTTTGGGGCGGCACTGCCGGCCTCATACATCGCCATACTAATAGAGCGGAAAAGCAGGTTAGCCCTGGCTTTTTCTTTTCATGCTGATCAGATTTCTTTTGGCCTTTTCTTTTATACAAATTCCATGCAAAGTTTAAACTACATTTACACAACCTGTATATGTAAATTTTCTCTGATGGAAAAGATCAAAGGCTTGTTCACACAATGGATGATAAATTTAATGATAACTATGTTAGTGTCCACACCAATTGAGCTCTTTAATTTTTTCTTTTTCGTCATGTATGAGACAATGCTTCCCCGCCAGGGAGCGTTGTGATGCAATTTCTGAAAGAGTAGAGAAGCTCCAAATCAAAACACAGGCAAAAAAGAGCAGAAACAAGTGATTAAAGCATTAAAACAATTTTTTTTGATTTACTTTCAAAATGTTGCTTTTTTTATATAAAACTTACCCACATTCAATTGTTGATAAAAATATGCATGAAGCTAGAATACAATATTTATTTTGTTTAAAAGCAAAGGCTCTGCTCTGGAAACTTTTTCTAAAAGTGATTCCAACAATATTGTTCTGCTGTGTCATTATTGTTCCAGTTGTGGTGTGAACGTCTCTGTTCTCTCTAATTAGCAGTGGTGGACAGTAACGAAGTAAATGTAATTCGTTACTGTACTTAAGTAGCTTTTTTGCGTATCTGTACTTTACTCAAGTATTTAAATTTTGGGAGACTTTTACTTTTACTCCACTACATTTCAAAGTCAAATATCTTACTTTTTACTCTACTACATTTTCAAAATCAGTCGTTCCTTTTTATTTATGAGTGTATAAAAACGTAACTGGCCAAACGAGCCACCAATCACAATCACGCGCGCGCTTTGTTTTGAACTTGCCTTGGCGGTATCAACTAAGCACGAACCAGAGCCGTTAAATGAGAGTTGCGAACATATATGGTTGTGACAGTGATCTCGCCGCCGCGCGGTCACATTATTCGTGTAGCTCTCAATAGTTCCAACTTCCAAACAAATCGCGTTGACATAATGATTTTAAGCGGGACAGAGAGCAGCAGCTATTATTGCAGCAATTATCGGTAAGTATTGACGCATAATGTACATTGCTTGCGTTGCCACTAAAATTACTTGCATATAATAGCTTTTTTTCTGGGGAGTAGCAGAAACACTGCATTAATACGTTTTTGTGTTTAATTTTGGAGGGCAATTGGCAGCTCCCATAACATAGAAAAAAAAAAAATATATATATATATATATATATATATATATATATATATATATACAGTATATATATCAGACTAATTAATGTCATTTCATTAATAGATTGGTGTGCCAAGAGTGAAATTAGTCTTCACTTAGACTGAGTTAAGCAAGAGTCTTGTGACAAATTATAATAGGACATTATAGCCATAAAAAAATCAAAGTACTTGGGTACTTAAGTACATTTGAAGGCAAATACTTTTGTACTTTTACTCAAGTGAATGTTTAAAGGCAGCACTTCTACTTTTACTTGAGTAATATTTTACCTTGAGTATCTTTACTTTTACTCAAGTACATGGTATGTGTACTTCGTCCACCACTGCTAATTAGAACAATTATTAAAACTATCATTCTTTATTGATTATTACAACTTTATTGTTATCGTCCTTGGTGTGACTGGGCCTTAACATCACTAAAACCTGATTACTCTTATATGAAGAGATCGGATCCTGTGTAATTCTGTCTGTCTTCTTATGCAGGAGAGGACTTCTTACAATTTACATGGCAAACCTGGTAGGACAATTCAGCATCGCTTCTTTTCAGTTCCACTGTGTTAAGTCTTCTTGACAGATTTTTCATACTTGCTTGACCATTTCCTGGCAGTTGTCAACATTGCATCTGTTATCTGTCACTTATGTTACTGTTTCTGGAAAGCTGTGATTAAAAATGGTCTGTTTCAAGGAACCCTCTTCTAATTTTAATCTAATGTGTCATTTCAGGCAACGGAGACGATTTTTCGGATGGCTGTCACGAGGGGTCTCGTTAAGCCTATGAAACATGGAGAGGTACGTTACAGTTTACACTACTTTAAAATAAAGAAATTAATACATTTATTCAGCATGAATGCATTCAATTGATTAAAAGCTACAGACATGTTTTTAACTTGATGATACGGTTTTGTTTGTCTATCTCATATTTTCCAATTGTCTCCCCCCAGGTTCTTCTCTTCTGCTTAACTGCATCTCTCTACATGTTTTTCTTCAGGTATGTTGGTCAGCTTATTGGTTCTCAGTCCTGGTCCTGGAAGACACCAGCACTGGTTATCTCGTTTATTTAACACATATTCTCATTAGTAGAGGCTTCAAGACTTGCTGAGGTCCTCCAGGACCAGTATTATTGGGATAGTTTATGCAATTATGTAATTTACTCTCCCTTAGGTTGTTCCAAACCTGTATAAATTCCTTCTTCTGCAGAACACTAAAGAAGATCTTTTGAAGAATATGAGTAACCAAACAGTTGATGGCCCCCGTCGACTTCCATAGTATGGAAGAAAACTACTATAGATGTCAATGGGGCCTGTCAACTGTCCAACATTTTTCAAAATATCATCTTTTGTGTTCAGCAGAAGAAAGAAACTTATACAGGTTTGGAACAACTCGAGGGTGAGTAAATGATTTTTGGGTGAACTATCCCTTTAAGAACGAACACACTCATCAGAACATATTAAATCCTAGTTGTCTGATTACAAACGTTGACCCTTCCCATTTCTGGTTTTATCTTCAGAAGCAAAGACGGACTGAATGGCTTTGCTTTCTCTGCCTTAAAGTAAGTTTATTTATAATTTATATGACTTCTGTACTAAGGATTTTCAGTTAATCCTAAGGCCCTCTAGGTCTAGGAAACACCCTGTTCAGAGTATAAAGTCATGTCAGGCTGCTAAAGGAGATTATGTGTCTGGCTGTGGCAGATTTATAGTTGGGAAGGAGGAGATCCCGACACACTCTTGCCTGGCTGAGCACACGCACACACAGGGTTCAGAGAGAGACACGCAGCCACCGGATGAGAGACCAGAGCACACGCCTGCCTCCAGGGGGAGCTGCATCAGAGCATTTACACGCAAACTCCTAGACTCTATGTGAGTGTGAGATATATACCTAGAAAACATATATTTCAAACTTGCATTCAAGACTTTTTTTACAGAAAACTTTAATTATATCCAATACCACCAAAAATATGATATAATTAAACATTAAAACTTAGTTAAGACACTTTTTTTTTAATTCTTGGAAAAATTAAGAGAAGAAATTATTAAAAAATATATATATATATATTTATTATTATTATTATTATTATTATTATTATTTTTAAATGTAATTTATTCCTGTTATGGACAAAGCTGAAATTTCAGCATCATTACTCCAGTCTCATGTCACATAATTCTTCAGAAATCATTCTATTATGCTTATTTGATGCTGAAGAATAATTTCTTATTATTATCAAAGTTAAAAAACAGTTGTGCTGCTTTATATTTGTATGGAAACCATGAGGTATTATTTGATATATTGGACTGAAAAGTTCAACAGAACAGGATTTATTTGTAAGAAATCTCTTATATTATAACATTATAAATGTATTTACTTAGCCTGGATGCCAGCCCGAACCCCGCCCACAACATTTTTTGGTCTGGAAGTTCGGTCTGGACTCGATCCATTGAGGAGTAATTATGATCGGTTCAGAAATCGTCGGGCCAATCAAATTGCCAGGGCGGGCTTTATACAATGATGGACAGATGATCTGCAGTTACGTAATCATCACGTCATCAAACATATTTCTTTTTCAAAAATGCTTTTTGTATTTGCAAGTACTCCGCGAATCCTTGAATTCGTTTTGCAACACCGGCAAAGATTGTTAACTTAACACTCCTCCTTTTTTTTAATACTTTTTCCAGAGTGCGTGCAGTGAGTTCTGTTGACAACTATGCATCGCTCAACATACGTTGCTCTGATTGGTTGTAGGTCTATCCAATTGAGTGCAGAGTTTTTTTTTTCCTGGTTCGGTTAAGACACACCTCATAATCAAAGCCCTATGGAGCAGTATCAGACTCACATTCTGACTAGAATATGAGTATGACGAAGTCACGCTAGTATTTACTGTCACTTTTGATCAATTTGATCCTTTATGAATAGAAATATTCATTTCTTTCTTTTTTTAATTACTAACCACAAATAAAAATGTACTACCTCATTCAGTGCGGTTTGATACATTAATAGTGGGTAAAAAAGAGGTTTTATTTGCATTTGCCACTGTTTAACAACAAGGAATAAAAATTAACTCACAGTCAGCTTCATTGTCATGTGTGAATGTTCCCCTGCTTCATAACGTATTGTGCATTTGCATTCATTGTGCGTGTGTTGTCCCCTTTAGATGCAAACATGGACCCAGGCATAGATGTTGCAAACACTATCAGGACAACTGCATCTCCTACTGTGTTAAAGTAAGAGTCTGTGACCACCAAACCTGCTGTCTTTCAAACCATTCATCTGTTTGTTCTGAGCATATGTGTTTGAATAGGATAAAGACCGAATGCGAATGCATAAACGTGTAGCGTTCGTCTGGGTGAAAGGCTCTGTTGACATAGCAGTCACCCTTTGCTCACTAACTGACAGCTGATGTGAAGTTGCTGGATGTTTTCTGGTGAGTAGCTTCTGAGATGCTTGCTTTGTGTTTTTAAAGGGTTTCATCCGAATGTTCAGCGTGGGTTACCTCATTCAGTGCTGTTTGAAGGTTCCATCAGCGTTCAGACAGGCCTTCACCAAACCCTCTCGTCTGCTCTGGCTGCTCTACAACAAAGAGAACTTCCAGCTAGGAGCTTTCCTGGGATCTTTTGTCAGTATATACAAGGTACTTCGTCTCCACTAAGATCCAGTGCTTGTTTTTCCTGAGACAGCAAGATTCTCTGCAACTTGTAGGGGTTTTTGTTTTTGTTTCCTTCACCTTTCTCAGTAACACATTTTTCAGATGTGGTATTTCTCTCTCTTCATCTCACTTCCATTTTATGAAAGGGCACAAGCTGTTTACTGAGATGGATGCGGAACCTGGACGACGAGCTCCACGCTCTCATAGCAGGTAAATTGTGTTTACCCCTTTCCTTTTGCACAGCCATTAGAGATTCTCAGCTCACCTTTTTCTCCATCTTTTCAGGTTTTCTTGCTGGCACATCAATGTTCTTCTACAAGAGCACCACTATCTCCATGTACCTCTTCTCTAAACTAGTGGAGGTAATAATTATCTTGTTTTTTAGTGGTTTCAAATGAGTAGGGTCTGTCAACAAATTACCATAAAAGCCTTGTACGGTATATTAAATATTATTAATTAAAAAACTATGAAAAAACACATCATATTTTATACAGTTTATAAAAGGTTCAATATATATTTTGGGATTTCAAACAGAATTTATATACCATTTATAATATTATATATATATATATTTTTAATTTAATCTTTAAAATTATTATTTTTATTTAATATATAACTTTTATATATGTGTTTACATTGTTAATAATCTGTTCACTGTCTTTTTAGACGTTGTATTTCAAAGGGATCGAGGCAGGCAGGTTTCCTTACTTCCCTGAAGCTGACACCATAATCTATGCCATCTCCACCGCCATCTGTTTTCAAGCGGTGAGTTTAAAATATTCTTTTATATCTACCTAAAAGGACTTTCTGGATATCCAAGGACAGTTTTACACCAAGGGAAAATACAAACTACATTAAAATGCAGAAGCTGTTTGTGCCTGTGTGACTTATTGATGACTCCTTCATGAACTGAATGAGAATCACGCCAAGTGCGGTTTCAATTAAAGAAAGGCAAAAATAGGTGTGCCAGGTTTTAAATTACAAAGCAATAAATTCAAGATAATTTCAAAAACCTACTGGAAACATGCCCATAGTTCATGTGATTTATTTTGAAATAATTTTGTTTGATATGTCCTGGATGGATCTGATCAGGCGGTCATGGAAGTGCAAAATCTGAGACCATCATACTGGAAATTTCTACTGAGGTTGACAAAGGGCAGGTGAGTATTAATGGAAGATCTGATTGATTATCAAGTCCCATTACGCATATGAATTGTTAAACACATAAAGTTATGAATTCTTTGTCCAGGTTTGCTCTGATGAACAGAAAAGTGCTTGATGTTTTCGGGACCGAAGCTTCCAGACACTTTGGTGACTACAGGCCTAAACTTGACCCCAGATACGTGCTGTGTCCCATCGACATGGACGTGCAGTTGGGCTGAAAGACCCGTGGACACCTGTGAGACGTCTTCACATAGACCAACAATGACACAAAGGCACGGAAAGCTCTTGCACACAATCTCTCTATCTTACATCTCTCCGGCCTGGCGCTCATTAAATGTGAAGTCAAAGTGTGAAGGCAGTTATACGTTTACTTTTATGTGGATCTGAAACATTTTGCAATGTAATTACCACTGGCAAGATGTGACCTCTCTGTATGCACATTATAAGCATTTGAAGATGATTTGAGGTTTATAGGACAATGGTTGCTTATTGGATTCTCAAGGGCAGGAATGTGTTCACACTAACTCAGCAATTCCTGAACTGTTTGGGATTTGACCTGCAACCTCTGTGTTTTTTAGTCTAATCGGCTTTGAGAATATAAAATGTTTTTAATTTTTTTGTTTAGTTAGGAAAATTCAGACAGTCGTTTACAGCACAACGTCGGCCATCTTAAAAGATGACGCTGGATTATTTTTGGTCATTGTCATTTCAAATCCTACCAAAAACGATCAAATCTGTAATTAACTGTCTGCCATAGTCAGGATATGCGGGTTCAGCCATGTAAAAAGATCTTGCTGACATCAGGGTTGCGTGTGATCTCTTCTGTCTTTAGTGTGCGCTTAATCTTGTACAGAGAATTGAGACCTTCTGGTAAGTAGAGGCTTTTATGGAATGTTATTAGTACAGAACTACACATTTACTATTCACCTTTTATTTCAGATTTAATATTTGCAAATATTCTTTCAGGAGAGATATGCAGATTAAAACTCATCTTAATGGACTTTCACCTTCAGTAGCAATTTTTTTTTTTAATTAACTGACAATAATGATATAGTGTAAAATCTGACAATATAATCGCAGTATTGCTGTGTATTTGAAATGTAATTTATGTAAAAAGAAAAAAAGAAAGCCTTATGTCTTTGATGTTTGTATAAAAGCAAATGCTTTATATTAAAAAAAAGTTCAGATGAAATAAGGTCTAGTGTTTTATTTAACTATATATTACACTTACGCACACACACAACAAACAAACACACACACATACAGTGCCTGTCAAAAGTTTGGCAACATTTCAAATTTTTATGTTTTGAGAGAAGTCTCTTCTGCTCAACAAGGCTGCATTTCTTTAATCAAAAATACAGGAAAATATATTTTACGGTTGTGCTGCTTAATATTTTTGTATTTTACATTTATTAAAAAAAAATGTTTTTGCAACATAATAAATGTCTTCACTGTCACTTTTGAGCAATTTAATGCATCCCTGATGAATGCAAGTATTAATCCTGCTCTTTTTTATAATTTTACCACAAATCTTTTAATAGTATCGTTGTTTCCACAAAAATGTTAAGGAACAATAACTGTTTACAACATTGATAATAATAAATGTTTCTTGAGCAGCAAATCAGCATATTATGATTTCTGAAGGATCATGTGACACAGAAGACTAAGAGCAGTGTCACATGAGTAATGATGCTGAAAATTCAGCTTTGCATCACAGGAATAAATTACATATTTAAATGTATTCAAATATACATTAGTTCTTTTAAATTGTAATGTTATTTCACAATATGACTGACTAATACATACATAATTCTGACTAATAATCATTTTTCTTTTTACAAAAATAATTATGTTGTTCTCTTAAAGATTGATTTGATACTTTAACAGATGCTATTTAGATGTGTGATGCATTGAAAAAAAACCCGAAACTATATACCGTATATAACCGATTTGTTCAAACATCCACTGGAGGGCGATGTTATACTCCGTTTAAATCGCAGATCATCCAATATTTGAATCCATGAGTGCACTCATTAATTTAAAAACATTTGCAAGACTGATATAGGTGTTTATTTGTAAACTGAGATGATAATAGTAGTATCTTTATTTCTAGTAGTAGACCAACTTAATACTGAAACTTTGTTTATGTGCATCCAAAATAGACTTTTAAAATATATATTTTCATTGTATCTTAAATTATGGCCCTAGAGGACAAAATTCAGTAATTGTCCATCGAGGAGAGGCTCTGAATCTTCTCAGTGTTGCACTTTGTATTCAGTTCACATGATCCTCCTGACACAGCGCAAATTGTCTTCGAAATGGTTACAAATTGCTTTGTTTTGTCCTCTCACTTTCACATCGTCTTTGGTTACAGACAATCATTTATGTCCATGTTTCTCGACTTTCTGTCCAGTCTCCGGCCCTCTGAGCGGCCCAGTGTGAGAGTCATGTCTAGTCCTGAGAGAGGATCTGTTCATGCCTGTTCTTGAACTGGCTGATAAGTGAAAACTCAAAAATGCTCAAAAAAGACATTTGACCTCTACATTTATATATTTGCCAGACTATACTGCAGCTCACTGATAAAATCTGCACCTTGAAGGCACTGTACGTTTTGGAATCAAACCAGTGACCTTGACATTGCTGACGTCATGCTTATAAGTTGAGCTACTGTATGTAAATGAATTGGCATTCTTCTTTCTTGATAAATGAATGACATTTTCATCTCCGTTCTGTTGATGGAAAAGGGATGGAATTAAATGTGAGATGCTTTTAAGACTGTCCTTGCCGCATCTCCAAGGAGAAATCTTAATTTGATCTCCGATTTCTGGTTACGATTCTCATTTTCAGTTATTTCTTAACCAGAGAAAGAGCTGAAGGACACATATCCATGCCGTGGTCTCAAAACCGTGCAAGCGCAAACTTCTAGAAAAAATCTACGCATTAACGTGCGACGCAAATGGGAGAGCCGTCTTTAATCGTGCCAGTATTTTTGCAGTGACCTTCAGCACAGATGTAGCAAACTTTCTCTTGATTCACGTCCTTCATGCTGAGATTTCCCACAGGGCCCTTTAAAAATAACTGGTTGATCTAGAAGTTTCGGTGAGCACTTTTCAGGTGCTGGCCAATCAATCACTTTCAGCTGTCTCCATGGCAACCGAATCTCATCAAACAGTCTGAAGGATGAGAGTGTGAATGTGTGCGGCCAGAGTGTGCATTTACTGAAAATCATCCCTATACTGTACATGCAGCGGCTGAGCATTCCTCAAAATGTACAGAAGCTGCAACGTTTCTCCAAGGTTACTAGGAGGGCTGCAAACTCTCTTTGTCTCAGTTCCAGCGCTGTCTCTCTTCTTCACACTTGTCTGGGACCTGATCCAGATGAATCGAACCCAGGTGCAATGTCAAGCTGTCATGTTTGTTAGAAACCAACGAGAGGTGTGTGTGTGTGTGTGTGGTTAGCCTCAGATGCACACCTAATCATGGCATGTCCTTTCTTGCCTCTGCCTCCAGGTTGTCAGGATCCATGGAGAATGAGGCCACACAAATGCTCTGATCAAAGTGATGCGGTTATGTCTGCTTGCTGTTGTATTGATGTCAGAGAAGATGTCTTGTGTTGTCGTCGCTACACTTTGGATTGATTTGGCTTGAGAATATTTTAGCAGCTATAACCGTCGCAGAAGAGCGTGTTGAGTGGGCTGGCTGACCTGCAGGGGCTTTCATATATGGACCGGCAGACAAAATCTATAAAAAAACTAATCTACTTAAGCCTATTTTAACACATTTATTAAATGAGACCCGGATGTTAATGAGTCTGGCAGGTATCGAGTGAGGAATACTCCAGGCAGACTGCTGAGAAGATTAATACTCACCACATTCATTAACTCATAATCCCCTCCTCATCGAAAGTCTGTTTTGTAAAAAGTAATGGGGCATTTTGCATGGCAGCTTATTTGATTTTAAAATCACGCAGAGAAAGCCAGCGTTATTATAGAAGTATTTGGAGATTATTATATACAGTGCCCTCCATAAGTATTGAGACATTAAAGGGTTAGTTCATCCAAAAATGAGAATTCTGTCATTAATTACCTATTGGTTCTCGCACATCAAGCGAACCTGCTTGAGCTTTCGTTTATGCTGAATGTTGATAAATGTTTATTTGTGAATAAAATCCTAAATTCAATCTGTTCGTCATATAAAGCGATCATGTCTGTTCAGAAAATTTTGACTATAGTGCTCAATTCATATGGATTTACGATCTCTTTATTTACTTTTTAAGTAAAAATATCTTTTAATATTAATATTTAATATTTTTTACAAAAATATCTTAATTTGAGTTCCGAGTAAATATGATTAAAAAGCATGAATATGAGCCAAAAGTACAGAATGTCACATTTCATTATTAGCTGTTTCAACACATGTTTCAACAATTACAGCCCTTTTAGAGGACTTTTATCTAATTTTTGTATTAATTTCTGTATTATATTATTTTAATTTTTGTATTGGGTATTGCAACCCAATAAATGTACAAGTTAGAAGATAAGTTGCAAATCCCTTGCACACAATCACAGCAGTGAGTCTTTGACCCGTAGACATCACCAGACTCTTGGTTTCATCCTTTGAAATGCTTTTCCAAGCCTATAATGCAGCCATGTGCTTGTTTTTCGGGGAGTTTCTGCCTTTAGTCTCCTCTTCAGCTGTTGAAATGATTTAAATCGGGAGATTGTCTTGGCCAATATAAAACCTTCCATTTCTTCCCCTGTTAAACTCCTTGATTGAGTTGGCGGTGTGTTTTGGGTCATTGTCCTGTTGCAATATTAAAGAGCTTCCCAATGAGTCTGGTGGCATTTTCTTAAACATTGGTAGCCAAGATAGTTTTGTACACTTCTGAATTCATTCTGCTGCCGCCATCATTTATTAAATCATCAATAAAGATGAGTGAACCTGTTCCAGGGGCAGTCATGCATGCCCACTCCATGACACTATCTCTGATGAGGATTTAGATCATTTGCAGTTCCTTTTTTTCCTCCACACTTTTGCTTTCATATCACTTTGATGAAAGTTTGTCTTTGTCTCATCTGTCCATAAAACTGTTCCAGAACTCTACAGGCTCATTTCTGTGCTTTCTTGCTAACTCTAATCTGGCCTTTCTATGTTTGGTGCTGATCAGAGGTTTGTACCTCTTGCTGTGTAGCCTCTGTAAATCTTCTGTCAAAGTCTCCTGTGAACGGTGAGACCATTTCAGCTTTCTGGAGATTGGTGATTTTACTGACTCTTATTTTAGGGTTCTTTTTCACAGCTTTTATGATTTGTCTGTCATCAGCTGCTGTTGTTTTTCTCAGCCGACCTGTGGTGTGTTTTCCAAAGCCTGACCATGGTTGCAAGTCCCGTCGTTATCAATAGAGTTCAATGGAACATGCAACCAAAGTTGGCTAACAATGCTTTTGGGAAACACACCCCTGGTTGATGTCGGTTGCTGAAGTTGCCAGTGGTTTCTTTCTTTTTCAGAACATTCCAAACTGTTGATTTGGCTATGCCCATAGACCTTATTCAGAGCAGCGCCATGACAGGTATGAAAGTGAGGCTGTGAGGGATAGACTTACCGTGTTTCCAATGGCATCCGCTGTAAAAAGCTGAATAAAGCTCCTAGATACCTACAATTTTCCACAGCTTATATTGTCAGGAGTTTTTTGTCAACTGAAATTTCTTGGAAAGATATTGTCCAGTGTTTCATGAGCAGAACAATCCGAAAACACATTAAATAACAGTATACAGCCCATTGAAGAGATGCATGTCTATCCCTCACAGCCTCGCTTTCATTCTCATTAAAAATCAAAGATGGCTGCTGCCGTGAATAAGGCGTATTGTGTGTCCTATAGGCTATCTCTAACTGAGTTCCTCTTTTCTTTTAGCATCCAAATCAGCTCCCCGTCTTCCTCCTGGCCTGGCTTATGTGTTTGCCCTCAAATGCAAGATTCAAAATGCAGAAGCAATGGACTACTTATTTCCATGCATTTAATGTGAACAATTAATGACATGACATGTTTACATGACACCGTTTTCAAAACGAAAACCTTTTATGCTTTTTGGCCATTTTATTTCACGTGCAATGACGTTTTGGTGCCGGAAAACGGTTTCAAAATGCAAGTTTTTGAAAATAAGTCTCCGTGTAAACAACAAAAAACGCGAATCTCTGAAGATGATGACGTCACGCACATGCATATTATGTGTTCAATCTATAGTGTTTCATTGCCATCTAATTGCCTGGCAACAGAATACTGCCTTTTTAGTCGTTTTTGCGGGTCCATGTGAATGGGAATCGTTTTGACAATGATGTCGTCTATGCTCGGAAAACTCAATGGAAAACCATATCTGTTTTAAGCATATCGTTGTTGTGTAAACGTACCCTTAACGGACCCAATTGTTCCAACACTTATGCTCAAATTAGATTGAGGGATTTAATTAAAGGTATGTTTACATGACTACGATATGCTTAAAACTGAGAAGTTATTCCTTAAAAAACATAACATGTTCACCTTGTTGTGTCAAATTTAACTGGACATGAAAATGTTTTTGACATGAAAATATATTTTATATATCTATTAAAATGATTCTTAAATGATAATCTTCTACTAGCATGTCTTTCCTAGCTAGTAATGGCCTTTAGCTTAAAACATCAACCCTGTTACACTGCATTGTAATGTCATGTAACAGGGTGGACAAGTTCGATAGAATGTGATTGTGAACTGTAAAATATTCGGTCAGGATTATTAGGTTATACTATAGCCTGAGCTTGACCACTGTGTTTTTAAGATAGACATACATTATCTCCTTTTGACAAGACTAACATTTTCAATTTCAAAATCAACCAAATTGTAGGAATAACCCATTTACGCCAGAAACTACCATTATATGGTATTCAAATGTGCGTCAACAAATCTGCTTTAAGTCACCAGAGAGAGAGAGTGCAGTTAAATAACACTTTTATGTTTTAGTTTTACTTTCTCTTGTGAGATTAGACAACTTGTTCCTTTTATGAAAAAAATATTTTGTGAATGAATCAAAAGTCGAACTCTTTCAATCGCTGCCCACCTCATCACTACTAAATATTCGAACCGCCCTCCACAGCTCATTCATCATGGAGACATCCAAATTCATTCTTTCTCTCTTTTAATTAAACTCTCTTCCTATTAGACATGTCTGGAGGGCAAGGCCCAAGAGTGCCAAACAGAACAGAACGGGACACATTATGTCCTCTCTCATTCACTTGTGCTCTGTCTAATTACAGGAAAGAGCTGATTACTACACCTCTGCTCTATGACCTATTTGCAGAATCCACTGCAATGCAAACCAAACTGCGGACAGTTCTTGTTCTCATAATGGTTTGGATGCGGTGTAGACTGACTGAGTCAGGACATTTTAGCTGTATTCTGATCCCTCTGCGACCTAAACAGAGTTAAACATTACACATTACTGCTGTGTGGTCCTCATAAACCTGCAACATAACCATAAAATCTGGGACAAAATGTCACCCCCTTTAACTTTGTCTGGTGCCATAGAGTGGATGGAGAGGCCAAAGCAGACATAAATGAGCTTACTGGAGCCAGTGAGTCACTAGACCAGCCAATATAGGACATTATCTCCGGCCATGACACTGTCCTTGTGTTTTATGGGGGAAAACAGGTCTTTTCTTGGTCACTTGGGTCTAGTCTCGCTGTCTCCGTTTCACAATTGTGGACCTATAGGCTGGTTTTGTTTTAGGATGCAGATTTTACACTGGACATCAGCCTAAATGGTGGCAACTCAACACTGTTCAACGACTGTTTATCATACAAACCCCAAAAATATCAAACATATTTTTTTACAAAAACTTTGTGGGTGTGGCTTAATTTCTTGTCAAAGTATAAAAATGATTAAATATTAGTGCTGTCAAATCAATCAGTCCCGATTATAACACTGCCTGGAGGTTCATTGGTCTGTTCAGATAGCAGAGACAAATAATTATTAAATGAATAAAATAAAATGAAATATTATTTATTTTATATTTAATAGTGCTGTCAAATTGATTTATCGCATCTTACATAAAAGTTTGTAAATATGTATACGTATACATTATGTATACGTATACACGGTGTACACACACACACACACTCTCGAATCTGAAATAAATAACAAATAATAATAATTGCGATTAATGGCGATTAATCGATTTGTGAGTAAATAACAATACAATTATTGAAATAAGCTAATCAATATAAAAAAAATATTTTATTTTATTTATTTAAGAATTGTTTTTCAGCTATCTGAACAGACCAATGATCCTCCAGGCAGTGTTATTTTAGTTTTATTTAACTACAATAGTATTAATCAATAGTAGTATTAATGAATATTTTGAATTGGCTTTTATTTTTATATTTTCAAAAATGCGTGACTTTAGTGCAAAAAAAGCTATTCGTTCAATTAAAAGATTTGATCAACAACATAGATTCTTGATTCATTCAGAAACACATAGACAAATCTGTCACACTATTTTCAACTCTAAAGTTTGTCACATTTGGTTAAAATGACAATTAGCCACTTGGTTTTATGTTTTGTTATTTAAATGAATGATATTCATACATTTAAGTTTGGCCATTTTTCTTATGCTTTTTTCTAATGCTTTTCCTAATGCTCCAGCTTTATTTCATCTAATGAAATGATTTTTTTAAATGAGTTTTAGTAATTAAACAACATTGCCATGAGATAATTGTGTTCTTTCAGGTTGCATTTTATAGAACAATTTTAACCCAGGATAATATAATTCCCCCCTGATATTCTCTAACGTTACTCTAGTACTAAATGCAGAGCACACTGACTGTTGTAAATCTCGACAGGCAACTGTATTGGACAGATGTGCTCGCTAGCTCTAATGGGATATGTGCAGGCATATACTGTACGGTCTTTCCTCTTTTAACATGAATCTATATTCTATATTGAGCACTGGCTGCTCTCGATTCACTCTAGTCCGTTGAGAGTCCACTCCGGGGTCTATTTCAAATGTCCCACTTACTGATGGAAGGAGGTGAGCTTGTCTTGCCTCAAGATAATGACAGACCTGTCATTTGAACAAAATGGCATGCAATGAACCCTGCAACTGTGAATTGAAAATGATCAATGAGATGCAAAACATGACAATATAAATGCAACATTTCGAAACCAAATCTGTCTTTTTACTGGACTAACAAAGGATTAATAATCTTTAAAGTATATTTTGAAGGGCTGTTTTAGGAAAACACAAGCACATCACACACCTGAGCAGTGAAAGATTCAGTCTTGTGTTCTGAGCGCTCGATTGATTGATTGACATACATTTAGAAGGATGTTAAATATCTGTCACTTCAGACAGAAGAGACAAAATATGTTCATTGACTCCTGAAATAGTCCTGAAGGTGACGATACACAGGGCAACTTTTTGAACAATGTTGCCGGGGCTCCACATACAATACATTTCTATCTGGATAGTTTAGATCGGTCGAGGGCCCTGTGTCTCATCTGGTTGCCCGTTGATGGCAACATTGCTCAAAAAGTTGCCCTGATCATCACCTTGAGAGTTGATCCAATAACAGGCACAACTTGCATATTCAGCATCATGACTCCATCAGCATCATTCTAGCATCTTTAAACAGGAAATTAAACTTCTGTCATTTCCACAATAGAGATGACTCACTAACCTTTTAAGACTGACACATTTGCAGATTGTACATTTAAGACTAGATTTTGACATTTTCTGAAGAAATTATGAAGAGCACTTGCCCATGCATGCAAAACTTGTTGCCACGTGCTGTTGTGGGTGGTTGCCAGGAAATTGTAATGTGGTTGTTAAGGTTTTGAGAGTGTTTTTGGGCACCTTGTAATGTGGTTGCTACTAGGGTTGCTATGGTGTTCTGAGTGGTTGCTAGAGTTGTTAGAATGTTCTGGGTGGTCGCTAGGGTTGCTCTGCAGTTGCTAAGGTATTCTGAGCAGTTGCTAGGGTTGCTATGCAGTTGCTAGGGTGTTCTGAGTGGTTGCTAGAGTGTTTTGAGTGGTTGCTAGAGTTGTTAGAATGTTCTGGGTGGATGCTAGGGTTGCTCTGCAGTTGCTAAGGTATTCGAAAAGTTGCTAGGGTTGCTATGCGGTTCCTTGGATGTTCTGGTGGTTGCTAGGGTTGCTATGCAGTTGCTAGGATATCCTGAGTGGTTTCTACTGTTGAGATGCTGTTGCTATGGTTTTCTGAGTGGTTGCTAGGGTGTTGTGAGTGGCTGCTAGGGCTACTATGCGGTTGCTAGGGTTTTCTGAGTGGTTGCTATGTGCTTGCTATGATGTTCTGGGTGTATGCTAGGGTTGCTATGCACTTGCTAGGCTGTTTTGAACTGTTGCTAGGGTGTTCTGAGTGGTTGCTAGGGTTACTGTGTGGTGCTAGGTTTGCTATGTGGTTGACGGTGTTCATAGTGGTTGCTATCCAGTTGCTAGGGCGTTTTGAATGGTTGCTAGGTTTGCTATGTGGTTGCTAGGGTGTTTTGCGTGATTGCTTTGAGGTTGTTATGGTTTATATGGTTTCTAGGATGTTATGAGTGGTTGCTAGGATTGCTATCCATTTGAATGGTTGCTATGTGGTTGCTAGGGTTGTTCCTTTTGACAAAAAGATGAAGTACAAGAAGATGATATTTTAGTCTCAATTTTCCAGTTTAAAAATCATTAGTCTGATTGCTTAAAAAAGCAATAAAATAATCTCATTAAAGGCACCACTCTTTTTTTATATATATAGATTTTAAAGGGACGTGTCATCAGTTTTTGAAGATCATCTTTACTGTACCCACCAACTAGTACACAATACAACATAAAATATAACATGGATTTCTAACAAGCTGAATTAAAAAACAACATTTTCAAGGCATCGGCCCTGCTCACATCCACACATTAACTAGGTCAGTGTTTGTCTTGCTAATACCAGTCAAGTGATTCACTCTTACAGACATGAGAAACAGTCTGAGAAACGAAAGGAATTGACATCATTCATAATGGACAATATCTGGCTTTTTAAACATCTTTAAAGCGTTTGATTAGAAGTAAATGAGCTATTGTGTCTGTTATGATTTAAACCCAGTAGATCCAACAAAATCCAGTGATCGTCTTCTTTTCTTATTAAGATCTTGGTTGTGTTTAGAATGGAAGAGAACTGCATACTGCACTCTAAAAACTGCTTGGTTATTTTGGGTCAAATATGGACAAACCCAACCGTTGGGTTAGATTTTTACATTACATTTTTAACCCAACGTTTGGGTTTGTCCATATTTGACCCAAAGCTGGGTTAAAACAACCCAGCATTTTCTAGAGCGTGGACAGTATATACTACACACTGCCTATTGTATATAATCCATGCTGCAAAAATAGTATGGATAGTGTGATGGAATGCTATAACACATCTGATATCTTTATACTCACACAAAGTTTCTTTATCCATGAAACTTAGTGTGAAACTGGGCATTTTCTCACATTTGGTGTGACTGATTGACAAGATCAAGACACAAGATGAATTATAGTTATACACTGCTGGATACTGTGTTAGTTTGAATCTTTTATCTCTCCATCAGTCACAATATTTCTTCTGACTGTGCATCAGGGTTTGATTTGCACTGCTGGCCACAAGATGGACGGCGCTGCAGATATAAATGTACCTCAGATCAACGCTATCTCACGACCAATTCGTACGAATTTGTACGAATGATTAAAAGGTGGCAAATTCGTACGAATTCATACGACCTCACTCGTACGGATCCGTACGATTTGTCTAAACCCACGTGATGGGTAGGTTTAGGGTACGAATTTGGAATTCGTAAAATATGTACGATTTAGCAAAAATCCTACAAATTCGTACGAGTCAGGTCGTATGAATTGTTACGAATTAGCCACTCGTACAAATTCGAACGAATTGGTCGTGAGATCGGGTTGAAACTGCAGTGTCTGTGAACATTGCCATATGCAATACATAACACACACAGTATATTTGAACACATAATTATAATAATAATAATAATTATTATTATTATTATGCAATATATTTCTCGGATATTTACACACATTTTATTGTTCAACTACTACTAACATACACTCTAAAAATGCTGGGTTGTTTCGACCCAAATTTGGGTCAAATGTGGACACATCGAGCCGTAGGGTAACATTTTTAAATTACATTTTTAACCCAATCTTTGGGTTTGTCCACATTTTACCCAAAATTTGGTTAAAACAACCCAACATTTTTTAGAGTGTATAATTAAAAGAATAATGTTTGTTGTTGTTGCTAAAAAAAAAATCCCAAGTAAGAAAGACATTTTAGAAACTGCAGTTTCCATGAACATACTGTAATGGATAAATTTGAGATATATTTTAAGTATATTTACCATATTTTTTAATAATAATAAATCATTATTATTATATGTTAGATATCTCTACAATATTTTTACACATTTTTATTATTTGATTATAAGTATTCTTTTTTTGCAAGAATTGAGAGACATTTTGTTGATATTTGGTTGGATCCAATATGCAGTAATCTGCTTTGATCTACAGTAAACGGTTCCTTATGTGATACTATTTGAATGCAGAGAAATTAGACAAACAAAACACATACAACAACACTAGTGCCCTGGTTTCTGTTGTTGCTGTTTTGTTTTGCCATCACAATGCCATGTTTTTTAGGACAAACCATAGCAGTGCAATATTTTTGGACTTATCATGGCAGTACCATCATAATCCTTGAAGTGTACATCATGTACTGTACATGGTACTGCCACAGTATGAGTAAAATAAGAAAGCAAGAGCGATTTCTATCTCTAAGTCTGGACAATGCAAAGTATGTGAGTGGGAGGATGTTTATGTGTGCTCATCTCCATCTAACTGTGTGTGTGTGTGCGCACGCGTGTGTGTGTGTGTGTGTGTGTCTATATGAGAGTAACTCTGCGTGTGTGTGTGTGTGTGTCTCTCTATATGAGAGAGAGAATTAGTGTCTGTGTGTCAGGCTGTGTGGGTGTCTGTGTGTGGGATGCTCTCTCCAGCACAGCTAATGTGAAGTGTTCGGAGAGCTCAAGAGAAGCGCATAGAGCTTTTAATAAACATAGGTAGCCATGCAAATGTCCACTCCTCCATAAACGCCACATTTAAGGCTCTTCTATTCTATTTCAATGGCACCTCCTGAACGGCAATTATGTCATTAAGCATCTTGTTGGATCTAAAAACGTCCTCCTGGCGTCCTGCGCAGGATGTGCAAAATTCCCCTTCCAACTCAATTTTCTGCTTTCATCATTATCTCTGCGTATCTGCGAGAGTTGCAGAAAACGACAATGGCATGGGGATGTTTCAGCAAATTAATAAGACTTTTTTTGATGAAGGGCTGAGGAGGAATTTGCTCCTGATGCAGCTGGTATCTGTCACAGTTAGACAGGAGTAACACCCTCGACTTACTCCGTCACATTCACTCGTTCTCTCTCGCTCACTCGCTGGAATTCGAGACTTATTACGAGCAGTCTGCCTCCAAAGCTATTTCCTGCGCATAAATTATTTTAGCATGCTTATATTCTGCTGTTGAAAATGCAGTTTGTATGGCTTTTTTTTTTTTTTTTGCATGGCTACTTAATTATTTTAAGTAGCCTAAATGCCTTGAATGGACAGATAAAGGGATAGTTTACCCAAAAATTAAAATTCTGTCATCATTTATTCACCCTCATGTTGTTCCAAACCAAATTTATTTCCACTGCTAAACACAAAAGAAGATATTCAGAAGAATATGGGCAACCAAACTGGCCCAAGGCAGCATTGACTTCTATAGTATGGAGGGGGAAAAAAATACCATAGAAGTCAATGGGGTTCACCAACTGTTTGGTCACTGACATTCTTCAAAATATCTTCTTTTGTGTTCAGCAGAAGAAAGAACATTATACAGGTTTGGAACATCTTGAGGGTGAGTAAATGATGATATTTGTTTCATTTTTGGGTGAACTATTCTTTAAAACATTGCCATGACTTAAATTATTCCATCATTATTATAATTACATATTTAGAAGATGGGGATTTCTTTAATAGTATCTTCTTAAGAAGAGCTATATGCAAATAATTACACTTTTGTATTATTTAATTTGATTTGATCTAATGTTTTCTAGGATAAATGTACTGTGTTATGGAAAGCAAAGTGTTATTTTTCGTAGACAATTGATAATAACATAAACACTCATGAAACAACACTCCCAACAGTGGTGATTCGTGAAATTTTTCATGAAAAAAACGGTAAATGTGTAAAATGCCTGCATGGTCATTCATTCGGCAAATGATTCAATGACTCGTTCTGTGTTCATTACACATAAAAGACACTCTCATTGCCCACATACTTACGCAACAACGGTTGTTGATTTATGCATATAAATACGGTTCCCAGGAGGTAAACGAGGTACAACATATGATTATGGGATATCACGCTCTTGAGCCATTTGCTGAAGACACCATTATTCACGCCTGAAAGGCCAGTGATGAATGACGACGTTACCTGCCCACAGCATATACTGTAAATGCAGACGCATGCGACATTCCCTTTGTTCAGTCCAGCTCTTCACCAAGCCTCCGACTGTGCAGGGTTCAGAGGGGTTGTACCTCGTTTCCCTCCTTCTGGGAACATTAGTTGTATGCAAAACTCAACGTTCTCATTTAGTCGGTTCACTTGGTACAACACATGACATGGGACATATATTCCCGCCCCACAAATTTGCTGAACTAAACA
The DNA here is from genome assembly GCA_036326025.1 of Chrosomus eos. Taxonomy (NCBI): domain Eukaryota; kingdom Metazoa; phylum Chordata; class Actinopteri; order Cypriniformes; family Leuciscidae; genus Chrosomus; species Chrosomus eos. Next base: position 15,615,331 of record CM070841.1, on the reverse strand, counting down.
TAAGGGACCAGCACAACCACATACCCCTTTCCCTTTTCAAGGAGTGACGGCCCCTGATAAAAAGCCCCTGCGGTGAGCTCGGACTGAGCTGACGTTGCCACAGTGACATCTAGTCTGTAAACCGGACATGTGTGCCATGTGTGGTGAAGCCCAACTGGCAGCCGCACGAAAATCTTAAACCATGCCCACGTTTCCATGCCCCTCGTAAAGTGCGCACGCACCCCTGCAGGCAACACCTTATGTGCTATAGACATAGCTCTCTACAATCCAATGCGAAAGACGGCTTCCCACTGGCCGAGTTGCAAAATATGACAAAAAGCTTGTCAGATGAGTGCACACCCTGCATCTGCTCAATGTATCTGCGTACAACTCGCACAGGGCACAAGGCAAGTCTCATGTCTTCCTTTGAGTCAGAGAATTTACAGGGCAAGCAGTTTGAATGAGAGTGCACTCCCGACATGACTTTAGGCATACAGTATATGCCCGGTTTGGACGTTACCCCACCAAATGCAAATTGGATGCAAGAGGGATGCACCAATAGTGCATGAAGATCAACAACGCGCTTCGCTGATGCCACTACCAAAGACAGCATCCTTAGATTCAAGGATTCTAAAGGCTTAAACAGAGGTTCACACATAGCCTCCAGACCTACGATCAGGTCATGATGGCACCATTAATTTTATAACATGTCTAAGAGTATCTTAAAGCCCAAAGTATACTTCAGTCCGATTTTTGTGTCAGCGCAGATGGTGCATGTACAACAGAGCATTTCTGAGTGACATGAGCACTTGGAAACAAAGTCAACACACGCCGAATGCATCTTTCCACTCGCACAACCAAAGAAGTATACTTTGAAAGTCTCACGCTCATTGGCGCAGCACCATTAATGCCCTCATGACAAGCCGAAACGGCCATCCAATAAACTTCCAGAGTGAAATGGGTGTGACCTTGGAAAATAAATTAGTATCCCCTCAATTGGGCACTGATGCGGCAACAAAGATCTTCGCCTGCCCCAAGCTTCAAATACGCGCTACTTCAACACAACACACTTCAAAATACAAGTGCTCCATATTGTAGCTACAATCAGATTCTCCTTCTCAACATGCAGAGGTGCAGAATAAGCCTCCTGCCTGGGACAGCAGGTCCCTGCATAGGGAAAGACACCACAGTGTCCTTAAACACAACGCCATGATGCTTGCGTACCATGTCTTTGTTGGCCAGAAAGAAGCCACCAAAATCAGTGATAGACCCTTCCCGCCGCACCCTTTCCAGGGTAGGCTATATCAGTTCCCCCGGTGGGAAAGCATACAGCTGAGTCCTGGGCTATGAGACAGGGAATGCCCCCCAAGCGGGGCACTCCTGTCCATAATCAAGAAAACAGTGCAACAGTGCAAACGCCACTCCAGGGGGGACCGCAGGTCTGCCCCATATCAAGACTGTCCGAGCCAATTGTAGCAGGGGAAGAGAGCGAGTACCCCCTTGCCTGCTTATATACAACACCACTGTCATATTTATCATTCTGACTAACACATGGTCCAAGTGTTTCAGCACCAGGAGAACTACTTACAGGAGAACTACGAACAATCTTATGTTCTGATGACACAGCAGAGACAACACCGCTTCTGCACATCTTGTATATTTGCGTGGAGCTAGGGACTTAAAACTTTTTGGCAATCCCGTTGACGGAGACCTACGAAATTTTCTGCGCCTGTGTGGACTGTGGCAGTATGCATTGGGCAAATCCACCAATCCTGAGGATGCAGAGGGATTAACAGGTGACGGAAGCCAGGGGTTCCCAACCATGTTCCTGCCCCCCCCCCCCCCCCCCCCCCCAAGCACTGCACATTTTGCATGTCTCCTACACACCCATCTCTACTAATGAGCCGATGTACTAATGAGCAGGTGTGTTTGATTAAGGTGACATGCAAAGTGACATGAACTTCCCTGCTTAAAAAATATAGGCAGAGCATTTATAGTCTGCATCCAGCGAGACAAAATCATCCTCCTGACACAGTCAAAGTTCTGCTCAGACTCAAGGCCAGAGAAACCTTGTCTACTCGTCGGCCTCCACACGATCGTCCACAACTCTCTGTCCATCCAAAGCCGGCGATTGCCGCATATTGATCAGTGAATAGAACAAATAAGTAAATAAATGAATTTTTTTGGTGAATGGATTAAAACAGTTGAGTTATTCAAATCCCCACCTAACATCCAACTCACCTGTTATGCTTGTTGGTTCGACATAAAAGTATAAGAAAGTTTTGTGTTCTTGAAAGTTGTGAACATCAGAGTAAGTTAAAAACAAAATGTAAGTATTTACATAAGTTAATAAGGTACTTTTCTGTTTCCGGACCCCAGTGACAGGTAGGTTTAGGTACGGAGTTGGGGTAGGTCATATATTTATATATATTTTTTTGCTGTTTCCGGACCCCACCGCGTTGACTAAGGTAGTTCACTCCAAAAAGAAATCACATCGTTACTTACCCTCAAGTGTTCCAAACTCTAGCTGTTATTGTTCTGTGAACAAGAAATTTTGAAGAAACAGATCTCATTCCCCATTGACTACCATAGTAGTATTTTTCCTACTATGGAAGTCAACGGAATGAGATCTGATTTCCTTAAACACATAGAGGTTTGGAACAACTGGGTAAGTAACCGATGATAGAATTTTCACTTTGGTGAACATACCCTTTAACTTACATTACTATATATAAATATATGACCTACCCAACCCCGTACCTAACCTACCCTCACTGGGTCCGGATAACAGGAAAGTACCTGTTAATAATAATTTTACACTTTTACATGATATGTCCAGTGAATTCGGATCACTAAATCTAAAACTTAATTAAATTTTTTTTTTGAAAAAATTCAACAATACTTTTAGAATAACTTCATCATTGTGACTAAGAGATAGACCAAATAACTTGTCAGCTTAGAGAGTATTTGGAAAAATTTAGAATAGGTTTAGAATATATCAGGCTATAGTTTGAAGAATCCATGAGTATACTTACTTTCACCTAACTCTCTAACTCTCTTCTAATGGCACTCATGCGACTATGAGAAAGCCTGTGCATTTTCCAGAAACCTGTGGTAGTCAAATCTAATTCCTGTGAGAAAAGCAGATGCAGTCATGTGGTCCATTAAGAGGTTCTCAGAGCACTAGTGTCCTCACCCATGAACATCTTGCTTGCATGGCAAATAAATGAACTCAACACCGATTGAATCTGTGTTCTGAGTGAATTATCAGAATTTTGGGTTTTGTAAAGATTTCCAGGAACCTGGTATGAATCCCCTTCTAATGCTCTATGAAGAATCAAAGCACAAAAGTATAGCCTGCAGAGGCTTGGATGCAAAAAAGCGGCATGCAGTTGTCATGGTGATAACACAAGAGTTGAGTATAGGTGGGAAAAGATCTACAAGGCTGCAATTTGTCTAGCCTTCCCACAGCCGGTTATTCCACCTGAGAGATCACGTTTATGTTGTTATACATGCACTTAAATATAATTGGTGATAATAACTTTTATGTTAATAATGCTAATCATGTAAGAAGGAAAATCCAGTCAACAAAACAAGAGATTTATTTCACAGCTTTAAATGTAGACATTATACCACGTATTTTTTCAAGCGAAAAATCTGAGACATAGGATAAAGTATTTCTTCATACTTTGAAACAACTGACAACGTCTCGACAAAATGGCTCACGAACACATATTTAATGATACAATCCAATCCTAATATACAACACCTCCCACATAGACAAATACTATCTGAGAATAAAAACTCTGTTTGCAGCAGGTGCAGATGGATAAGGCTGTGGATCAATATACACATTAAAGGATTTAAATAAAGCACATGGTGATGTAGGGAATCATGGGAGATTTATATAATGTCAATGAGTCATACACTGAATCACTGAGAGATGCAGAGAGTGGAATAGGAGTGAAGGGGGGATGAAATGGAAGGATGGCAGTAGATAAGAAGGGCCAGGGTGTTAGGAGATGGAGTGGGTGAGGGAAGAGGTTGGCAGCTCTCTTTTTAGAGATACGGTTTGAAATATCTACTATCTGCAAACATTTAATAGACATTTAGCCTGATTATAAACACTCTAGACATGCAAGCATCAGAATGCAAGTTCAGATCCCATGAATTAAAATGATAAAAATCACATAAAATAGTATTTATCTTTGCATGCCAGTCCATTAACAGTGTCAATAAATATGAAGGATGGTAAAATAAGCATTACAGAATATATTTCATAGTGAACTGGCACCCCACATAAATCAAAACCATGAGCTTTAAGTCCATTTTTTCAGCTTTGAGGTGAACTCCTAAACATTAAAGTAGAAATAAAAAGGAAGAAACAACATCTTTTTTTTCTGTATTGTGACGTATAGTATCCAAGACAGAACTTTGGGGACTTGGTCCATTGGTTGTTGATTGGATGGAGGCAGATCTGAATGCGTGTGCGATCAATTGTAAGAAAGGGGCGGAGTTTAAGCAGGCTAAATTATTGAAAAAGTCTGGCATGCATCACCAGAAAAAAGTCTGTTGTTGTTTCAACGGAAGGTCACAATATGATATTTTGATTAAAATTTACGAGGTCATTTTAAAAAAAAAATAAAACACACATGGATGAATTGTTAACAATAAGATTAATACCATGCATTTAGAAAATAGGTTGAATTTTCATTTCAGCCCGACTTAAAAATTACTTTTTTTCAAAATATTAATGACAAATCTGCACTACACAGATTTATCCAATCAAATGCTTTCTAGAGTGAGAATGTCCCTCCCACATATACCACTTGTACCACCTTGTGACATAACTAAATCATACCTGTTTATTTAAACAATAAAAGTGAAAGAAAAAGAACAAGCCCTGTGGTATGTCCTGGTTAAACTTAAAGAGAGACTTCTCTTAGTGCAACTTTATGGGGTCTTTAAAAATGTTAGTGAGTTTAGTCAGGAATATAGCTAAAATGCAGATGCAAACCAGTTCTGAAAATATCTTGATGTTGAACATTTTCATTTGACAACCCCAGTCCACCAGAACCAGACACAACTATATTACATACTGATTAAAAGACTTCTCATCTCTCACCTTGTGCAGTCAAGCATGCTAGTCCAGAACTCCCCAGGTTTTTGATATACAACAACACAAAAAACTCACTTAATTCACTCACAAAAACACAAGGTGCAGCTTCAAACATGAATGCATTTACTCTCTGTTCAAGCTCAAAGTGTCTGTAATTTGACAGGTGTAACTAACGGACAGATCTTTCTGCTGGTTGCGACTTTTCGATGGTCGACAATAGTGCTGGAATCAGACAGATTCTGATGTTAAGATCTACATCCTCTTCAGTTCAAGGACCACCAATGCCGCTGCCATACATTGTTGCCATGTCCTCTCAAGGTTTGAAACATGCAGAACAGGTCATTTCTTTACCAGAGTTAAGCTGAGGAGAGATGGTATCTGGAACTACTGATTTCAGGATATCGTTCTCAGTGGCAATGATGTGTTTCACTAGGAAGTTGGCAGCTTCGTTAATGTTGAGGTTTTCCTTAAATTTGGAGAGAGAGAAAGAACATACATGAAACTTTTTTTTGACTACCAGGTTTCAAAATGTTCAGTTTGATCATTCGGGAAGGAGACTGTTTGATCTCATCTCCCATTGAACTTGACCTGGGAACAGTAATGAATTATTAAAACCCATGAAAATGCTCATAGCTGGAGATTAATTTAAAACTGACTGGACTCTTCATTAAGAATGAATGGATAGAGGTTCTGAAATAAAATAATAAATATATGCCTTTGAAACATCTCAATGGGATTTAATGAGATGGCCTCAGTGTACCAAAAGTCCATTCTCCCGTTTCCCTCGGCAACTGCTCTGCATGTGAGTGGCGGCTGTAATTAGCGTGCAAATATTAATACGTTTCAATCAGAAGCTTTAATCAAGCGATAAAGGTTCTGACAATACAAGTTCTATCAAAAGATATTTGTTAGTATGCTGTCAGCAGGCGAGGAAAGCTATTTTATTGTAGCCTACATAAAGGGGGTCCCCGAAACGGGATTTCGCCAAGTGCAACGTTCAATTTAAGGGACAAGTTTACAGTTTGTCAAGTTTAAGATTACAACTAGGTTTAGGTGCTTCTACATTAGTGTTATTTACCAATCATGATTCCGCTAACTTATGGACAGGGTTAGCAAAACACCGTATTACCCTGATACCATGTCCAAAAACGTCTCTTTTGTTAGTTTAAATCCCATACATGTACACTTAGTGAATATAGTACAGTGGCATATATAAATTACGGTATGGTATTAGCATCTAAAACCCTGACTACACCATGGTTCTTAGTAAGTGTGAACACAAACATTCTCTGTCATTACTGTTGCTCCATCTAAAATCACAGCAAATGTTACCTTAGCAGACGTCTCAAACCAGCCCACAAATCCATTTTCCTTGCAGTACTGGTCCATCTTCAGGCCGTTGTTAGGCAGAAAGTCTCTATTTTGGTCGCACTTATTGGCCAGGAGCACTGTGGCGACACTCTGGCCATTTGAAAGTATTAATTTAGAGTCCAGATCCTCCTTCCATTTGGAGACTGCCTCAAACGTGGTGGGTCTGGTAACATCAAACACAATGACTGCCCCCATGGCCTCCCGGTAATAAACCCGCGTCATGTTCCCGAACCTCTCCTGACCTTCCAGTGCAGATGGAGAGGGAGGAAAAAAGGTACAAAACAATTGGGAAACCACAACACAACCAGCCAAATGCAGCACAGATATATATTCCTGTTCAAAAGTTTGGGGTTGGTAAGATTTTTTTGTTTTGTTTTTGAAAGAAGTCTCACCAAGCAAGGCTGCATTCATCTGATCAAAGAAACAGCAAAAACAGTAATTTTGTGAAAGAATTATTTACAATTCAAAATAACTTTTATATTTTAATTATTTCTACTTTAGAAATACATTTATTCCTGTGATGCAAAGCTGAATTTTCACCATCATTACTCCAGTCTTTGGTGTCACAGAAATCAATTTGATGCTCAATAAATATTTTTTTATAATTATCAATGTTAATACACATTTTTTTTGGAGACCTTCATACAGCTTTTTCAGGATTCTTTGATGAATAGAACATTCAAAAGAACATTTATATATTTTATTATTTGTTTCTCCCCTTGTTTTATCTCTCTTTATCATCTCTTTATTTGTATTTTATCTGATCCCTTTGGAAGTGTACAGTTTGGTACACTGTGGTTTTTTAGGTGCTTTATTTAAGAATTTGATTTGATTTATTTGAAATAGAATACATGGTTTGTAATAAATGTCTTTGTCACTTTTGATCGATTTAATGCATCCTTGCTGAATACGTCTATTTATTTCTACAAAAAGTCGTACTGACCCCAAACGTTTGAACACTACACTCGAGTATATTGTATAAATAAATTGCATAGACAGACAAGATATTTTAGCAGCTCATGCCAGACACTCTCAAATTCTAAGAAAAGGCCTGTGCCAAGATACATTTGGCATGATTACATTTATTATAATGAATCTACTGGACAAAACACATGAGTCCATACAATTCATTGTGTAATTTCCAGCAATGTGCATCGTTTACAAGCAGTATCCACAGCAAACTTTCTTGTTCTTCTATGCAGTCGAATATGCTCATTACTGCGGATTTTTCCAGCTAATGGCACATTCCATCTGTGTGCCTTTCTCTTGTCTGACTCTGAATGCAGCCACTCTTCTGGGCTGCCAACATTACACAACATTTCCTAGGACAGCTGTTTCCCTCAGTTAGTTCTGTTATTTATTCCAAATGAGAATCAGGAGGTGCATGTTGATCTCCATGAGTCTGACAGCAGTCTGCTTCACACTAGATGGACATGAGTTGCTGTAGCCTATTGGTTTTGATAATCCATACGGGCTTTTGAGATATTACACAGGTGTTGTACAACAACATTTAATTATGAATAATGTATAATGAAAATTATCAATCAAGTTGTGTTTATGAAATCATTTGCACTTGAAATCTTCAGATGTGCTGCAGTTACTGCTATCGTTGACTTAAATTTGATGGAATTGTTATGGTCGTTTAACTTGACAACGTGGCAACATGTGCGTGCGTTCAGATAAAACTATTAGTCACTAACAAGGAAACTAAACTCGGCATGTTTCACTTCATAAAATTGTATGTCAGATGACATGAGGAGCGAGGAGTTTATGAAGCCCATGCGGAGTTTATGAAGCCCATGCGGAGTTTATGACTCTATGTATGATAGTTTCTCATCTCATCTCTCAACTGTAGCCTAACTATCCCGTGGTTTGCTTACAGAGATTTCCCCACAATGTCATCCGCGTGCTTTATCTCTCTCACATGAGACCTTTCGCGGAAAACGAGTTCTTTAAGCTGCGCGTGCTTGACACGTGAGGACGAGCAGAAGAGCAGAGACTTCTGGTTTGGGTTGACTTAAGTTACGTATTTTGCTGCAGAATAAGATCAACTAACATTACATTTAACATCGTTAAGCCGTAATTGACTAATCTGATATTGAAATTGAGCTATACACTAAAGTTTTACGGACCAGCGTTCCACGGCTAACACAAAACAGCCAAAATAACTAATAATTTATTTACGATAAAACTAAT